>CAVLEF010000005.1:1800000-1965000 GCA_963661955.1 Leptosia nina | reverse complement strand
GAGACGCGCCAAATTGCAAGTCACAGCCTCAAGTAACACTTTAATACTGAGAAAACTTTATGAAAATGGAAGAAGGGTATGGTTTATAGCGCACTATGAATGACTTGTTCAGCCGGTCGCGTAATGGCGTAAGTTTTATGAGATTTGCGAACGCAATTTCCTTGTACTTCGAGGTAGTAATTAGCTTAAATTTTTAAGACCACTTTTGTCATATCCTCCCGAGGTAGGAGGGTGTTATTTTACATGCAAGTACTTGATCAGACTTCTGTGCCTTTCCCGACGGATACAATCGTTTGATTCCTGGGTACATATTTAGCTACAGTGGTTAAGCACACCTTACACGGATACAAAAAAAAAAACAATTTTATCTATGTTTACGCGAAATGTACACAACAAACATGATGCAGTGAAAGCCCGTTTCCCCCTCGTGGGGCATGGGGCGAACACATTTCTGTGTCCGTTTCATTGATCCGTTCGTAGAACGGGCAAGTAGTTGATCAGACTTCTGTGCCCTGCCCGACCGAATCTTTTTTTTTGTTTCCCTGAGATTCGAACCTATGATCAAGGAATGCTAGGCAATACGTGTAACCAATTGGCTACAGAGGCGGTCAAACAAGAGCTCTTCGCACTATTTTGGCTTTGAACATTTGCAAATACAAACTAAAAATTAAAACGCAGATTAACTTCACAACTTTTTTATCTATAGTCGCCAGTTCGTAACCTAGACGGAATTTCGATATTTTACCTCAATTTAAGTTTAATATTAGATTTTTAGATAGTTTCAGAAAAAAAAGTAAACCTTGACCCGCTGAAAATCGCACCCATGAACATAAGTTGGTAACCATTGCTACCATTAGACCAAAAAAGTTACGTATAACGAAGCGCTCTCAAAAAAGATTCGGTTCAAAATAGTCATAACAATATGAATGACATAAACATTTATGAAGAAGCGAGCGTTGTTAGGGTAACGTAACTGAGCTTTGAAGTTCATTTACAGAAACATTTTTTCTAAAAAAAATCCGAATAAAAGATAGCGAAGCAAAGAGACCTGTTGATAAATACTTCGCATACAAAATGTAGAAGGCGCTTTTGAAAGCTAGAAAAACTTATGCAAAAACTTTTCACCGCAATCCTTCGCGGAAAATCCTTCTTATTCTTTCATGTTCGCATTGTAAAGAAGAATACCAAGTCTAGGATAAAAATGAAAATTTCTAGACCTTTTAAATAAAATACTTTAACGATTTAAAACGCGATATATTAGTTAAACTTATTTGAAAATGATTATTTTAACTTCGGCCTGACGTTTCGGATTTAAACCGTTAAAGTGTTTTATTTAAATGTGTACTACTCGCGTAAACTACAGACAGTAATTCTAGACCTTTTTTATTTAATTTTTATTATGCTAACGAAGACAGGTTTTACTTTAATCATATTGTTTTACCAAGCAAAACTACAAAACGAATGTTTTTGTCTTTATAGTCTTATACCTCTTCTTCTCTCTGCCTCTTGCTTTTTTTTTATTTTTTTTTACGTGCTGTATTTTTAATATCGTATGAAAAAAATTAAGTGTGGAAGTGTCATAAAAATAAAAAAGAATTTATTAAAAGATTACCTGATGATATAGCGACCTAAATAATGTCAGTACTTTACGCGAGCAATATACATTCAATTAAAACGAGCAGTTTTATTTCAGCGGTAGTTAGCTCGTGGTTCCAGATATTTTGCAGCATATGTCAGGCCGTAGTTAAAATTGATGAAAATTAAGATAACTAGTTCGCGTTTGAACCCGTTAAAAGTGTTGTATTTGAAGTTATAACGACCTGTTTACTCCCCGATGCATGTCCTCCTCTGTTTAAAGAATTACAATTTTAAGTATCTCCTACTAGTTCAAAGTAGACTATGAATAGAAGATGCTATTATATGCCACTGAACGTCTTAAAGCTTTTCGGAAAGCAAGAGTATTAATTCTTCCTTTAAAGCTTCAATTTGACTAAATGTCTGTTTAATTGCATTCAAGAACGTAATGTCTCTATCATCCCTAATAACCCTTTCAGCCGAATAAAAAGATCTTTCACTAAATCCTCCTTTATTTAATGGCGAATTACTCTAACGAGCGGTGTATTTCATTTCAATTTGCCCGAAGAAATCATAATGCTCATAATAATTTTCTCTGAAGATTTATTCAGGGTTCAGTCATTAATTTGATCGCAAAAGATCAGTATAATTGCCTACCTTTTGATAAAGGCTGCAAAGCTTGCTTGCATATATACATTAATAAAATAAAACTAAATTATACTTTTTTCTCTGTAAAATTACAAAAAATATTTATATTCGTCAAAAAATGTTCGTCCGTCTGTCTGAACACCCAAGAAACTTATTCCGGCTTTTTTAAACATGTCTTACAAGCTAAGACATTTTTGTGAATTTAATGACTGATTCTTGTCATAAGGACAATTCATATCACTGCCAGGCTTAAATGCCACGGCTGCTGATCAAAAGTCGTGTATTTAAACAATTTCCAAATACGCCTTTTGAGACAATATAAAATTGTTTCACTAAAATACATCGCGGTTTAAACCGTTAAAGTGTTTTATTTAAATGTGTACTACTCGCGTACAAACAACTATAGTCAGTATCCATCAAAGCATTCATTTCAGATTGCAAGTAAAGTTCAGTTCAAAATCTGGCGTGTTTTGTTTTCAGTCTAAAATCGATTTTTAATTCACGGTGTTTAAATAAAATTAAAAATCTCTTCACTTTGAAGAATACAGCTTCAATTTCTTTGAAACGTGATCTATTCTATTCGGAAATGCTTAAAACGTCCAGGATCGAATTTTACTTACCTACTAATAAAATTTCAAATTGTCTAAAAATTACATGCCACCTGCGTTCATTACAGATTCTAATATATATAATCGATTATTTTTGCTTTTCGGGTTACTTACCTACTTACTACTTACTACCTATATACTGTTTAAGTTACAACTAGGGTTGTCAAAATGTTTTCGGCAAAATATTGTATTCTTCAAATATGAAAAAAATTAATGTGCAACCCTCAAAAATTTTGTACTTAACGGAATATTATTTCACAACATTGAAAGCTTTTGTCAAAGACATTCGTAAATTTTAGAAAGAATCGTTTCTTACTTATGTAATAGGTATATATAACTCTGAATTGAAATATAATACAGTTGTACTCTAATACATAGTAAAAAAATAGTATAACTGGCAATCCCTACTTTAAAAAAAATCAACTAAACTCCAAATTATAATTATTGTTCAACGGAAAATTTTATAAAGCAATGAAGAGTATCGTCAATTTTTTAGGATTAAAACTCGTCAATAAGTTTATAGTTTATAACTTTATTTTAAGGCCCAAACCTCACTGAATGCCTTAATCCAAACCCTGTAAGTTATTTCAGAAAGCATTAAAGCTCAAACAAAAGTTAAAAAAATAGGCTTAGATTATCACATACTACTAAATCGCAAACGTAGTTTTTTAACCTAACGCTATAACAATAAATTACACTGTGAAATCGGCGTTAGCTAGTTCACGGAAGCACGCGAAAAGTGCACAATTTCCACTGAAAAGCTGGCTCCTTGCTAAATTCCATTTTCCAGTTGTAAGTTTTTCGGTTTAAACTTGTTTGACTTTGAACCCATAAGCCACTTGTATTGGCAATATTACACAGTCCCACGTCTCACGCCCAGTCTCGGGCAAATATTTCTTTACTGTTTTAAAAGCATTTTATAATGCCAAAGGTTTAAAGATCAAACGCCTGTCATAACCAACGGCAGACATTCAATAATCAAATAATAAATTACAATAAAACACAAGTTGATATAATATTTTGTGGCTCTTAAGAGCCACAAAATAAAGCAATAATGGCTTAAGCCATTATTGCTTTATTTGTAGCTAAAAATCAGTTGACTTATTAATTTCGTGTCGTAAACCGTTAAAAATTTGTTATTTTTTTAACAAAATATAGAGTTGAAAGTTCCGTTACAAGTGTTTTTTAATGTGTACTACTTGCGACTATAGACAATACATACAGAACATAGTTAATTCCTTACATCCACACTCTTATAAGCCTTATTACTATTTCTTTTCTCCTGTACTGAAAGAGATCGCTGCTTAGCGATAAAACCGTATGTTTTTACTCTTATATTTGTTGTTTTGTGGTATAAGCTACAAATAATAAAGCTGTAATAAATAAAATAAATGGATAAAATATAGTACTATAAAGGCTGTTAGGCACCTCTAGTCTTACCCAAATAAACAAAGATATTTGTTTAGTAAAAGAAAGATAACTCACTTAAATACTCCGTGATCGTTAGAGAAATTCCAGTAACGTACGCCGAATGTCTTTCACGGCCATTACGTGAGACAGTGAGGTATAAAAATCCGTTATTTTGCAGCAGTAAAGAATATCTAGCGAATTGCCGTCGGAGGCATTTCGCGATTTCAAATTGTAGGCATTACGCGAAACGTCGCTATCACTGTTATTACATTCCGCTTTAGAACGCGACTGTACTCAGACACGCCACTCTAACATATTGCAATATTTGCTGATTCGCGAGAATACTATTGCGAGACAGTCGCGATAATTGACTGCTTTGTGTGCTTTGACTGTACCTGCGTATAAAGCACGCTTCTGTATTAACTGTACTTACGAAAGGCAAGAAATTACCAGAGTCGTTGATGATGACAACTTTGACGAACTCGTTGGTGCCATTCTGTAATGTAATTTTTCTAATTAATTTATAATTTTTCTGAAACATGTTGCATTTGCGAGTCTGTATGGAGTCACCAATTTGCCTGTTGTGCTAGCAAGGAGTGTAATGAGACTCATGATGTAATTTTGTCTAATTATTAATATAAAAGATAAAGCTTATATACAGAAAAGGCGAAGGTGAATACGTGAGTAAATATATAAATAGTCTATATAATACACGTAGTTGTATTAATACAAAATCATATGCTTATTAAACGGAGTGGCTACGTTGCACTTCGTCTGACAATCTGGATGTTAAATTAGGTAATAGTAATATGGCTGCGATACCTACCATAATAAACTACTCTATCATAAAAAAATATTAAAAATACTTTTTTCGTCTCATAATTATTTTACTAATATACCGTGTTATCTTGAAGTAAAGATAAGTTATAATATAATACATGTTAAAGGCATAACGATTAATTGTTAAGTCAAATCCTAGAATGAAAAGGCTGTCATTCAGTAGAGAAACATGGAAATATTTGTCGTACAAATATTGTTTCGATGTTTTGTTGTTTTTTGACGAACTATTCCAAACCTACGTTTACGCTTTGATACGTTTCAAAATAAAATTCAACAATACTCCGATATCAAGCTGCATTTTATTCAGTAGATTTCAATTCTTATGTTGAATGTTTGAAACAATGTTCAATATATTTCGTAAGCGTTGAGTGTGTATAAAACTCAATATATTCTTATGAACAGTTATAGCTGATAAAAAAATTTCATTCTTGAAGATAATTACAAGAAATAAATAAAGCATCTTATAATAAAAATTCTAGTAATGCCAAAATCACTTTGCGTTACACAAACGGGACACGAACTCACTTAAATTACATCGATCAGTGCTTTACCGAAATTGTCCTGCTGCGTCGCCATATTTCTACTAAATTAGATATTTCATTTCAAATAGTTTGAAACGCGAATATATATATATTTTAACCTATTTATATTTTAACTACGAGCCGACGTTCCGTTTCGTTAAATTAATAGATTACTTATACATATTTTATATGTATGAAAGAATGATATCTCTATCCAAAGGAACACGGCTGACGTCGTTGGTAAGAGCTAAGTTTATAAAGATAAAGAAAAGGTTTCCAAAAACAAATTTGAATGCCTAAAATATTCTTTGCGGACGAAGTCGCTGACACAGCTAGTCGTTGTATAAATTAAGCAAATAAATAGTTAAAACTTGACATTTTCACTTTTAGATCTACAATAACCGTTCGAGTGCAAGAAATTGCCCGTCCCAGACGTAATACCAGCATTTTGTATCTAATAAGCAGGATAAAGTTGTCACATAAATCACTCGTCTTATATCACTGGACCAACGAGCGAACGCATCTGCTGAACTTTTAAACAAACTTCCGACTCACTTCCAGTTTCTTTGCCATCCGTAATTTGTATTCATATTCGTGGAAGGGAATTACGATTACAGAATTTGACGATTAAATGGGATTTAAAGTAAATGAACTGCGTATAGCGTATTAACGTCACTTCCAACAGTCCTAATTGTATATTATAAAAAAAGCTATACAATAATTAGCATTTTAACACACTTGCATTATTAAATCGATCTTTATTTATCCACAAAATACGACCTTAAAATGTTTAAATTAAAATCCCACACTTTATTATGTTTTTTTAACAGGTTAATGAAGTATTGAATTAAAATTCTATTCAGATTGAAAACTAGACTAACCAATATAGATTTTTTAACGACACAGGTGAGATTTGAACCGGCAGCCTTCCGTGCTGCTGCTCTAACCCAGAGCTACCGTGTCCTTCCTAGTCCATTTATCTTCAATCCCCCCGAGACGACGGCTGCTGCAAAACATCCAAACCGTTGTAGTCGTAGTTATAATTTAGTTGACTATGCATTTCGCGTCTTAAACCGTTAAAGTGTTTTATTTAAATGTTTGTCATTTTTAATGTTATTTTTTAAATTTAAATGCGACAAGAATAAGATACTTACAAGTGCGTTGTTTTTTTTTAAGTTTAATCTTGAATTTAGATAGGTTTTACACAAATTTATGTGTTACACGTAAGCACAATTAATAAAAACTTTTCATGTGACATACAATATATTAAAAATGGATTCCACAAAATTGTAGGAAGAATTTTACAAAAGTGGCGTAGAGATCGAATATTTTACATCTCTCTCGTAAAATCCACTCGAACGACGAACGAAATCAAGGTGAAGTGCCTCAAAGTCTGGATTGAGGAGTCATCAATTTTTCTCCCTCATATATTTCATCGAGTATCGCAGCGAGCAGGTACACTTTAAACGTTTACTGCAAATTGACTTTCATATTTCAGCGTCTGATAAGTGCTGTATTAAATAGTTCTGTAAAGAAACTTGCTCAGTCAGTGTAATCTTTACATTGCGCGAGAGCATCTATCAATGATTTTAAAAAAATTGTCGTTGGGTGAGACACGGAAGCTCAATTGGTTGGCGGCATGGATCCCTGTGGACACCGGTTCAAATCCCGCTCGTGTCAACGATTTTTTTCAATCAAATATATAGCTTTTTCTCTAAGTTTTATTTTTTAATACAGTATTTTTTGTTTGTTTATTTGTTTGTTTGTACATAAGAATCTTATTATCTAAAAAGCAAACTTGAACTAAATGAAAGCTTTTTTAAAATTCTAATTGTACTTCATACAATCTAAGCAGAGTGAACGAGTTTATCCCTACAGCCTTCTAATATATGTATAAATGTAAAAAGTACTATAAATCCCTACTTACCGTTTTTTTGTATTCTACTATGGGGGTCATATTTGCGTCTGTTACACTGATCAATTTTTATCACTTACTATCTAGTTGGTAGAACCTGTATGAGCCGTTAATTTATTTCAATGAGCCAGAATTGAACCCTGATCCTTTAGCACTCAACGCGATGGTGTGCAATGCGTTTATCTATAATAATAGAGAGCTAGAAAAGCACTCATGAATCATAAAGACGGTCAGCATAATTATTACAATAACTTACATTGTAAAACATTGTAATTTCTTTTTTTGACATGGCAAGCATGGTTCACTCGATGGCAAGTGAATTACCCCACATACAACATGTAAACTAGATGTGGTGTCGACCTATTTTGGCGTTGGATATTCGGAAATCCAGAGCTTTTTCGTCTTCTACTGAATTTTGATATTCCTACTACCTATTTAATATTCAGATTTCCAAACGTAGTCCAAGATACTGTCTATCGTTAACGCGAGTATGTAATACTTTAAATACATTTAAATAAAACACTTTAACGGTTTAAAACGCGATATATGCTTTGCAGCAGCCGTCTCCCCATGACAAGTAGTCCAAGATGTTTCGAAAAAAAAAATTGATTAGAAACCTGTTGGGGACCAACAGTTTTCTGGCGGGGATCGAATCCACGACCCGTTTATTATGAGCCATACATTGCTCCCATTAGAGCAGAAGCCCGTCCAAATTACAGCCAATGCCTCATGACAAAGGTTGCGCCGCGTGGTCTAAACAAGGGCAGGACCAACCCTTGTAATTTGTAAAATGTTATACCCTTGCCGTTTTATGCGTTACATTCGCGTTATAACCGCAAAATTGTTTTTAGTTCAAAGTTCTATATCAAAATTGGAAATAACACATTGAATTATAGTTGGCACTATCAATTAAGTACTTAATATCATTTAAATCACATGTTAACGGTTAAAAACGCGAAATATATCGGTTAAACTTATTTTATTAATGGCCCGACGTTCGACCACAGACAATTCGATCCAGTAAGGAGTGAGATTAGCGCGTTTAAACAAACAAACTGTTCAGCTTTATAATATTAGTATAGAGAAAAATAATATTTATTAGTTCGCTAATTCGACTTAGATCCTAAAAGTTTAGATATCAATTGACTTATTTTATATTTTAGTCGAAAAATGTTAATCTTCAAGAGCACAGTAACCGAAATTGTTGACATAATTCTTACACAAATTCACTTTCGCCTAAATTAATTACGCATTTTATTTTCCTATGTATTGAAAATTACGTTTTTTTGTTATTAGGCCACTCTGCCTCTAGCAACCTCATATTCAAATGAATTTGCTAACATCACTGTGCAATGAACAAACACATTCTTCAAAATTAAATAAGTTTCCATTAGCGAAAGAAGAAAAAGTTGGCAACTAAAGGGAACACTGCGATTCTGTTTAACAAGTTTTAACGGAGAATTGGCGAAGTTTAAAATTGAAACTCATTCTTACGCTAATAAGGGTCTCGAAACAAGTGGATCAAGGCAATTTGCTAGGCAGCCCTACTGATTTTATAATTACACTGTAATGAGGAAGGAAATGCTTAATATAATCTCAAATACTGTTGTAAGTGTGCTTCAGAGTTGCACAAAATTTTTCGCCCGCTAAAATACTTCGGCGTTAGATATGAAGCAATTTTCAATTTGCCCAATTCATAGACTAAGTGGTCAATGCAGGGCTATTGCGGCGAATATTCTGAAATAGTCCAATAATTTAAGCAATGTTTCGTAAAATGAACGTGTAGACAGCTTGAACACGGCAATTTAAACGTTCCGGGGAGGAATGTGAGGATTCCCGGTTAGAATTTACTATTCGTACATTTATTACTCGCTTAGTTGTTCGAATCGTTCGTTCTGAATAGTTCGAGGGGAAAATTATTGTCATGGTTGCGGGCGAAAACCCAATATTACTAATAATTAACATTTTAAATAAAACACTTTAACGGTTTAAAACGCGATATATTAGTTAAACTTATTTGTCAATGATTTTTAACTTCGGCCCGACGTTGCAGCAGCCGTGGTCACGGGGAAACTCAAATAAGTTTAACTAATATATCGCGTTTTAAACGGTTAAAGTGTTTTATTTAAATGTGTACTACTCGCTCGAGTAAACTATACACAGTAATTAATTAATATTATCATTTTAAAAATAAGTGATATTGAATACAATGTCACTTAAATTACTAAAAACAACTTCAACTTAAAAAATTTACCAATACTTAAGAATTATTTTATTTATCATAGTAAAATTCGGTGGATCTTTAATGCTATATATTATGTCAAGAAAAGTATATCATAAGATTCAAAGTGTAACATAAAAGTGTTAACAAATTTACTCTAGGAGTGACGTATATTAATAATAATAAATAATTTAGTAGGTATTAGAACAATGTATATATTTTTTCAATACTTTAAGAAAAGTCTCACGTGGTACTTTATAATTCTAGTGATCATTTCAATAAATTCATCCGCCAACAAACAAACTAAATGTTCTGGACATAAATACGATGCTTAGTGCTCACATTATTTCTGATAAGATTAAAAAATTTCACGCTTTCCACCTCGTCGCTCAAAAGGATACAACGCTAAGTAACTTGGACCTATTTCGTTCAACAATTTATTCAAGAGACTTCGTAACAAGGCGGACAATGACACTTTGAAAAGAGACAGGGACATAATTATCTTCTTTCTTTAGCGAGCGCTTGACTTACAACAAAGTGGAGGATCTAGACGTAATCTAAACAAAATAATTGTATCTGTATTTTGACGTAAGTATACAAATTTAAAAATCGAAAATAAATTGAAAAAAATTTCGACTCGGGCAGGACTTGAACCGGCATCGTCAGCTTTCCGTGCTGTTGCTCTACCAATTGACCAACCGTGTCGAAAACCATCAATTTAAAGTGATTTTTAATTTTTCTACATGTAAAAATATTAAAGTAAAAACCTAAAACACTAAACTATACAGAATATAGCTAGTTCTAGCAGCTACTAAATCCCCTATTAAAAAACACCGAAGGAATATTTTAGTTTGCAACAGCCGGTGGCTTAATGTGAATATAGGTAATCCCTAACCCTGCAGGTGATGTTAAATTGAAATTCTGTGTCGGAAACTACAATCCTCTACGTATACTGCATTTAAATTTCATCCGAGCTAAACCCGAGTATCGATATTTACTCACCTGTGTATTTTAAATTTCGCAAAAGACGCGAACCAACAAAAGCGCCAAGGTTCAATAGAAAAGGGTCAAACAAAGGGCGTTTGTTAACATGTTTCTTAATTCTAAAAGATCGCTTGGGATCCTGGGTTTGAATCTCGACAATGCATGATTAATGGTTTTGGAACATGGCGGACCTATCCTTTATCCCTAAAACATATGGCAGACATAACTCAAATTCACAGGGGTTTGACGTCAGTTATTTTAAAGTTATTCTAGCAACACTAATAAATAATAGGAACAAAGAAGTGCAATAATTATTTCTTGCGCATAAAGAAGAACTCTTTTGCACTGATTTCAAGAAATATCTCATAGACTTAGAGTTACCATAAAAAGAAAAAGAACTGTAGTTAACATTAAACTCATATTTTTCCATTTGTCTCCACTTCCCTGAATCATTGTGTTCTATCAATAGCAGTTATGCCATCAAATGAAATCAATGAACGTGGAACAAAAAATCTATGAAGCTGCATATTTTAGTGTACAGTTACATAAACGTTCACGTTTGTGACGTGTTTCGGGAAATTGAATTTCCAAAAAACGCGAATAAAAGCATTCAGTGTACATTGTTTGTCATACGTATTTTCATTTACCTCTTCTCGGAACTAGTGCATACGTGAGGATTTATAAACTGCTTTTAGTACGTTATTTTTTATTGCTGCGCCCGCGGTGTTAGTTATCGACTAAGTGTGGGTCGGACTCTCGTTGGAATGGTTCTGTACCATTCACTTGGTACTTATCAGTAGATACACAAATTTTATATCGTAACCACAGACAAACAGAAAGTATAGTATTAGTACTATGGATCCTTTTTACCTTAAAGGTACGTAACCCTAAAAATGAGGAATGGAGGACACCTACCTATTTCATATCCCTTTGACTAAAACAGTAATAAACTAGTAGTGACTAGACCATACTGTGCCAAATAAATATTAATATTTATTTGAGCCAAACAATCGCCTTTTGTATTGCTTTTAGATATTATAAAAACCAACACAGTTCTTTTTTTTATTAAAAATTAACAACGAACGAACTACTAAACAATTATATTAATATAATGAGACTTGTCACTTAAAAGTAGTCGATTTTCACGTAAATAAAACAACAGATACTTATAAAAATAATTTATTCATCTCATACCTACTACTTACAGTTAACTTAAACCACATAAGTAATCAAACTTAGAAATATACATTCTATACAAGAATCCAGCCACATGTTACCTATTAAAACACACGCTGACTCAAATACGAATCTTGTAGCAATAAATAACACGAGCGCACCTGCCGTCTTGAATACCTGTCATTGGTGACTAGATAAATCCAACCTAGCCTGAGTATTCAAACTACCATTTATATCAAACAATTCAGCGGGAATTAAATGAGCACAAACAGGCGACATCCATTAAGAAACAAAATCTATAAATATATGTACAAGGTTGTCTACTTTAAAGTTTTACCGGTAAATCTTATCTTCGTGGGGGGGCAAGCTTATGAAATATGGCGCGGGCGGTGGAGGGGCAAGATATCGGACTGAACCCGGTCCGGTTTGCACTTTGTGGGGCAACGTCGCTGTTGATAGCGATGGTGGAGGTAAAGTCCCAGCGTACCCGGGCCACGCTGGTCCCCATAAAGGAGCTGCTCCAGCCCCGGGGCTGTTAGCCAACGGACCACCCCTATACGACGTACTTGTCATGCGCAAACGCACTATACATATTGCGATTATCAATATAGCTATGAAAGCTACTACGCCACCTACAATACCGATGATCAAATTGTCATCATTACTCGAAGCGACTCCGAGAACTGGCGCACCTTTAGGTTCTCCCGTGACCTTTGGCCTTTCGTGTGACGGCGCGACGGACCAAATAATATCAGGCTCAAGTGAGGTTCGATGCAGACGCGGCGGATATGTTGTTGAAACGCTAGAACTGGATGATGAAGTGGCGGTTGTTCGTCTCCTCGTGTCACAAGATAGCTCATCATCACCTATTTCAACTAATAAAAATCCTGATAGGTGATCTGGAGAATCACATCTTACATCTTCCACGCCCACAGTTGGGAGCCACCTGCGTAGGGCTCTTGCATTACAATCACATTTAATTGGATTTGTGTCTAAACCGAACATAGATAGATCAGCACGCCGATCGTCAAGTGCAACTAATAATTGTGGTTGTATTGTATTAAGCTGGCTACCACTGATATCTATAGTTACGCGAGACGACCTTGGCAACGGGAATAACAAAGCGGGCGGAAGATTCGACATAGATGTGTTTCGGAATCTAACTGTTATCGCTGGTGCTTTTAAACCAGCCAACACTCCTGATGATACCGTCTTAAGACGAGATCCTCTTATACCCAATTCTTCCAAACGTGGATGTAAAGTTGAATGCAGCTGATCAGCGCCGATGTTAGTGTCCTTAAATTCGACATCGAGTTTTTCCAGAGCTAAAAAGTATTGTAAGGCTCCCTGTACGTCGAAGTATCCCAAACGTGGATAACCATATGCTCGAAGTTCAACTAAATTAGATAACGACCTGAACGCATTCTTTTCGATCTTCGTACATTTCTCCATATTCCTAATGTCTAGAATGCGCAACGACGACAACCCGTCGAAGTTTCCTTCTAAAATAACGGTTACTGGATTATCAGAAATATTTAACATTTGTAAATTTTTGAGTTTTGGCCACGATATTGACAGTGAATTAGTTATATCCGTTATTTGGTTGTGGGATAAATCCAAAGATTCTAACAATGTCGTTCGCATAAATGTCTTTTCCGATAATTTTGTAATATTGTTGTAGGATATATTCAATCTGTATAAAAATGGTGTTTCTAGTTGACTCACAGTTTTCATTCCGGTGCCCGCGAGATTAAGATCTCTAACTGTTTTTGGTTCAGTCATAACGCTTAAAACAGATTTCTCAGACAGTGGATTGAATGACAAATCTAGTTTCTTAATGTTTACCATTACACTGTCTTCAGCTGGAATGTCGACAATATTATTATTAGACAAGTCAACAGAAGAGACGAAGAAATATTGCTTTTGCAAGGCCTTCAAAGGAGGTTGTTCAAATATATTATGACTCAGTATAATACTTTCTAGCATGTGCAACCTCGATCTATCGAAAATGTTATCCGGAAGTTCAAATAACAGATTTCCAGCCAAGTTCAACATCTCAAGTCTTATAAGCCCCTCAAAAAGTCGGTCACCTAATCTATCTATTTTATTGTAGGATAAATCTAGATGTTGTATTTGACTTGAATTGTGGAAAGCCATTTCACTCACTGTTTCAATTTCGTTACGAGCTAATAGAATAGTTCTCAACTTCGGAAGTCGTGCAAAGTCTAGCTCATCGACGTTTTTCAGAGCGTTCCCAGATAAGTCAACCGATTCCAAATATTGTAAAGTACTTATAAGTTCGGAGGGGAAGAAGTTGAACTTGTTGTTTGTTAGAATAATTTCTCTTAAACGCGGATGTATTTTAAACGAAGAGGGGAACAGATAGCTGAGTTGGTTATCAGAAATATCTATTACCTCTAAACTAGTTCCGGTGTTAAAGAACTCTCCCTTGAACGCATTCAGTTGATTTCCCTTAAGCGATAAGTATTGAATGGACATAACGTTGACAAAGGCCGGCGGTCTTATTGTAACTATGTTATTGTACGACAAATCGAGATGAGTCAGGTTTTTCAGATTCTTAAAAGTTCCCTCGGAAATTTCTTGTAGATTGTTATACGATAAATAGATTCGTTCTAAATTACGATTTTTCGAGAAAAGATTAACAGGCAGCGCTTTTAATCCGACATTGCTTATATCCACTACTAACAAAGCGTCATTATGATTGAAGACGCTCTGTGGAAGTACGCTCATATGCACATTGTGGCTCATATTCAAGTGCGACAGACTCGGTATCGATTCAAACGCGTTCACCGGGACTTCGGAAATTTGATTGCCCGATACATCCAAGAACCACAAACTGACGAACTTCAGCTGTTGATCGGTGAATCCTAAAATCCTATTCTGGCTGAGAGACAAAAACTCGAGTGAAACCTCCAATCCGCTAAAGACTTCAGCCGAAATCGAGTTCAAAAGATTTCCAGATAAATCCAAGTGCTGTAAGTTTTTGAAGTGATCGAATGCCGCCGGGGGCAATTCTCTAATAACGTTTCTTGAGAGGACGAGTGAGTTGATTCTATCTGATACGGCCCGAAGGATGTCGCTCGAGAGCGCCGTGACGCGGTTGAAGCCAAGGTGTACTGATGTGAGACTCGGGAGGCGAGACAAGGCCACAGCTGGGATGAGAAGAATATTGTTATCTCGTAATAACAGCGTCTGAAGATTTACAAGACCGTCGAACGCGTCGTCCTCCACCTGAAAATAATATTAAAATTATTAATATCACAGTTCCTCACATTCAGTGAAAGAAGTTATGTCAAAGTTCTTAGAAGATCTTTGACATAAGTTCTAGAAAGTAAATCAAGGTTATTCACAAATAATTAAATTCAATACCTTCTGTAGTTTACGCGAGTAGTACACATTTAAATAATACAGTTTAAAGGTTTAAAACGCGATATATATTATTTTTACGCGTTAGCGTAGCGGTGTTTACTTTTACGTCAGAAACACCCTCCATCTTTAGTCTCCCCGTGACCACGGATGCTGCAAAGCATCCGAAACACGGGCCGTAAATCATCTCGAAATAAGTTAATATACATCACGTTTTAAGCCGTTCAAGTATTTTATTTAAAAAATTAATTATGTTCTTTATAAGTATGCAATAATTGATTGTAGACACATTATTAAATGTAAATTGTCTATTCCTTTAATAGTTTCAATAGTAAACTTAGGAACAAAACTTACAGTTCTCAAAGAGTTGACTCCAATATCCAAATAACGCAGGTCGCTCACACCGACAAAAGTGCCCGGGGATAGTTTCACAATGTTATTGCGGCTCAAGTCAAGAACTTGCAGCGAAGAGAGAGAATTGAGATGGCTGCTATCCAAGTTCTAGAAAATATATTAGAAAACGATCAAATTATCTATTATTTCGAAATACTAAAAATTTATTGTAATGAAAATTATATAGTGATAGTAGCTACAAGTGACCGACAATTTGTGATCTCTCTTTGGGTTTGAAAATAAGTGATGGAATAATGTATAATAATAAAAAAAAATGTTTCAGCTGCCCCATAAAATTAGGTTACAGTATTCATAATATATATTATTTTTATATAACTAAGAAGAACAGACAATCCATATAACATCTAAGCTAGGGTCGACTCATTTTGGCTATGGACATTCGGAAATCCACAGACTGAAACGAACTTTTTTATCGATGATGGTTCGTTACGTGGATGGAGTTATAATAAACCTTCATTCATGTCCAGACGAACTCCAACATTTTTCAGAAAAATCACTTGACGCATATAGTTTGAAACTAATTTACTAGTTATATTAAAGTTGGTTACGTATGTCAGTAGTCTAAATATTACCCTTAAAACACGAAAATAACACTTGTCATTTTCAAATCACATATCTCTCGTCACTTGAATACAAATAACTAACTCGTGTATAGAATTATGGACTTACCGTGATCATGTTACTTGACAGATTCAAGTGTTTTAGGCCCGTGAAGGCTTTGAGGGCGACAGTTGGGAAGTCGCTAATAAAGTTTTCGGAAAGGTCCAACTTCTCCAAGTTTTCTATGCCTTGGAACACGTCGCTATTGAACTTGGAAAGCTTGTTACGGCCTAAGTCCAAAGTTTGGAGGTTGGTTAAACTAACGAACGCGCCGCCCTCTATGCTCGAGATCATGTTTCCGTGTAGATCTATTTCTTCGATCGTCTTCTGTGATATGAATGACGCTTGACGGATCAGAGCTGGAAGTTTTAAAAAGAATATTAAATAACAAGAACAAATAGTTAATTGTTTCGTAATTTAAATAAATATATGCATAGAAATTATATAGATTACAACTTCAGAGAATATTTTGATTGAAAAAAAAACGTATTGGACAAGACTTGAACCGGCATCTACAGCGTTTCGGCAGTTACAGCCGCTGTTCTAACGTAATGTCGTATTTTTTAAAATCTAAATAGATTTTGTATTTATTTAATGTCGCTTGTGAAATATATTAGAAATTTCAAACATATATTATAAAATAATTTTACTTAAATTTTCTGCCTGTATGATCCGCCGATGCGACTTAACGTCATTTTGTTTATTTGTTTATTTTACATAAAATAGTGAGAGCCTTAAACAAATATACCTAACGTTTCACTTATTTATACCTATTTGTCGGGAATATAACAACTGTATAACACAATAAACGAAATATCTAAAAAACAAGAATAAAATGTAACATCAACTTTAAAACTAAAACATAAATAATAAATCGTATAACTTTTGATAATTAGGATCTCACTAGGAACAATATCGACTGAATGAATTTTTTTGTTATAATCACAGCTTCTAACAATGAAATAATTTTTCACGTAGATAGTGCTCGCTACGGGAATATGAAATGGATGTTTGGTGATATGTATATTTGTTATAAAACGTATTTGCGTATCAAATCGATTATTTTATTACTAGTACGTCCCTGAGGTAACACATTTTGCCTAACGTTTCGTCATTGAAAGCGATCACTTAATCTTCGAGTCGCGTTTATTGCGAAAACTTCGACAGTTATACCTCTTAAATATTATTTTAGGCGTCTTAGGCTTTTCCAAATGGACGCGGGAAGTTTCCGCGAAGTTTCACAGACTTAGGGAAAGCCGTAAAGTGTCTTTTGCGTTCAGACGGGAGAATTTTTTTCAACTTACCTATTCTGTTTTCCCTGAGCGAGAGAAGTTTTAATGAAAGCGGTCCGTTGAGAGAGGAAGATGGTATGGAGATCATATTATTTCGGTCAAGACGTAACATCTGGAAAGAAGATGAAATTTAAAAATAAATTGCGGAATCTGGTGACCAGACAGTTGGATTTACGAGAACACGTTCAGCCGATCCCATTTTTGTCTTCGTCGTTGTCATTAACTTAACTGTTAACCAACCAACCTACCCTCGTCTTATAAACCTACTAGATCAAAACTAGAAGAGAATCAAATAAGACTGACAAATGTTACCTATCTTGTAAATGTTTATCTAAAATTGAGCAATACAAACGCAATGCTCTTTTAGCATTGGCATTCAGAATAATAGTTTCGTGACGCCTCTTAAGCACGGATTCGAACCTATGATCTACATAGGTTTGAATCGAAACATAATTCTGTCAACCTAGCAACAAAAGTCTAACCAACTAAGCCTGTAAATAAGAAGAATCAGTGAACGGACACAGGGGGAAATGTGGCCTTTTTTTTATGTTAGAGGAAAGGAGGTGAAATACTACAACCATTAAATATCTAAATAAGGTTCAGGTGGCGACCTATTTTTCGCTTTGGATATTTGGAAATCACCTAGACTAGACTAGACTGGACAACTGAAACCGAACCTAGATTAAACTTCACGGATTTTTCATCTATGTGTGTCTGTTATACGTGAGCCGGACAGAATCACTACCACTGCACTACACTTTAATATCCAGATTACCGAATGTCTAACATGTTTCAAAAAAACTTATAAATTGATTAAATTATTGGACCCAGTGGGGATCGAATCCACGACCTGTTGATTATTAGCCATACATTACTTTTAACCTGCCAGTGTCAAATAGATACTTTATCAAAAACTTTACTAGTATAATCGATACATTTTGTTTGTATCATAGCAACGTATCCTTCTGGATTTACGGTATTAGCACAGAACATAAAGTAGAACCAACAATGTGCATACCAGACGAGTTGCAAGCACGAGAGAGAATTTACAACAAACCTTTTTACTCAGTTTGTTAACTCCTTTGTGTATACTGAAAGCCGACAAATGACGGCTGAATCGTGAAAAGCGTGATTAAAAATGGCGCCGGCTTTAAACGCTACGGCGTAGGAGTGCTACGATAAACTAGAATTGGATCTCAACAAGTAAACAACTTGAAAATTAAGTCGTAGGCCCTTATCTAAAATTAGAAATGGTTTATCCTTATCTAAGGCTTTTTGATTAAGCATTCTCCGAAAGATATTATAAGATATCAGAAATGATTTTATTAATGACGTCATTAAATATTTAGCTAATTAGAAACTCATAATGTTGATTAATTTAATTGTTAGGCAATATACATAATATTTTTAAAGTCTGCAGAACGAATCTGCTGTACAACTATTTTTTATTCGTTGTTTACGCGAATAGTACACATTTAAATAAAACAATTGTAACGATTTTAAACACTAAATGTATTAGTTAACTTATTTATAAATTATTTTAACCTAGAGAGAGTTTCCCATGACCACGGCTGGTGCATCCGAAACATTAGGCCATCGTTAAACAGTTTTATTGAAATTTAATTTATAAACATTTGATCAAGCCACCCATGAAAAAGTGTAATTATAAAACCAACGACATTGTTTTTTTTAATAAAGATAACAAACTCCGTGCCAACTAAATTCTATGTGGAAAATTAACATAATTCGAACCAAGTACCTTGCGACCCGCAGTCGAGAGAACAAATCACTAGATCAACGAGTACTATATATAAAAACGTTTCCACCCGTGGGGGAATGGGGAGAACACATTTCTGATTTCGTTTCACTGGTTAGTTTTCTTTACAGGCAAATAGTTAATCAGACTTCTCTCTGATTGAGACTCTGCCCGATTAAAACAATCTATTGCTTCCCCGGGATTAGAATCCAGGACCTCTCGCGCTTAGCAATGCTAGGCAACATGTTTACCCATTTAGATAGTGTATTGGTTTACTTGTACATAATGACTAAAACATACCTTCATAACATTACAGCCAATCAGCAGACCTTCCTCCAAGCCCCTTATATTGTTTCCACTAAGATCCAATTCTTCCAACGATGGTAAGTTATGCAGTTCCGCGGTTGAAAATATGGGATTGAGGTTGTCTCCAAGAAGATTGTCAGATAGCACCAGCTTCGTCAGGTTGCCACGGATGCCAAATAAAAGACGATCGGGTAACCGCCTTAGACTATTATGGGAGAAATCTAGTTCTTTCATTGGCAGACCGTATGAGGAGAATATCTGGAAAAAAGAAAATTTATTTTAAATACAAATGTGGCCTAAAAAGAAGTGGAAGGTTTCTTGCCAATTCTCTTTGTTCGTTCTATGCCCTTGATTTGAGAACTGGCGTGACGTTCATGAGTGTACCTGGTCTTATTGTGGCCTTAAGTAGGAATTTGCTTGCATTATTCACTAGTTGGATAACTAAAAATTCTTGGTGGAAATCATCCGATAAATGACTGATTGATAACCTGACCGTCAACCGGTATTACCAAATGAGAATATTAGTAATATATTAAAAATATAATTGTTGTATTTCACGCGCTATAAAACTATCAGAAAAGTTATAATGACGACAGAGAAGTTATAAGAGACAGTGCATCAAGTTTAAATGTTAAATAGATTGGATCACTTTCTATAATAAAGAAATGTTTAATTTATTTGATACCTTTTAACAATTATCTAAAAATGATAACAACTCGCCACCTTCCCCTCTATATTATTATCTTAACCAAAAAAGGGTGTATCCTGCCACTACAGCTGACTATATCCCTATGAGTAAAACAAAATAAAATACCAGAAGGCATTCATTTGTCAGCTCCGGTTTACGTTTCAGCAATTCAACCACAATTTCAATATAAATTAAACAATCAAATATTGTTTTGATAACACGATATTAAACGAATAATAAATGTTATTCGAAAACGCGACATTAGTTTTATTGGTCGCGTTCTGCGCATTGTTTTGTATGAACTGTTTGAAATTGCTTTTCACTATTCATGTTTCTACATAAAAAAATTATGATGGCAAATGATGGCAATATTATAACTTATGTTGTTTGAAATGAAATATGTTGTCTGTCACCGAGGGCTCTTTAAAATAATTTAAACAAAATTAAAATATATTGTTTAAATTCTTTGAAAGAGCCTTTGATACATCACACATTGAAAAGTGTGATGTATTAAATTATGGAGCAGTGTATTCAAACTTCTGACGGGCTCGTGGGTGTAATGGTACGGTCCCCACCAGGCCCAACGTGTTTCAAATTTTTCTGAAACATATTAGACTTCCTCTGGACATGTTATGGTGGTAGGAATATCAAAATTCCGTCCGAGTCACGAACCGCCCTCCACAGATGCAAAATCCGTGAAGTTGAATCACGTTTCGGTTTCAGCCTGTGGATTTCCGAATATCTAAAGCCGAAATGGGTCGGCAGCGCATCTTGCTTAGATGGTTTAGCTGGGATATTTCACCTACCATCAAATGATATCGAATGCTTGTCTGTCCTCTTTTATCAATAAAAATGTGTATACGAGCTTATTCATGGTTATACATATAATTATAATATGTTGTCGATTATTTATTAATATTGATTAAATTAATTTAACTTTTAAACTAAGGCTCAGTGTTATATTTGTATTAAAGCATTAAATCAGAACAGTTAAGCACTCATTGCTGTATCGCACCACAATGGAAAACAAACGAATCGTACTTTTAATTGAACCACATTATCGGAACGATACAAAACGTAATTACACGTTCCCCATTTAATTGTCAGTCATTTGCGAACGTGAACTACGTTTTAACGTTACTTACGTTTGAAGTTTGAAGTTGTTTTTTTCAATAATATTATCAGTGATCACAATTATAAAGGTTTCAAATAATAAAAGGATAAACATTTAATTGCAATCAAATGCTCGTTACACTAGACCAAGTATAGTCGTTAATCTATACTGATATTAGCTGAAGAGTTTGTTTGTTTGAATGTGCTAATCTCGGGAACTACTCGACTCGAATTATTTTTGTGTTGGATTGACCGTTAATCGTGGACGGCTTTAAGCTATATAACACCGCTGTGATCATTAGGGAAAAAACAGGGAAAATTGTCAAAAAATAGGGGAAAATAAACATCTTTGAGAGTTTCCGTTGCATGCGTTGCGAAAACAATAAAAAAAAAATAGATATGAAAGAATGATTCCTCTTTAAGTGCCCGCAACAATTAAAAAGATTAACTAGAAAGACCCTTTTTTAAGGTAATCAAAATTTTGGACGTAGTTAATACATTAGTTTGTTACAGTTGTATGAAAAAAATAATATTAAAATAAAACACTTTAACGGTTTAAAACGCGATATATTAGTTAAACTTATTTGAAAAGGTCTCCCGGTGACCACGGCTGCTGCAAAGCATCCGAAACGTCGGACCGAAGTTAAAAATCATTTTCAAATAAGTTTCACTAATATATCGCGTTTTAAACCGTTAAAGTGTTTTACTTAAATGTGTACTACTCGCGTAAACTATCGACAGTATATAATAATATTAATCTTCTAAACGTCAACGTCTATCGGATTTCTTTAATTTTTATGATTACAACCACATATACAAATTTGTAGGAGTTAAATAATTACTTAACTTAATCTAATACTTGATATAAATATCGTCAGTTTAATAAATGACATTGTCTTAACAACAGGGAACAACATAATGATCAGGGAAATATTCGCTATACTCGTAATTATTATAAGAGTATTCCGATTTCTATTGGGTAGCACGCGATCATTCATGATCTGATAAACACGGGGAAACGCTTGCGCCGATCTGTGTCACGAATATTTTGCACGTAGTAATAAGATTTAGGCGTCAATTAAAATATAGAGATTGTGCGCCACAGTTTTTTACTTAAAGACGTTATTAACTGTACAATAGTAGCTACTTTAAATACTGTCTATAGTTTACGCGAGTAGTACACATTTAAATAAAACACTTTCACGGTTTAAAACGCGATATATTAATTAAACTTATTTGAAAATGATTTTTAACTTCGGCCCGACGTTTCGGATGCTTTGCAGCAGCCGTGGTCACAGGGAGAAAATCATTTTCATTTAAATAAAACACTTTAACGGTTTAAAACGCGATATATTAGTTAAACTTATTTGAAAATGATTTTTAAGCCGGCCCGACGTTTCGGATGCTTTGCAGCAGCCGTGGTCACGGGGAGACTCAAATAAGTTTAACTAATATATCGCGTTTTAAACCGTTAAAGTGTTTTATTTAAATGTGTACTACTCGCGTAAACTATAGACAGTATTTACGTAGTTACGTATTAACTATTTTAACTACTCTTCTTTTTATTGCGTTCTTATTATTCTTTATCCATCTGTCTGTCTGGTCTATCTAATCCCTATGAAGGCAATGCTTAAGTTAATTTCGTTCTTAGTTTAAACTGTGCTACAAGTGGTCCTGAAAGACGTTTTAATTTGTGCCGATTCAAATATTTAGATTCTACGCGGAAATGACGTCACAACATCCATTCTCACGACACGCACCTTACCGTTCACTAGACAACTGTATCAAGGCTGTGACATTTACCATTCTATGGCAATTGTAACATAATACATAGAATTTAACACGCTATTTATTATAGGGCACAACCTATCGTACTGCGTTTTTGGTTGAAACTTCATCTTTAGACGTGAATTTTAAAACTAAAAAAAACATCTAAGTTAAACACTTTAACTGTTTAAAACGATCGCTACTGTTGATTATCGAATATAATTTAAAAATCGAAAGTAAATTGAAAATAAATTCGACTCGAGCTGGAACTTGAACCGGCATCGTCAGCGTTCCGTGCTGTTGCTCTACTAATTGAGCTACCGAGTCCTACACCTCATCGTCGACTTTTTTCAATTTATTGATACATGCACCTCACGCGCAATGTCAACTCCAAGATTGTTTAATAAAAACTATGAAATACCTGTGTAGGCAAAGATTGCTGTCCCGCCCACCGTTGGCTGAACGCTACAATTGGAGCCCCATAGGGCAACGGCGGAAAATCTCCAGGGAACACAACATGGTCACAGTTCATGAGGATCTGTAGTTGCAGTGCTCTGTCCACCTGGACTTTGCAGCGGCAGGGATAGCGAAGGTCGTCGTTTAGTTCAGAGCATGGCACCCAGGGTTGCTGGCACAACGCCAACGGAATGAAGAGAAGGAGTATCCACATGATGCCCTGAAAAATAACGATAATTAGTAAAAAAAATTGTGAAAATAAACGAGGATAAAATTGAGAGCTTTGATTGCCAACGCTGCAGAAACGGCTCAAAAAACCAAACAATAACCGTTTCTATGAAAATCAAATTTGATTAAAATAAATTCATTATTATAAATTAGTTATTCGAGTTGTATAACCATTAAAATATTAATCTGTCAAACAACTAAACAACGTTTTGCCGGATCAAGTAGTTATTATTATACAACTACACAAAATGTTAACATTCACAATATACAAAGGTTAAGTTAAAGATTAGGTATTGACTATCAAACGACAGTTTTTACATAAAAAATACTTAATTAAAAATAACATAAAAGTATTTCGGTGTCATATTAATTTTAATTCCAATATTGGTTAGCTTATAAAACAAAAATAGAAAAATGGAAAAGCTCAGCAGTTCATGAAAAAGTGTTTTGCATAGATAGCCTTTGCATTTTTAATGAAAAACATACAATCACTTTGTTTACCTGACCAACAGGGAATAGAGAAAACTTGGCTTCAATGTTTTTAATAACTCGTCTCATACGAATAATAGCATATAATAATATTCGATCGCATTTAACGGTTTTATACACAAATTTAGTTATTTATTTTATAACTCCTCTAGCAGCCGTTTTCACTGTTTATAGAATTTTCTTCAATGTTGCTCGCGTGTGCGGTCGTCCTTTAAAACATATGTGTTATATATTTAAAAAAAAAAAAAAAAAAAAAAAAAAAAAAAATTAAAAAAAAAAAATTAAAAAAAAAAAAAAAAAAAAAATTTTTTTTTTTAAAAATTAAAAGTTTTTTTTTAAAATGGGCCCCCCCCGCGAAAACAAAAGACAGTATTAAATATGTGTTATATATTTTATTTTCTTTTTAACGCCAACATGATACAACACTTAGAAAACCCACTAGGTCAAAATGCAATTACAGACTGACTAAAAAAGCATTCATCTAGTATTAGCGTACTTTTCAATAATAGTAAAGATAACTACTATATTTAACTAAACGTTCATTAATTATTTGCCGAGTTATAATAAAATTAAATCAATGTTAGTATTTGGCAAAAATATATTCTCGTGTACTAATATCATACATTTTAGCTAGATATTGTTAGATTATATCTATGTTAGATACATAGTTTTATTTGGGTTAGAGTTATAATGGTAGAAATGTATGGCTAATAATTACGACTCGGGGTTGACTGCCTCCTACCAGGTCCAACATTGTTCTAATCTATTTATGTTTTTTTTAACTTGTTTGACGTCACCTAGAAATCTGGATATTAAATCGATGTTATGAATACACTAGCTCACAACACCCATCGACCGAGATTAAGAAGACGTGAAGTTTAATCGCGTTACGAATTTCAGTCTGTGGATTTATATCCAAATACAAAATAGGTTGGCATCTAGTTTAGATGTTATATGACTAGAATATTTCACTTTCCACTAAGTGAACTTCATACTCATAAAAGTTAGATTGTCTCAAAATTTTAAATTAAATATTATTGCTTGAAAGATTTCTTGAAAGAATGCCGGCAGTGACATGAATTGCTCCTTAGGTTTTAATTCATAAAAGTGTATTGGTTTATAAGATATGTTGACTGTTGGACTGAGTTTCTTGTGTGTTCTTCTCGGCCATGTTCTCGGCTCTTTGGAACATAATGTAGAATCACATAAACAAATATTTTCGACGAATTTAAATAATTTTTGAAATTTTAAAGAGAATAAAGTATCATAATCGTTAAGTTTTAATAGTTGCATCGTGAATCCCAGGTGACAATCTGCATCCGGCATATATCCAGCACCTATACCAAACAAACAATGCATGCTCCAGCACTATTATCTAACTAAATTAACAGATCTATTAGCTAATACCCAACAGACTGGTGTTTGGTTATAACAACTGCAGTCTCAATTAGTCGATAATATTAATTAAGGTTGTTATTCCGATAGTCCTAACCAATCTATCTAATATATAACATTCTCGTGTCACAGTTTTCGTTGCCATACTCCTGATTCAAACAAGGACAGGCACAGAAATATTTCTGTTTTATACGCCACGCCCTAGTATATAAGACTTTCACTTAACTCGACATTTGCACACATTTTACATTTAGCTCATAGTTACATCATCATACAACAATTATAAAATCCGTTACATCTATAATAATGCAAAATACATACAAACGAGAAACATATACATAATTACATACGGAAGAAGGAAGGAAGTTAAAATTGATGTCTGCTAAATCATAGAGCATAAAATTTTCATAAAACAAGCTTAAGGAACGATTTGTTTTACAAGAATGTATGTATGAATAAATTCGTTTTGATTTTATATTCTTTTTATGTTCGCTTTGTGGTTACACGGAGCCATAATCATTTATGAAAAAGTATTTCTTAGGTTTGAAAGGTCATTTAAAAGGTCAAACGTATAACTTAACGCAATTAACAACTAAACAATAGATTATTAACAGCTGCTATTTTTTATGATAGAGGAGGACTACGTGGAGTTGATAGTAGGCGAAATACACCAACCATGCAACATTTAAATAAGATACGTTGACTTAGATATACGAAAATCCACAAGTCTGAAACGGAAATACGATTGATTAAGCTTGACGGCTGTTTCTTCTGTCGACGGTGGTTGGACCCGGACGGAATTTCGATATTCCTATCTCCTATTTAATATCCAGATAAAATCTTAGAATGCGCGGGAGGTGCAAGTATGAAGAGGTGAAAAAAATTCTACGAAGACGTTCAAGTCTTGCCCACGTCGTACATTTTTTTACAATCTAAAATCGATTTTTAATTTAGATAATGTCATCACGTGATAAATATTACAGGTGACAAGTGAAGATCTTATTTAACTCTGCCCCTAAACTTAAAGTTAAATAATAAAAAATATTTATCATTAGATATATTTAATCTTTTCCGGTTAAGCTTCGCAAAACTTTGATGAAAATCTTTAGAAAACAGCAGGTAATAACCTACTTATTTACCTCTTCACCTCTACACTGACACAAATCCATACACAGACAGAAACAAGTGCATCTATCGTCTTTTGTTATAATTAAAAAATACTCGTTGTTCCTTGTTATTCGCCTAATCTAATTTTGTATTCCCAAACTATATATGAGGCTGCTAGAGGCAGAGTGGCCTAGTAACAAAAACGTGATTTTCGATAAGGAGGAAAATAAAATTGCGCAATTAACGAAAATAAATTTATAATTTGTGTAAGAATTATGTTAACAATTTTCGCTCACTGCGCTCTTGTAGATTAACATTTAAAGTATTAAACAATACATGACTTAAGTCATAAAATTCTAGTTAGGCTACTCCGCTACTAGCGGCCTCAAATTAACTTTTTAAATGAGCCGTAAGGAGTACTATAATATATAGATAAAGAACTACCCCCTTGTAGAAATAACATTATATTACTATTAACCCCTAAGGTATGTTACTTTAGTCACAGAACATAGTTCTCTATCCTCTCCTTGAAAACGCGCTTCAATTTCCCCAGCACATTATGATTTCATGAAAGTTTCATGGCCAATTTCTCGTTATAAGCTATTTACCCAAGTTTCACATTCGTTCTCTTCTCGTACTGAGGACAATCTAGTTACGAGTTGCTCTAACTCTGACCGTGCATTAACACAATTTACCCGAGTATACGCTAAAGATGCTAAATGCCTTTGTGTAATACCGCTATGTTCATATGAAAACTTTCACTAACCATATAGCTGGTCTGCTTATCTATGGTCTTGGTAGGGTACTAAATATGCATATCTATACTGAAGAGTTTGTTTTGTTTATTTGAACGCGGTCATCTCAGGAACTGCAGATTGATTCTTTTTGTGTTTGGTTACTTTTCGGGATTTTAGGATATAAAACAGCCTTGCTAAACAAGAAGATACAGCGATAAATTTGACAGAAATTGGGAAAATTATTCATCATTATGGGTTTCCGAGGCGTACGCTGCAAAAGGTTAAGATACAAAAAAATATAATGAATAATAGAAAAAAAATGATTTCTCTTAAAAATGATCTAAAAAAAAGTCTACGACGCTATATGCTCTATCTTTTAAGATTATCTTGCAAGAACGACGGGAAGGGACGCGACCGACGTCGCGGGTAACAGCTTACGTTTATAAAGATGAAGAGGTTTGCAAAACGAATTTGGATGCCCATAACGATTCTCGCGGACGAAGTCGCTGACACAGCTTGTATATAATAACATATAATTATATTTAAAATTGTACAATTATGGTTACAACAGCAGTACGGAACGCTGTAGATGCCGGTTCAAATCGCGCCAATTTGTCTATGTCTTAGATATGTTTTTTGTTTAAAATGCACCGTATTACACGTTTACTAATTTTACTAATTCATTGTTACTGATTGGGAATGCACATAAAGATTTTACGGTTTTAAACAGTTAGAAGTGTTTAAATGGACACCATTCGTATGGACTTCAGACAATATTTAATATTGTTTAACTCATCATGTCCTATTTATAATTATATTGAAGTCTGATAGTACAATAATAGTGGACTGGATTACACCCAGCATATTTGTTATATATATCTAAATTTATGTATTTCCATATTTTATATGATTTGAACTTTCTTACGCGTTCGTTTTTCGTTAAACCTTTCTCACGTTTGGTCTTCAAGAAAAAGCTTAAATGTTAGTCACCGTTGTCTATTTAAAACAAAAATGAATACGCAAGTTTCAAGAGACCGCATGTTAAAGCAATTAATGAAAATGAATTTAATATTCATTGGCAACGTTGTTAATTAATGTGAGTGCTCGCAGACTATCAATATTTATTAATAACTGCGCAATGCTCATCCGTGTTCGGTCTGCTTCAACAGTAGTGATTCAGACCAAATCATAGATTAACGAATTCCTTTCGCCTAACAGACTCGAGCTCTACGCAAATTTAATGACCACAGATTATCCAATCCATATCTCTTACATGAGTGCGATCTCCTTTGACAAAATAAATCGTACGCTATTATTTTGTAATCAGCTGGTCCGGCAAACGTTGTTTTAAATACTGTCTGTAGTTTACGCGAGTAGTACATATTTAAATAAAACACTTTAACGGTTCATAACGCGATATATATTAGTTAAAATATTTGAAAATTATTTTATTATCTGGCCAGCCAGTCTCACCAAATACCAACTATGATGGAACAGATGGCGCTAGCGTAGCATTTTTACTTTGACTTTGATTCTGAACCCTCGTCCCTCCATCTTTAGTCTCCCCGTGACCACGGCTGCTGCAAAGCATCCGAAACGTCGGGACGTTGTTCAAATATTTTTCAAATAAGTTTAACTTCATATATATTGCGAGAAAGTGTTTTATTTAAAATCTTTGATTTGAAGATAGACATATACTGCCGCAGACATTTTTAGATCATTTGAATTTTTTTATACATTTTTTGTTGGTATCTTGAACCATTTTCGCAGTGTACGCAACGAAAACCCACAAAGATGATTTTTCCACATTGCCCTCTGTTTCTTCGCTCATGTTGGTAGCAACGCCATGGTTTGTAGCCTAAAGCCTTTCTAGATAAATAGTCTATTCAACAAGAAAAAATTTTCAAATCGAATCAATACTTCCTGAGATTAGCGCGTTGAAACAAACAAACTCTTCAGCTTTATAATATTAGTATCGATTTTAGAAATAAACTTAACCATTTCCTATTAATATTTAGCTAAATCTAGACGTTCTATTTTCTATCTTGTCTATAATGCTATGGGATTTCTGGATATAAACGCGACTTTAGACCCACTACTCCACTCCAGTAAGTATTAGCGGCTTAACTATTACACACTAACAGATTTTGTATTTCTCTTTTTATTCTTTTAATTCAAATAACGTTACCACGACAACTAGACGTAGAAGGCAATCGAACTTAAATTAGTTAATACAGCGCCTTCGCCTGGAAACCAATTAAACTAAACATAACTAGTTTCAAATTATAATAACATTTATCGTCAGTCAGTTTCATGTCAGGTCGCATGAATTGTATTTGATCGTTACTACGTGATTGATGTTGGTCTATGATTGGGCGAACGCCTCGGAATTGAATTCTCAATACATTATGGCCTGTTACAGCTGCGAATAGATTAGTAAATTGCTATGGATGTTAGTTCCCTGGACTCTGAAAAATACCATTTGAGCACAAGCAAAAATTTGGGGAAGGCGAGATAATTTATGTTCCAAATAAAACACGACGGACGGAACATTGGTGTAATGGTAACATTATATAATGGTCGTGCAACCTGCTTGAAAAAAAATTAATTGGTTGTCTGTAAAGTCGGTTTACTGACTGACGATAGTTGAACGTGACAGCGTCTTAAGAAAATACTGATATTCCATCAGTATTAGCATTTTTCTAAAGAAAATTTGAATTCAAATAAAACACTTTAACGGTTTAAAACGCGATATATTAGTTACTCTTATTTGCGAAAGTTTGTAAAAACAAATTTGGATGCCCTTAGAGGGACGAGGGTTCAGAATCAAAGTCAAAGTAAAAATGCTACGCTAGCGCCATCTGTTTCATCATAGTTGGTATTTGGTGAAACTGGGCAATAATAAAATAATTTTTAAATATTTTAACTAATATATATCGCGTTATGAACCGTTAAGTGTTTTATTTAAATATGTACTACTCGCTACCTACAGACAGTATTTAAAACAACGTTTGCCGGACCAGCTGCTTACAAAATATAGGTTCGATTTATTTTGTCAATAACTATATGAAGTAAACATTGTTGAGTATAAAAGATGTTAAATTAAAATTTGATGTAACAAAATGAAGATTATGCTAATACTGGAAATATTTGTATTCTAATCCAATATCTTCTGCAAACAAAAAATAGAACGGAATATTAATATCTCAATTAACTTTCCGCGTTTTATTGGTTTCTTGATCTCATTCTGAGGAAATTTGATATGAAAAAACTGGGATTATTTTTGGAAAAGTATGATATAAATTGGAGACAAAGTGAAAAATATAGACGAAATTGTCTAAGAGCGTTCGCTTCTTTTATTTATTTTTGCGAACGAACGAAAGTATAATTATAAAACAATGATTACTCATTGAATAATAAAACAAAAAGAAATAATTGTTTTTTTAAATAATTTCAAAATAATATACAATTTTTTGCTAATTTTTAATTTCAGTTTACCTTATAATGTATAGTAGCTACAGGTTCTTAAGAGTCTTCTATACAAGTCCCATTTAAATGAGAAAAAGTGACATGGGGCGAACATATTTCTGTGTCCGAATCACTGATTGGTTTTATTTAGAAATAGTTGATCAGACTTCTATGCCCTACGTGTCCGAAATAATCTGTTGTTCCCCTAGGATTGAACCTCGGATTTCTCGCGCCGAGCGCAATGGTATTCTAGACGTTTAACCGTTTAGCTACAGAGGTTCTTTAAATAAAGCACTAACTTAAGTTTACTTTGTAAAAATCAGTTTTTACTTTGACATCAGAGACACCCTCTATCTTTAGTCTCCCTGTGACCACCGCTGCTGCAAAGCGTCCGAACCGTCGGATCATAGGTTAAAATAATTTTCAAATATGTTTAACAAATTTATATACGAGTTTTTAACTGTTAAAATGTTTTACTACTTGCGTAAACTATAGGCGTTTATGTTCTTTATGCACGAATTGTAATTTATGCACGCTAAATATATTGTTTTGTTCGTAAAAATTCCACTTAAAGTCCTTCACATCGTCGGCGGCAAGCCGGGAGCAAATAACAGAGCTTCCCGAAGCTTTTCCCTTTAATTCCCACATTCACACGAACGGGTTGTCAGGACGCCGGGACGCACCACTTCACGGGACATAAAGCCTTTATGGAGACACACGGCCCATCCCACAGGACGCTATATAACCTCACTGACTTCACTAAACCGTAAATCAATGACAGGATTTTTATTGCATTTTTGAGTAATTCATTCGACATTTCCATGTTTGTTATTTGTCCTATAGTAAAAGCCTTACCATTTAATTCGATATGAATATATAGTCTACAAATAACAGTAATTTATATTTTAATGTTTTCATTCTAAATAGGTAACTATTTCAGTTAAAAGCTATATCAATATAATACTATAAGTAATACTATAAAATAATAAGATTCTGCAACAAACCGAAGGTTTGAAGGGGACAGGAGAGTTGGATGGCCCAAAACCTCTAAAGGAGGAAATGGGGAAATGGGTGAAATGGTATGATAATGTGACTGATACCCGTCCTACAACCCAAAAAAATAATAATTTTTATAAGTAGGTACGTTCGTATTAACACCACACAAATTTAAAAATTAAACGCGTTTGGAGTCGTTGTAATTATAGTTTGATACAAAATTGATCTTCTTGCACAAAAAAAATGTATTACGTTTTCCTTCGTGGAGCAAAGGAGCAAACCCATTTCTGTGTCCGTTACACTGATCAATTTATATGCAGGTAGTTGATTAGATCTGTGCCCTGCCCGACTGAAACAATCGTCTGTTTCCACGGGATTGGAACCTAGAAACATTAGCTTTAGAGAGAGACGTTTGTGTTGATGTACATAATAGCTTTATTTCACATTTCTTTCTCGTCCGTGTAGTAGATGTTTACATTATAGATAGATCTTTAACCTCTATTGATATTGGAAAAAAACGATTTTTTTGTCCATTGATTCAAAAATGTCCAATTTGCCTACAACAGATAGTTAACTGTAGTCACACGTATAAAAAATGCAATAAAACACTCTCAAAGGCATGGTTGTTCACGGAACTAAACAGAAATGAACGTTTCCAGTTAGTACCCAATTCAGTCAAAACCTTTCTGTATTCGTGAATTTCAGTTTTATTTTAAACTAGCTGTCCCTTCGCCAAACAGGCGATAGATTAGAATTTCACATTTTGACAATATCGACGTCAGATTTTTTCCGCTTTTGTCTCTTAAACTTTGATTGAATCGTAATGATTATTTAAGCAATAAGGTCAAACTGCCTTTTATCTCCGTAATAACCAGCCTCGAGATTTGCTCTTACAAACAAATTGAGAGATGTATTTTTTTATGAAGTCTAATTTACATGAGTACGTGATATATATTATTTAAGACTTATAATATAACAACATTACGCGCTATCCGTACTCACGCAAAAAAATACTGAAGAAAAACCCCCTTGTTCGCGCTTTGCGTGTTATCAACAAGCTGCAGGAGCGGATCGACATTTTTACGTGCAGCTTGGGTGAATTGACAAAAACATCACTCGATGAAATATGTACTAAATAATTCTATCGTAATGGACATTGTTCTGTAATTTAGAATACTTTTATATGAAATAAATATTTTTAAACTTATAATTATAAACATTAGTATCGAAAATTATTATTTTTTATGCTCCTAAGCGTAAAAACCAACCCCTAATATTTTTTTTAGTATGGAAAATAGAATCAACCCTAAGTTTTAACCCTTCGTTTCTTAAACGTCCCCTATTTTTTAAGTTTCTTCACTTAATAAATAAAGAATGGTGAGCATATTATGTCGCTCAGTAAAACGGACACACAAATGTGTTCGCTCCATGGGGAGAGAAGTTTATTGCGTCCTTTAGGTTATGCTCGCGTTTTATAGTATAAGGGCAATATGCAGCAGCTCTTAGACTGCTGGTTTACCCGTCCAAAAATCCTGTTTCACTGATCAATTTTATTGCTGTTCTACACTACTTGTATGTCCTTAGTAACATTAGAGGGGAACCACAAATGCGCGTTTTAAAGACCTACTAGCGCCACCTAGTATTGGAATCCGAACTATTTTGTGTATGTCATCTAACATGGATATACTTTTTTTTATAGTGACAGATAAAAAGAGATAATTTTAAATACACACGATTTTATATACTATTGGAGTTTACTTTCAACTGGAATATTTTTTCTTTCGACCCGCATAATATTCCTTTTTCACTATAAATAAAATCATATTATAAAAACTTTACTTTTGCCCAACCCTAATCAATTTCTGATGTAGTTTGAAGAACTGTCAATCTTTAGCATCCGTTATACGTAAACCGGGGTCTAACTTTAAGGACAGTCAACACAAGTACGAATAATCAATTGATTCTTGAAGTCGATTTTGCCTAACGATTATTTTTTGGATTCCTTTTATTTACGTATATTATTTTTAGTGAACCTAGACGTCCATTTTGAATTAGTAATCTGAAGTTTTTTAGTATTAGTAGTAATTAGTCACAAATAAAATACTGGTTTAGCATACGTACCATTTTAGTTTTTACATTATATATTGAACATAAGTCATTTACTAATAAACATAGGACCATGCAAGGGGACCTAGAGTTAATAATAGTAACCCAATGTTTTTCATTCTCTTCGCTCTCCGCTCGTTTGTTTGTATTACAAGATACTAAATTATATTTCATAACAGTATAATATAAATTACCTGAAAATGTAAATATATTTTACCTCTAACTATACCGCACCTCAAAGGGCTAACTTATAAACATTACGCTCGTTCAAAGTGCTTTTACTATCCAAACTTTCTCAACACAAAATATTTAAATCGTACTTTTTCTCCAAACACTTGTTCGACTACTTTGGGTCAATAATGTTTTGCTTACGCGTTGTCAATATCAATTTGACCTTACTTACTGGGCCAAGGCGAGGGTAACTTGTGAGTTTTTCTACAGAATAGAATAAATTATGCAGTAATTTGTTATAGCGAGCTATAAAAATGCATAAAGATATGTCTTAATCTATGTAAATTTTTACTCTTCCGTTGTTGCAGCGCTTTGCCTAATGAGATTCGCTAGACAATGCTCAGGACTCATTTATAAAAATTATTCTTTAATAGCCAAGAAAAACTCGCAAAAGAAATTAATTAATATATTTCGCAATTTTCTTCTAAGAAATGTTTATTACGCAGAAGCTTATGCCATTGTGACATGTTTAATAGTCCTATTGGAAGCAAGGCAAGAAAGCGCTTTTAAAAAACCGTGTTACAAATTATGCCATTGGTAATGTTTACAATTCTATACAGCTTTTGCAAAGTGTGATTTATTTGAACTTGTTTTACTAATTTGCTGGCTGCGAACGCATTTCCGAATTCTAGAAAAAACAATGAAAATATATCTTTTGATAAAAATAGACTGATTTATTAAAATCATTATAAACTACGAAATAATATTCAAAAATCGAAGACGCGTCTACTAACCTAAATTTTAGGATTTAGACCAGCATCGGAAGTTAGACCGTATTTTGCTTTGTAACTTTCCAAATCAAACGATGTATTGACGTGCATCGAGTTCTGGGAAAGAACAGCATAGAAGCCAAAAAGCTATGAATGTAAATCAAGTAGATAGAGCCTCATCAAAGTTTGGCGTCGTTGTGGGAGTACGTTCTTCTGGAGGCGTTTTCAAACTCATTTTCATATTGCGGACGTTGCGACAAACTACCCGGGAAACTCCAATTAAACGAAGATTTAAATTGTTAGATGCGCCCTTCAACATCGCTAATGTTTATTGATGGGTCTATTTAGCTGGGAAGACGAAAGTTGCCTTTGATTATTTAGTGGGTTGAACGTTTTTGATAATTATTGGCGAAGCACGTATCCAACTGAAGAAGAGTTTAATATTACTATTATGATAAACTCTGACAGGCTAAGATACTTCAGGGATACATTGCCACAGCCCTAAAATATCTCGTAAAGATGTACTGTCAACATTGACATTCAAATATCCACAGACTAAAACCGAAAGACAAACATTTACATCACTACTTTTTACATCTGTGGCTAGCGAGCACAACAGAGATTCGATGTTTACAAAATTGGGAAAAATATTCGGAACTCGATTTATTATGAATTAATTATCTATTTTAAAGTTATTAGCTATTTTATCTCCTGATTTAATGACTTTAGCTGATTAAAGAATTTAATGAACTAACAAAGAAAATTTTAATCGTAAAGACTTAAGCCCTGAGATATGTACCTCAGTTCGAACAATAATTGTTCATACATCCATTGTTAGATTGTTATCAAAAAAGGCAATTTGTTTGTATAAAATCAAAAAGGGTAAGTGAAATCATTTGCAATTGGTTATTCAAATTTAGTAATTAATATATAAAGTCTATAAGCTGCTTATAATATTTGTGTCTGTCGCATCCAGATATTTACTTCTTTGCTCTTTTAGGTATTTTACGAAATCGCTGAAAAGTTCCCGGACTGGAGGAATACCGAGCCTTGTTTATTTAGTAAATGTTTATTCGTTTCGAACTTTTAATGGACGGCCTTAGCTTTTGAAGGTGTTCGCGTTAACTAGGCAAATTATTTTTGTATCATTCGGTTATTTGCTTATCTTAGACAAGTATATCTAGGTTGAGTTATTATATAATTTGTTATTAATCTTATCAAGACAAACATTCGTTTTTTAAATTTATCAAGAAATTCTTCTTTCAAAAATCTGATTTAGAACTTATAAATAAAATCAATTAGTGGAACGGACAAAGAAATGAGTTCAAAATAGAAACATCAAAAATCCGGCCAGGTCACGAACTGCCGTCCAAAGATGAAAAAACCGCGTTCAATTTCAGTCTGTGGATTTCCGAATATCACGTGTGTCCGTCCTCATCTATAAAAAAACATTTCTCAAACCTGTTCCTTATGAAACAGCTTGATAACATCCAAAAACAAGTTATGTAATTTCTTTTGCGCAAACTAAATTGTTGAATTTGTCATGAAAACTGTAATATGATACAGCGGTCGCGCAAACTAATCACATTTTGGTATATTTATGTGCATGTGACCCGTAAATAGGGTTGTCTATAATTTAATTCATTTAATGATTTTAATACAAACCATCTGTTTGAAAGCAGTGAGAATGTTATTATGGCAACATCCTATAGAGTTTAAGCGTGAGTAGGAACATGTATAAATTTTAAAGAATTATGTATAAATTAAAAAATCCTGTTTTTTTTTAAAACGCGTTTAAAAAAACAGGATTTTTTTATTAGGAAGTTAACCCGCATCAGTTATTTTAAGTCGCTAAGACCTTTATACAATTTCGTCTTCATTATATTATATTAAGTAATACAAACCGAACCGATAATAATATTATTTTTGTGTGTGTGTGTGTTTGTTTGTGTGTGTGACCTGTTTTTTACCATTACTTACAATGTATCTAACCACTGAGAGAAACATAATGTGATGAGAATTTACAGAAACATGGCTTTATATCGAGATCAAAATAGTTGATGTATTTCTAGGGTTTTAGCTGTAAAGCGTATTTATTAATATTCCGAGTTTCTAACATCAAAGCAAATGTACAGTGCATCTTATTTAGATCTTATAGAACTGGAGCATATCTATCAGAAAAATTATATTCTACTTTCAAAAAAACACTTTAACGGCTTAAAATGCGATATATTTTCGTTAAACTTGTTTGAAAATGATATTTAACTACTGCCCGTATATCACGTTTTAGACCGTTAAAGTGTTTTATTTAAATGTACTACTCGCGTACTGCAGACGGTATTTATATTCTACTTTGTCATCGTCTGTAACGAACAATGTTTTAGTAAAGCGTTTTTACAGCCCTACATAGAAAGGGTTAGAATGACGCAAATGTTTAGGGCGTAAGAGGTCATTGAACTTCAACTATCTGTTATATATACACACATAAAATTTCGGTAAATAAGGTTACTAAAATTAATAACTGAATAGAAGGCAATAAAGTGAATCAGTTTCTTCATTAAAAATGCAAATTAAAAAACTTCAACTGGCTCTATTATAAACGATGTTGCCATAATAGAACTATTTAAGTCAAGAAGTTGGCGGTTCCGTGAAAAGTTTAAACGGATCGTTTAATTTTTCACAGAGAATTCTTAATTTAGTGCAACTATTAACTTTTATTTTACTAAAAGAAGTGCTACACTGCGAACTATTCAACTGTGTTATTTTGTTATTGTTTGTTAACTTTCGTATTTTTTTCCTTTTTGCAACACTTACGTATTTATTTCAAAGACTCCTTCTATTTTCATTACATTACTTTATTGCTTTTTAAATTTTCTTCGATTACATTCTATGACGTGTGTATAATATTATACTAGTTTTAATTTAAGTATCTTATGCTAGTGTCCAGCCAGCTAGTGATGAGCGTACCCTTCTAGAACTATCTAATGTCTAATAATTAATAGGCCGTGGATTCAATCAAGTCTGAGATATTTCTAGAAACATATCATTTTTGATCTTCATCTGGGAATCTAGATATTTAATGGGTTGAATATTAAAATTCTATCCGGGACACGAACCACGATCCGCAGATGGAAAAGCTCTGAAGTTTAATCGCGTTTCCTTACCATCACCTTTAATCAAGCTTTGTTTATCCCCCTCTAGCATTAAAAAATGTAAACTTGAGCCTTTAAAGATTAATCAAGCTAAATTAATTAAAATCGCTTCGCAATCCCTCTCAGACGCCGAAGGTGTAGTGTTAGTTATCTTTGTTTAACCGAGATTTATAACTCTATTTGTAAGGGTAAGCCACTATCTAGAGCGATATCAGACTATTTCTCCTCCTTTCAATTTCACTGGCCCCAATTGATTGCGGCTGAAAGTACGGATTTGCGAACGACCTTTTAACTTTGAAAACTATTCTCTACGGAAATCAACACAGACTATATTTAAGCACTGTCTGTAGTTTACGCGAGTATATATAGATAGAATAAACATTATTATTATTAAAAAAATATAATCAATGAGTAAATATACTATATTTAAATAAAACACTGGTTTAAAACGCCAAATGTATTAAACCTATAAACGTTTATTGCAGTCGTGGCCACGGAGTTCATTGTAAATAAGTTTAATTAATATATTTCTTGTTTTAAATCGTTAATTGTGTTTTATTTGAGTTAATTTCACGATGGACAATAATTGTCGAAGCTTCTCAACAATTCTCTCATTATGTTTATTTTTTTTTAATAATGATTAGAATATACATCATTCTTTTTTTTTTCTTCTAATGCATACACGAATTCTAAGGCTCAACTCACAATAGTCTTACATTGCCAATGCGCATGTAATTAATACTTATTGAAAAAAATAAAAAGACATTGAAATCCATTTAGTTTAAAAAAAATACAATTCAGGCAGGACTTGAACAGGCATCTATTAATATGTGAAATTATTAGGCGTTTTAAATAGTTAAAACTAGTAAAAACCTTTTTCTTTAAGTCTATAGTGTTGTAGTTATCGATAGTATTTCTGCAAGACAAATCGAGCCCACACTACAAACTAGTACCAGGCGAACATAACTCGCAAGCAGCTCCAATATGCGTTCTAGATAGCGATCTCTGGCACATGCAGTGCAATATCCGGAACAAGGCGCCCCTCGTTGCTTCCGACACCGAGTCCCGTCGCCTTGTAATGATGCGAGCGTCGATAAAAATTCAATATACACAGCTATTTATTCTTATTGGACTCGATTCAATAATAATTCTTTATGCATTCTAAGCTGGTAGGGATTCTCTCGATTTAATACGCTGTTACTGGTCTTAGTTTGTACTTCTGCCATTATGGGCACAATATGTCTGTGAGGTTCTAGCTACAGTGTTTGATACAAAATATTAATAGTTGGGTCAACACATTTAAATAAAACGCTTTGAACGGTTTTAAGGAATATTAGTCAACTTATTTTAAAGTCGTTGATGTAAAATGTAAAACTCTATGACTAATAATCTACGGGACGTGAGTTTGATTCCCACCGGGACCAAATTGTTACAAATAAATGTATTTTTGGTATAAATAACAAAACACAATTAAATGGTATAAAATGGGATATATAGTTGACTTATTGTAATGTACACTGATGTATCACGCATATTTCTCGTTTTCAATAGTAAAAAGTGTTTTATTTCAATGTGTATTACTTACGTCTTAGTTTTTTTATTATTATTATTAAGTCAACTACAGACAATGCTTAACTTACCAACATACAGACATTATTAATTAGAAAAATGCATATATGTTGTAACACGCAATAAGGATTCTTATCTATATATAAATTTAGTGATAGAATTTTTTTAACTTGATAGTTAAATATTAATCTATGGCAACTCAAGGAAGCATTTTTTGTATATTTCGGCTTCGTGAATTTTGCGTAATTTTCTGTTAACTTGAGTGATGCGATGTCCGACTGACGTTTGACGAAGAGTGGTCCATCGTAAGTAGACGCCACGCAGGAGGTAATTCTTATAAAACGGGTATGAGATTTATATTTAAATGAAACTAATAAGAACCCACATGTGCTTTCCACACCTATGTATTTATTCAAGCCATTGCCCCTAAAAATATCTTCCCCCCCCATTGGTGTTGTATTTTTGTTTAATTTTGCACAAAATTTGTATATTTTATTAATCATTAAAACAAAAGCCACCCGTGATGAGTTGTAATTCTTTCTTTGTTGAAGACTGTGCATCTTTATGAGTCGTTATAATAAGCAAACTTTAAGAGCACTGCTCCATAGTATTTTTACTCCATACAAGATACGTAAAAACGATGTACGTTTTAATTAAAATTGGCTCGAAAACTCTGTAAAGGTAGCGAGTATTTCGAAATCCCCGTACGATAGCTCTCGGAGCTCTTAACTGGCGGTGTTTGTAAAGCCAGCTCCATCCAGGATCACACCCATTGGCAGTTCGCAACGAAGTGCTTTCCTGGCTTCCCGCCAAAACGCCGATCCGCAAACACCTTTTGTTTTTGCAGTGTCTTGCTGCGATGAAAGGAGTCAGGTCTGACATGTAAACTGATGAAAATCGATTTTATATTTAAAAAAAACGACACTGTCAGGACTTGAACAGGCGCCCTCTAGTGCTCTAACCAAGTGAGCTACCACGTCCCAATATTTTCAACCTATTGTTAAATTAATGTTTCTTTTTTATCTAAAATCGATTTTAATTTATAAAGCACATGTGCAAATGTGAAAAATTTCTGTAATGTTTTTTTCCAAGAAAAACTTTGAGAACCATAATTACTACGGTCGAACATGAGCGTCTCTGTAGCGCAATGGTTAAACGTGTTGCTATGTGTTCTGGGTTTGAAGTCCGGGGACACAATAGACCGCTACGGTAAGGCACAGAAGTCTGATTAACTTAACACTAATGGTAACGTAACACGTACCGCCTATCAAAATGGTTGGCTAGGCGTTAAAACAAAGCAAAACTTGTCTGTAGCGGAACAAAAGGACTATCACCAAAACTTCTAAAACAAAAAACAACGACTACAATTGGTTTTCCACTTTGTAACCAGCTCCCAAAATACTGTTCTGTTAACCCACACCCGTTATGAGTAGATTAGGGACCCCGTGATCAATACAAACAAACACAAAACACTAGAAGGATTAACAGTCCACCGAGCACATGGGCCATACATTATGGACCACACCATCAATTCCGACCCGCGTTACGTCAATCCCTCTGAAAGTGCTCCGTCAGCACTTGATTCGATTAAACGAGCCGTCTAATCGACCCCAATACCACGACCCCTACTCTCTTGACGAGGGACTATTAAAACTATTAGCTTCGCGGATTACTAACATATCATTAATAACGCTCATACAAACATGGCAACTTTGTATTTGACGGGTCGCTGTAATGGTAGCAATGTCTAATAATCAACGGGTCTTTCGATCTCCACCGGGTCCAAGATGTTTATATACTGTATGTAGCTTACGCGAATACATATTTAAAAAAAAAACCACTATATAATTTAAAACGCGATACATGTTAGTTAAACTTATTTAGAAGTTGTTTTAACTACGGCTCGATGTCTGCTTTGCAACAGCCGTGGTCATGGGTAGACTGTTTCCTACTGCAAACCACATCAAATTTTAAAGATTTAAGTCAATTCGTCTTTTGGCAATCTGAATATTAAATGGGTGGTAGCAATATTGAAATTCCTTCCGTACGACCCACCGTCCTCAGATGGGAATGCCATGAAATTTAATCGGTTCGCGAAGACACGACTCGTTGACTATTAACCAAATATTGCTACCAACGAGCGCGCCAACATACTGGTATTTAAAACAACGTTGGAGTCCTTTAAAATTACTCGACATTTTCATACATCAATGTAATGCAACAATAACTTTTATTGTACCACAGAATTAACAACTGTGTTTTAATTCGGGGAACGTAAAATTTTAATGAATGCGTTATGTACCCGTTCAGTGAATAAATTTAATTTGTTTTTCATATACAGTAGAACCTCGTTAAGTCGAACCTCGATAAGTCACTCCCCAAAAATTGTGTTTCAAACCACCCCGTTCCACATAAACAGTGGGTCCCTCCATTTCGGCACATTCCCTCCATAACTCGAAAAAAAAAGTATTGAAATCGGTGCAAAGTAATACAATTTTACATTTCTAGTCTATTTTATTACGAGAAAAAAAAAAAAAGGGTTTTTACAAGTAAAAATTAAAATCATTTAAACAAACAAAACTACATCATCATTTAGACATTTTTAATTATACGCTGAGCAATTACATAATTCAGTAATGTATGCTATTTCATACGATCTATAAGATATATAAAAAATATAATTGTAAGTATCTCTCATGTTGGAATTATTATTCTATAAGGATGGGTGAATGGGTTTTTAATAAATAAATTCAATGTAAACTGTGAAGGGGCCACAGAACATCAGTGTTGGGACATTAGTCCCAACGTACTAGCTGAGTGGACTCCGTTTTCAGAGGCAACTGTACTATTTAATTTTATCTGTATTTAGTCGTACAATATTATGTTTATAATTCTATAGTATGTTTTGTAAAACTTGCTTATTATTGTAAATTTGTGTTATTTTCTGAATAAACTAAAATAAAAGTAATTCTATTCTATTCTAAGAACGAGAGGTCCTGGGATCATATTCCGAGAATTGTCTCGGGCAGAAGTCATATCAACTAGCCTCAAATAAAATCAGTGAAACTGACTTAGAAATGCTGTAGTCCGACACGCCATAGGGAGAACGGGGTGTTACAGTGGAAAATCTATAATAATACTTCATGTGAGTTTTCGACCCAACAAGACAAATAAATAGTGCGGAATCATTAATTGTTTTCTTTAATTAATTTTATGAAATTTCGATTCAATCGTTATTAAATTCAATTGTTTATTTCATTACTATCTAATCAATAGCACTATGCATAATTCTAACATTATTATGAAGCTTATCCGTTATTACTAAACTTACCTCCGAGGGCAATAATAATTATAATAAACAGCTACCACAATTTATGCACGTATTAATAATGAAATATGTACCTTGATAAGATATAATGGCCAATAATATTATTTGGTTTAATTAGAACGCAACGAATTCGCCATATTTTAGTTTTACCAACATCCTATCTGCTAGGATATGTTCAAAACATATATAGGTAAGTAGTCAAGTATTTTTAATTCTGGCAGTATAAACATAATTATCTTAAGTAGTTCTTAATTTGTAGGTAGTTTGACGCGAGTACACATTTAAATAAGACTCTTTAACAGTTTACTTAACTACTACCACCACGCACTCGGTACGTGACTACTAGCAGCATAGCTGCATCCGTCACACCAACCGACACCATCCGACAAACGTCGGGCCGTAGTTAAAATAATTTCCAAATAAATTTAACTAATATACATCGGGTTTATAAACGTTAAAATGTTTTATTTAAATGCCTACTACTCGCGTAAACTACAGACAGTATGTAGAACAACTGCACATTTAAATAAGACACTTAACGGTTTAAAACGCGACTGCTACCACCACGGGTGTTACATCCCTAACGTTGGGCCGTAGTTAAAATAATTTCCAAATAAATTTAACTAATATATATGGCGTTTTAAAACATTAAAGTGTTTATTAAATACCTACTCCTCGCGTATACTACAGACAGTATTTAGAACACACTTAAATGAAACACTTGTATTGGCTTAACGGGAAATGTATTCGTTTACTCACTTGTTACGATAGAAGAGGGAAGACATGGGATTCTCTTGGTGGTAAGTGAAATTATCCCAGCCAAATACGATATAAACAAAATGCGATGTCGAGCTATTTTGATTATCTTAATTTTTACGTACATTAGGGTTAATATGTATTAAGTTATCGAAGATAAAAACGTTACAACGCACTTCCATTGGTGATGGGACGGTACACCCACCCTTAATAACCAGTGGGTTCTGGTCCCGCCTGTGTAAAGAAGTTCTTAGTCAACATATTATCCATGATCGAAACTAGTTTGGTAAATTTACAATAACTCCAGATAAAATAACAAATTAAATTGTATTGTTTTGACACTGTGTAATTTGTTTTCTTGTGTATTTTAAACAGTCATAGTAGTAATTCTAAGTCTTAATAATAAAAATCCTAGGTATCTGTGGTTTACAATAAACGTATTGACTGGGCAACAGCACGGAATGCTTTGGTCGTGGATTCGAGTTTCACGCGTGTCATGTTTGATTTCTTTCTCGCATTAAGAAATAAGAGATGTAAATGTTACTTCCATTATTAGCTTAACATTCTGTGAGCTTAATCGATTGTTAAATCCCTTAAAAATGGACAATCAAGTTGATTTTCCTCAACGTCGGAGGGAAAGAAAATTACATTAAACATTATTATTCCGACGAAATTGGTAATGTCAATAGCGAGGGATAAAGAGATTTTTTGGCTCAGGGCACTGAATTAATATGAAGTTATATTGTTCTCCTTACACAAGATCACTCAAGAGTTCCAGTCTTTTGTAACGTTAACCCAAATGTGACCTTTCGTCCTAAAACAATGGACTTGAATAAACATTTTGTCTGTAATGGATCTTTTGATCCTAGACTAGGTATTCTCGGTAATTAGTATTATCTAGAACCTAGAAGCCATTTCGACACTTTAGCAAATTAATTAATCTATCTTAATTGTCTTAGTTTATACAAGGGTTACGTTTCATCTTAATTTCATCTAGATTTAGTTAAGTTATAGATAGAGATAAGCATAGAATTACCTAAAAGTAAACTGAAATATCCTAGCCATATTACATCTAAACGAGATGTCACTTATTGTGGCCTTGTACAATAGGAAATCCACAAGCTATAACTAAAAACGCGATTATACTTCACGGCTTTTTCATCTGAGAATCTGGTTCGTGACCCGGATGGAATTATCGATATTCGACCCCTATTTAATACCCAGAATCGAAGCCACAACCCGTTGACTGTTAGCCATACGTTGCTACGTTCGGCCAATGAGCCCAATGATAGATAAAGCAGTTCAAGCAATATCTTTAGCCCAAAATTATGAAAAATGTACGTCTTTAGTAACCAACTTTTTACAGCCAACATTACTAGAAGGCAATTCGTATATTACTTTTCATTTGTTTTTACTTCGATATAACCATTCGTCACTCATTTGTTTATTCATTCAAACCATCTCAAAACTTATACATAGTAAAAACATTTGTGCACAACATACAAAGAATAAATAATACACTTTAACGGTTTAAAACGGGATATATTTTAACAAACAAGTTTAACTAAAATATATCACGTTTTAAACCGTTGTATTATTTAAATGTTACTACTAGCGTAACAGTATTTAACATACAAAGTGCTAAAAGTCTTAAAAGATATTTTTATGTGATAGTACATGTTGATATTTCTCACAATCACAACGTGATTGTGTTTTACGTCGGTGCACACGAAACACTTTTGTCTAGGTTTGTGAACCGTTTATATGTAAGGCAATATCTAAATTGAAACTATTGGAATATGAGTCGTCTCTCAAAAAACAAACGCTCTGTTGGTTAGAGAATTTTTATTCGTCAATATGGCGATGCAGTTCCGTTGTCAAGGGGAATATTTGCAATGGCTTTGCCATGTCCTCGTCAGTGATACGCCCTGTGGGAGACAACGTGGCAAATTGAAAACTGAACGAGTTACATGCCGCTGTGGGAAAATTGCAATATAAGGCGCGCTATACACGATTCAAGTCATTTTATGTGGGACGACACAACAATGAGTTCACCATTCGAGATTGTTTTTGCGTATGATGAAAGTTTGTGAAGCTATCGAGCGCCGTTCAGATAACCTTTATCCATTTCTCGCTATAAATACACAATATTATTTTTAATAATGTGGGTGTAGGACAACAGAATTCACCTTATAAATGCAACACCCCAGGGATAACATTTTAATAACGTCTTGCTTGTCCATTACACCAATGTATAACTTAGAGTCAAAGACTTCGATTCCCACACGCCCGACACCTAAAATCAATTTGTAATTTACTTGAACTATGTTGAACTTCGTCACAAAACTGGATAGTTCTTATAGCTTAATATATAAGATTTTATACTTGTATATACATTTTATAAATACGTTATTTGAACCTGACTCTTGTAACTACTTAAGTTCTCAAATATTCTCCCCCATGGCGTTTAACGTCTTAATGAGTGGTAGGAACACGGAAATTCTGTTCAGGTAACAAATATGGTTCATAGATGGAAAGGCCGCGAAGTGGTATTTGAAATGTGCAAGTCCAAAACAGATCGTTAACTTTTTATATTTTATTTCATCATATGAACTCGATACATATTTGACCTATTCCCTTATAAAACCTCTATGGTATTAATCTCAAAAAAAAACTTATAATTAAAATGATATTATGTTGTTATGAGGACAGAAGAAGGTGAGTTGTAAGAATAGTAAATAACTAAGCTTTGTGTATAGTTTACACGAACATTAAACACATTAAAACCCTCTCATAAAACAGATGGCGCTAGCGTACAATATTTGACTTTGACATTAGTGACACCATCTTTAATCCTCCCGTGACCACCATAGCTGAAAAGCATCCGAATCGTCGGATATATTGTAAATAAGTTACGTAATGTATTGCACATTTTAAACCGTTATTTTATTTATATAATACTGTAAAGAGAGATGGAATATTGAAAGCCTTGTGTTACCTTCGGCGTACAATATATTGGCAACCCAGCGAAGTATATTTTTAATACTTGAACCGGAGATTACACATAAACCGTATTTCATGCTGGGTAAGTTTAATATCTTCTATACTTCTATCTAATAATCTAAAAGAAACGAATACATTTTTCCAATCCTTGTGAAATATTATGTTTGAAATCGATGCGTGTGCAATTGGATATAAATATTACTAAAAAACAGAAGTAGGTAGAATCTACTCTATTAGTTTTGTTTCAAAATGATTCATGAACTTTCAATTATTTATATTTTAACACGAAAAAAAAATGTAGTACACTTTTAGGTGAGGAATTTGTAACAAAAACTTGGCGATGAAAGGAGTGGCGGCGAGTGGCTTGCCAGTTCTTCTCGTTCGTTTGTTAGTACTTCGTTAGAAGTGGTAGTAAATGTTCATCTAGAGTTTCTTTTATTTTTCACTGTATTGACGTTTGATGTAGTTGCCTAGATTTATAAAAGACTTTTTGATTACGTATATGTAGTTACCCCATTTCTCAATTTAAAAGCTCGATATTTCTGAATGCGACCTAAGTCTACACGTACTTGTCTACAATATCGATTTCCGATTAACTTGGCGACAGCACAGGAAAAGCACAATTTCCTGCTGTCTTCACTCTTCGAACACTCCATAGCATCTACACGTGAATACATTACCCATATCCGCTTTGAGAATAATTTTATCGTTATTCAGAGAATGTTTATTATGCTAATAGTATTATGTTTAGAAGTAAGTTTAAATCGAATCTGTAATATTGAATTATTATTGGATTAAAACACACAAATATATTTGTAACAATAAGTATTTAAAAACATCGATGACGCAGACGAGTGTCGAACCCACCACTCTACAGAGTCTGACCCACTATCCTTATAATTTCCTTTAAATACTATTTTTACTCGTGTACTGGTCCTACACATTTAAGTAAAACACTTAAACGGTTTAAAACGCGTCATAATAACTTTGACTAATATATGTATATGCCGCCTCTGTAGTCAAATGATTCGACGTATTACCTAACATAGCATGCGTTAAGCGCGAGAGGGGGGGGGAAAAAAAAAAAAAAAAAAAAAAAAAAAAAAAAAAAAGAAAAAAAAAAAAAAAAAAAAAAAAAAAAAAAAAAAAAAAAAAAAAAAAAAAAAAAAAAAAAAAAAAAAAAAAAAAAAGAGCCCCCCCCCCCCCCCGGGGGGAAAAAGGAAAAAAAAAAAAAAAAAAAAAAAAAAAAAAAAAAAAAAAAAAAAAAAAAAAAAAAAAAAAAAATTATTATAACTTTACGGTCCTTGAATTTCGAATACTAGTATACTACAACAAACTACGCATTAACACAACAAAAATGGATTTGACCAAAAACATCAAAGAAATAAAGTTGTCGCGTAGCCAAGATGTATAAGCTAAGAATGGCAATGATAAAAAATGTAAAGCTGCGTCATATTGTACCTTCTATCTTAATAATAAATCATGACTATGTAGACGGATGTAAGCGAAACGAGATCGCAGGATCACGTCCTTAGGCGTTTAAGCCTCGAATAGAATTTGCAAGTCAGAATCCTGTACATTATTCAGGGAATTAAAAGATCCAAGGTCTGTAAATGATAATGCCTTCGTAGATATCACATATGTTTGATTAATTTACATTACTTATTAAATTTCACATAATAAGTTTGTTTATAGACGTACATACGATGCAGCGTTCTTTGCGACTAAGTTAGTGTCACTAACGTCGCAAAATGCTGTAGTGTCGAGGGTTTGAATCCCGGCAGTTTAATCAAACTTTTCAATCTTCACTGAATACTTTTAAATTAAGATAAATGAAAAAAAATCTAGCAAGGATACTTTAGAGCATGTACTTGTGCTTTGTTATTTGTTTTTATGTTCTTCTTCTTATTTTTTTTATTTGTAAATACTTCATTTTATGTATGGTTTGTGCATAAATATCGCCTTTTTTATTGTGTGTATGTAAGTATTTATTTTATTTCAAAGGTCAAACAAATAGAATCAGCAGCATAACAAACTCATTAGTAGTACACACATTTAACGGTTTAAAACGCGAAACTTACCTGGGAACTGGTTTTCAAAACGTCGGGTCGTAATAAATAAAATTAAAAATAATTTTACCTTATATATTTCGCGTTCCAAGCCGTTAAGCGTTTTATTTAAACTCACCGACCGATAACATAATAAGTTTTCCTCACTCACCGGTAGATAACGAGGCAATCTGAAAGGAGGAAAGTATTTCATTAAATTTTACTTATTACATGATCCAGCAATTTCAGTATGTTAAGAAGTAATAATTCAGATTTTTGTAATCTGATCTCCGTTTTTTTCGGTATTTGAACTTAGGACCTCCCGTGCTTAACGCAATTCTAACACGTTAAAATAAAACACTTTTAACAGCGAAATATATCAGTTAATTCAATTACAATTTATTTTGACTACGGCATTTCAAATGCTTAGCAGCTTCAAAGACTGGGGACTGAAGAAGGAGGGAGTCCTTAACGACAATCATCCTAGATAATAAAAAATAAATTTCGCGTTTTAAACGGTTAAAATCATTTTATTTAAAAGTATACACATTCGCGTAAACTACAGACAATACCACATAAAACACATTAACATAAATTATAAATCCTTAGAATCCACACAAAGTATACAGCATACCTAAGTTCGAGATCGCGTTGAGCTAGCGAGGAAATAATTTAGTTTTACATAGTTGCTGAAACTGCTTTATAGGGCAACCCGGTTGTTTTAGTTCGGAACCCAATACTAATCATCTCTAACATCTTAATAGTTAAGAGCGATTCATGTTCTACGAAGTAAAGGAGCCAAATAGTTTATAATCACTTTGCAGCGCTTATTAATTCTCGTCAGGTTTTCGAAAATGGAACTAGCTCACTGAAGGCTTTATTGGTTCTTAATAAAGCCTTCAGCAATTGCAATTATTATGTGGCTTAAGCCAAAATAGGACGATAGCGCATCTTACGTAAATGATATATGGCTGACCTATTTCCACCTCCTCTCAAACGAAACCCATGGTTGTCTGTTCTCCTCTACCATTGAAAAAGGCAATTGTAAATGTTAAAATTAACCATATAACATCTAATCAGGATGCGCTGACCTATCGTAATATTTTTTATATTTTAACTTTTACACTAAAATAAATACAGATGGCGATCGATTGTATAACTGATGTAAGACACGTCACAAAACTTAATTGATTGAGCAATGGCTAAATAGCTATTTGTCTTGGGTTTGAAGCCCGCCCGTGTCATTTATCCATTTTAATGAATATTTAAATTAAGAACGACACTGCAAGTGTCGACCTTATTAGTGTCGTTATTACATAATCACAATATTTGTATTTTACGCGTATGCATTCAAATAAAACTCTTTTATTGGAGTCAAAACGCGAAATATAATAAATAACTTGTTTATAATTTAATTATAACTATGACCCGATGACTCGGATGCTTCGCAGCAGTTGTAGACATGGGGGGACTTTTACTGGTCGTTTCCTGTGAAGTAAGAGTATTTTATTTACATGGTTTTGTGGTCATTACAGTTTCGATTTATGGGAGGAAATGCTAATTTGTTTAATATTAAGACTTTATGTGTGTAAAATGAAATAAAAGGTTTTTTTTTATTTATATAACTGTACAGTATGATTTAAAAATCGAAAATAAATTGAAAAAATTTTCGACTCGGGCAGGACTTGAACCGGCATCGTCAGCGTTCCGTGCTGTTGCTCTAGCAATCGAGCTACCGAGTGTACAGTATGGATGAGTTTTATATTAAAACACATAACGACCTAACTGCGATTTGATCATCAAGCAATGTAAATCAATCAGTTGTAAATTTTATCACCGCTGCAGTCCAAACTATTCTGTTACCCTTCTAAAATTACATTTGCTAAAGTCTAGCCCTTGGAGGCAAGCACTATATGGAATGGGGCTAAACACATGGTGACTTGTAACCACAATACGGGTACATACATAAAAGATGAGTCGATCCGCTTCTAACTATTCGTATTCGATACAAATGAGATACGCGAGATATCACTTGCATTTCTAACGTAGCTTTGCCACGTAATAACATTGCTACGGGAATATTCCCGTTTTACATTAACCTCAAAATTTACAGACATAGGGTACATACACCTCTGTAGGAAAATGTTTACACGTTGTCTTGTGCAAGAGGTCCTGGGTTCGAATTCCGGGGAAATAATTGATTGTTTCGGTCGGATAGGCCACAGAAGTCTGTTCATCTATTTGCCTGTAAATTAAACCCATGTCTGGCCCATGCCCCACTGAGGCAACGGTATTTCACTGCATACAGATATAGGTGTTTCTTTTTTTACTTTGGCTACAAAAAAACAAATTTATTAAATAAAGCACATTTTTCGCTTTAAAACGGTAAATATTGGTAATTTAATTGTGCTTTCTTGTAAAACAGCAACACAGCAGGTAAAACTAAATTTACGTGTCGAGTCTTAAACCGATAAAGTTTTCCCATGTGTTTACCGCGAACACTACACACAATACTTGATCATTGCTCTGCAATGATGAACAGAGGATCTAAACCACGATTGTCCAAAAGTACGAGGTTTGAACTTCAAGTGAAACTGACAGTAACAGAAATGTGATCAAATTACCAGTAAAATTGATCAGTGAAACGTACAAAATTACCTGACGTGGTGGCAGCGGTTTGTAACAATTATCGTTCATCATCGACTCCAAACAGAGATTCACCTAATCCCGAATGTGTGGACATTATCCTCGCCCACAAAAATAAGCTTGACACGACCCCGTTAGTACAGTTTGAAAGGCAGCGCCACGATTACGTCCAGTTTAGCCGCTTCCATTGAATCTGGATTATGAGGGTTCAGTTCTAAACACCCATTTAGATTTTGGCGTCGACGCGTTAAGCCGCAGACGGATAATTCTCGAAATGACGAGAAAATCGTATCGGCCTAGTGAATAACGGATATTGACCCGACGTACATCTGTACTTATATTCTAAGCTGAAAAGTTTGTTTGATTGTTTGAAGGCGCTAATCTCAGGAACTACTGCTTCGAATTGAATTCTTTTTGTGTTGGTTAGAGCGTTTATCGAGGATAGGCTTTAAGCTATAAACATCACGATGAGACTAATAGGAGCGAAGATACATTGGGAAATATGAAAAAATATCGGGGAAAATATTCATCTTTGCGAGCGCTGAAAAAAACACTTCTAGGAACACAAAAAATATGAAAAAAAAGATTCCCATATAAATGGTCTAAAAAAATGTTTGATTCCCAAAAAACTACTCGACGCCGACGAAGTCGCGGACACAGCTAGTGCTTATTATAAATGCCTAAAAATAGTATCTCTTTTTATTAGAAAATAGGAAGAATATTTTTTGCTTACAACAAAGTCACTAAACTTCTATTTAGTAAATTATTCTTGTCATATCCAAGTAATTATTAGAAATAAAATACTATTCACTAAATGTCATTGAAAACATTCATAATTATGATACAAAATACAAATATTTCAAAGTTAACTTTTCAACTATTTATAACGAAGTCGCCAGAAGGGCTTTCAAGTCCTCCAAAGCTTTGCATAACCACTTCACTCAAATCGCCTTTATTTACACAAGAGAATAAACTTTTCTCAGTCGACTAGGGATGAAATAAAGTAAACATAGTAAATATAATTTCGTTCTTTGCAATTCAAAACATATATATACTTCAGCACAAAAATAATGAGAAGAATCAACAAGTTTCAAGTAATTTATATAGTTTAAATAAAACACTTTAACGGTTTAAAACGCGATATATATTAGTTAAACTTGTTTGAAAATGCCGCACCACGGCTGCTGCAAGGCACGAAACGTCGGGCCGAAGTTAAAAAACAATTTTCAAATAAGTTTAACTAATATATATCGCGTTTTAAATCGTTAAAGTGTTTTATTTTAATTGTGTACTACTCGCGTAAACTACAGACAGTATTTAATTTATATAGTGCCATCATGTGCTATAAACATGTGAAAAACATTAAAGTTTTCAATTTTAAATTATTCTGTCAATTATTTTAAATAAAAATAAATTAAAAAAACATTATTTTATGAATGTCTATCTGTTTTTGTTTTCTGTGGCTTATATGTTTAATTATCTATAAATGTTATGTATTTATAGAATATAGTTTATATTTAATTTTATGACTTGCGATAATGCGGTAATTTTTTTTTGTATGATAGAGGATAGACAAACCCATAATAACAAACCAAGCCATATAACAATCGAAACGATAACTTTCGATATTCGAAAATCCACGCGATTTAATTTCACCTGTGAACGACGGTTCGTGGCCCGGAGGGAATTTTGACAATTCTTCCTTAAACAGATTTCCAGGCAAAGTCCACATGATTCAGGAAAATTATACATCTTAAAAAAACGTTAATTAGCCATACGTTGCTACCATTACACTTATCAAATTCTTGTTCCCAATTGTAAATTGGAGACGAACAATCTCGTTTTATTTAATAATAAAACCTCAAATACAGTTAGCATCCTGCAGGCAGCAAGAAAAATGTAAACCGTTGCGAGTTCTCGGTAGCTGTCGCCCTTGTGCTTGGCTTAAAAACTCATCAACAGCTTGGAACCCGTTACAACCTACAGTACTGTTATGAATTAGCCACCTACTTACCTTGCCTTGTCTAATGAGCTTTGCGGAATCCGTGTGAGATTTTATCTTACTTCAGATAGATTTATTGCCTTGAAAACGGTGCTACAGGCACAACTTAGGAATGACGGGTTCGTGGTGTAATTGTAGTAATGAATGGCTAATAATGACCGACGTGGGTCGTGGATTCGATCCCCACCAGGTCGAACATTTTATAATTTCTCTAAAACACGTTGAACCTCGTCTGAAAATGTACATATTTAATGGGTGATTGGAATATCAATATTACGGAAGGTCACGAACCACTGACATAAGGGACAGCTTCTTTCTTAGTCCCCGTGACCACGCTTCGTCAAAGCATCCGAAACATCAGGACATAGTTAAAATATTTTGTAAATTAAGTTATACGTTTCACGTTTTAAACTGTTAAAAGCGTTATATTAAAATACTTAAATTTTGTTTAGAGGGCTTTCTTTGTTTTATTTATTAAATAAAACCCCCAAACACGCTACACAACAATATATACATGATATAAAGGTAATTTTACGTTTATAATTTTAACTCTACATTAGTAAGTTAAGCAGTTGCACATACTAACTTTATCTCATTGTAAAATGTTGACAGTTCTGTACAAAGTAGCTTCGTTCGTTTTTAATTTCGATAAGTGCTCCACTTTAGTTATTGCTAAACTAAAAATTCCAACGAGGCATTTAACATAAACGATAAACTTTGGTTAAATACGGTCTACTTATAGTTTACGCGAGTAGTACACATTTAAATAAAACACTTTAACGGTTTAAAACCCGATGTTTTAGTTTAACTTATTCTATACTTCAGCCCGCCGTTTCTTTGGTTAATCAAACTATGGTTTATTAACCAGTTCTTGTTAATGACCTTGAATTCCTATCGCAAGATCACGGCTTCAAATTCTGTCTTAAGCAATCAGCATTTTATGTTGTTTTGAGAATATCTTTGTTACCTGCCCAAGCTTCACGTCATCACGAGTAGATGACATCATCAGAAGATCCATTCGTGATGACAAAAATTCACGCGTGGGAAGGTAAAGGTTTTTTGTCTGTGCATTTCCATTTTTTTTGTAGACATGAGGATTCGACAAATATATATGTGGCGGGTTTCACGTTTTTTGAATATTGAAAAGCACAGACTGAAAGCAAGCTACACGACATCAAACGTCACGGCTTTTTCGTTCGTGACACGGAGAGATTTTCGATATTTAACCAAAAATATACTTACCTTGTTACATCAAGTGACTAACGTGTTCTCTAGATAGAGTATATTCTTCCTTCCTAGTAATTATGTTAAAATGTACCAACATATTTTCCAGTTCCAAACTCAGTTAGTAATTTCAACTAACTCGTTATCCATATTGCATGCTCGTTACAGTTGAATGGCTTCTCTAAAATGTAAAATTTAACAAATATATTCCAGATTTTATGAAGCGTGTTTTGTTTTGTCCCCTGGCTTTGTTTATGCTGGTGTAATATCGTAACTTCTAAATTAACAAACAATATACTGTAAGTTCAGTGGCATTTTGTAAGTGGAATCCTGTTTTCCCCTATTGGAATCGCGACGAACACATATGTGTGTCCGTTTCATTAATAGGTCCAATTCCAGGCAACACATTTAACCATTGATCTACCGACTGAAGAGGTGATATAAATCTTAAATCCGAACGAATATTATACAAATAAAGTGTTTGTTAGTTTCGCTAATTTGAAGAATTACTAGATCGAATTGATTTTTTTTAATGTTTAAGTACTATCGAAATAATTATATATCTTGGCTTAAACGAATTATTAGGGTTATATATCTTTCGTTGATAAAATTGTTTCGTTAATGTTGGAATTGCAGATGTATAGTAATTATAAAACTTATTGATATTTGTCAAAATTAATATGAAACTATAATACAAAAATAAGCTTTTTTTTGGGTGCATCCATTTTGGCACAGGGTATACAAAACTTGAATACAGAAAAAATATTATTACATAGGTAACTTTTAAAATAAACAATTTTAACAATCAATTTTAGTTAACTTATTATAAATACGGCCCGTGTTTCGGATGTTTTACAACAGTCGTAGTCAAAGTAAAAATCTTTTTCAAATAAATTTAACTAATATATCGCGTTTTAAACCGTTAAAGTGTTTTATTTAAATGTGTACTACTCGCGTAAACTATAGACAGTATTTGTCTAAGCTCCTTCTCATATATTGAGTAAGAATGAACGAAGGCAAGTTGCCCAATACCATTGTACCGCCATTTTGCTGACCCTACCTAGTGAATATTTGCAAACAATGTCGTCAGATAACACAGCATCCTAAGTACAGTTAAGCGCAGCGTGACCCGAGTTAGTTTGGTTTTCCGGTTAGGCTCAATAGCCGTTATTACCCAAACCACTCGCGACCCAAATTAGCACTGTACAAGTTATAACAGCTGTTTTGCGACTCATAATAAAGAAAATTTAACAAGTACGACGTCAAATATGCCATCGGGTCCATCTATTGAAAATCATCATTTTGTTACTCAAACACTTTTAACGGATTTAAAGGTGAAATAAATTAGTAAGCTAGTTTACAACTTGTTTTTTTGAGGAGCCGTGCCGTTTTTATTAAAATAAAATAAATCGGTTTTTTCCTGCTTTAAGTGTTTTTTAAGTATAATTTCCTCTCACAGTGGCCATAGAGAAAAATAAATATGTACTGCTTAATAGACGGACGGACATATATATATTTTCCTTTTTTTATATATAACCCTAAACAAAGAATAATCATTTTCTAAATATTTCAATACAATGGTGTCCTAGTTTGAGTTTATTAATATCTCCCAGTACTCAGTAGTGGCATTGATTGGGGTATAGGCTGGCTACGCTGTGTAGAAGCTGTGAACATATTTCTAATATTTTTTACTTTAGATTTTTTTTAATATTTAATGGCCTGGTTACAAGACCTTTAAGCCAAGTCTTATTTTCACTTCACACTTTTCTTTTTGACTTTAGAATGCATAAAAACCACAGACTGTAATCTAATAAAGTTAATTATTGTCTCTAGTTGACGCCAGTAACGCTTTTTTATATTTTTAAATTTATTAGTTAGTTATTTACATTTTATTTTAATTACGGTCCGTGAAATAAAATAAATTATAAATAAGTTATCTAATACTTACTTTAATTAATGTTTTACTTCAATATAAATCTACTTACCAATAAAATTGATACTTTCTAGTCGATTTTTTTCACAAAGTAACGTATATCTAGAATTGTTTATTAATACTTCTAGAGTTGGCCAACGAATCGAAAATCTTCTATTTGTTTAAAAGGCCGAAGTGTAGAACACACAATTCGGCTTTAGTCGATGCTATTTCCAAACACTTACAGATTTTTTAAATGTATGTGGAAATCGTATTGTACTTGAAGTAAAAAATGGATGAGAATTTTATATTCCTCGCTGTATGGCGGTTTTAACTTTTTGTTAAATTAATTCTTGTTATCTTAATTTAGCCCTATAGTAAGTGGGAAGGCGAAAACTGATGTCCCTTTGATTGATCCGTAATCCGTAAAAATATATACAACATTTTCCACAATTCTACATTTTGATTTATTTTATTAATTATGACGACTACTGTCATTTTCAGGGCACTTTAATATTTTTCATGTTTTTAACCATTAAATCTAATATTATTTTGTGTACTGTCTATATAAATAAACAACCTAAAATTAAATACTGTCTATGTTTACGCGAGTAGTACACATTTAAATAAAAGACTATCACAGTTTAAAACGCGATATATTAGTTAAACTTATTTGCTTTGCAGCAGCCGTGACCACGGCATCCGAAACGTCGGGCCGAAGTTAAAAATCATGTTCAAATAAGTTTCACTAATTTATCGCGTTTTAAAACTATTTATTGTAATATATTTAAACTATTGTGTGTGTATTACTCGCTTTAACTACAGACAATCCGCTATCATCTACATCTTTCAACAAATACTATTTCTATTACTATGACCGTGGTCTCGGGGGATACCACGTCTGACACAAAGCATCCGAGACGTCCCTCCGTAATTAAAATAAATTGTAAAAACTCATCTAATGAATTTCGCATTTTAAACCGTTCAAAGTGTTTTACTTAAATGTGTACTCGCGTAAACTACAAACATTACTTATTGTTGTTTATATTCCGGTTTCAAAACTCAACCAACTCAAACCATAACCTCTTTAAACGGAAGACAATTTATAAAAAATACGGAGACGATAATATTAATATCAGTACAACATAAATTTTTAACTTTTGTTACACTATAATATTCAACCTGTAAAAGTCATTTAAGACCTAATCTTCTCCGCAGTGCTTGAAGCCAAGATAAAGCTTACAGCGTCTTAAATAAACAGTATATTAATTAAAAATTGTATGCAGTCCATATAACGAGACACTTAAACGAGTTAAAACCTTGGAATGTAGCGTAACCTTGTTTACTCTGTGGCTTGCGAGTGTCATTACACTGTACGTAATATTTTACGAAGACTTAACGGCTTTGCAAGATGAACTTTTGTTTTAATACGGCCTGAAAAAAGCGTTAGCGCAAGATCACAGTTTAGATTTTTAGCTTAAAGCTTAACTCGTAAGTGGAAATACAATTAAAATTCCTGACACCTCCTGTTCAACTATATATGTACATTAAGATAGTAGCCTATAGCCTTCCTCGATGCGCTAACCAACACAAAAATAATTTGAAATTCGAACCAGTAGTTCGTGAGATTAGCGCGTACAAACGAACACACAAACAAACTTGAAGAGTTTGTTTGTGTGTTTATATATTAGTATAGATAAACGGAATAGAACAGAACTATACATATTAGATTAGATAGCCTCTGTATCTTTGTTTGTTTGAACGCGCAAATCTCAGGAATTACTGGGTCGAATATATAAATTATTTTTGTGATGTTTGGAGCATCTATCGGGGAAGGCTTTAGGCTTCACGCTGCTGCAAAATGTGGAAAATTATTCATCTCATAAGGGTTTTCGTTGCGTGCCCTATAAAAACGGCTCAAGATACCTAAAGATATTTTTAAAATTAACTTGCAAAAACGACGGGACGCGACCAACGTCAAGACGTTACCCGTTACAAGAGATTCGTACAAATTTGATGCTCAAAATAACTATTCTACGTGGACGAAGTCACTGATAACATATAAGATACTAGCTGTGTATAGTAACAAAATATAGTTACACCAATTTCAAAATATAGTCTGTATATTAACAGACAATAAATTCGTCCATCTATAAATGAAAATGTTTAATCCTGTCGACGACTGCAATAATCCGATTTTGCTTGAACCCTATTTGCTAAAACCTTTGAACAGAATTAAAAAATAGATTTTATTTTCGCATTTTAGTTGTAGATTCGTTTATCGAACGTCAAAACGTTTTTCATATAAAATTTTAATAAAAAAATAGAAATTTTGGGAAAATATAATTAATATATTTCGAATTTTCAACCGTTAAAGTTTTTTAAACAAATCATGGTCTCGTTTCAAAGCAAACAATAAAAGCAAAATTTGAATTGGAAATATCAGTCTCGTAATCTATGGACTATGCTCTAGAAAGGCATATTAAGCACTATCCGTTAAACTCTGACATTAGAAACACCCTCCATCTTTAGTCTCCCCGTGACCACGGCTGCTGCAAAGCATCCGAGATAAATTTCACTAATATATATCGCGTTTTAAGCCGTGATCCGTAATCCATGGGATTACATAAAATAGCATTCACACATATATGAATAAAATCAACTCGAAGCCGAGACCGACAGTCGATGTCTAGCCGTATTACAAAACTTTTGATATATTTGGCGAGGATCTATTGCTTTCAACGGCGGATTTACAACTCGGCCCGACACACCCGCACACAGAGCTTTTTATTGGCAATTTGTTGCCTCTTGTACCCTCAATACTGTGTTATTTACAACGAAATTGGACCCTGGCTTCTTCCCAGGTAGGATGCTGATTGTCGATGAATGGGCGAATTAAGTATAGACGTCTTATACAGGATATTATCAGAGTGAAATTTTAAACCAATTGTTTTAAACGCTCAGGTGTTGCATTTGAATCCCGAGGAAAGTATTGTCTGTACTTTACGCGAGTGTACACTTAAATAAAACTTGAAGTTTATTTTAAAATCGTAAATAAATTGAAAAAAATTTCGACTCGGGCAGGACTTGAACCGGCATCGTCAGCGTTCCGTGCGGTTGCTCTAGCAATTGAGCTACCGAGTCCTACCTCATCTTTGAATTTTTTCAACTTATTGGATACATGCAACTCTCGCGCAATGTAATTTCAACCTTAACACTTGCTCATTAAGGTTTAACGTCTTATGTTTTATTTAAGAAACCATTGAAGATGAAATTACAAAGTTATAACGGTCGAAAACTTTATTATTTTTTACATGTTCTTGCACATGAAGGCAGTATATAATTTAAAAATCGTAAATCAACTGAAAAGTATTAGTTACCACGTGACTACGGCTGCTGCAAAACGTTGGGCCGTAGTTAAAGCAAATTCTCAGTAAGTTAACTAAAACATTTCGCATTTTAAACCGTTAAAAGTTTGTGTCGGTAGTAACTAATAAGGCAATAATCACATAAATTCAAATTCAACGATAGTGGGTTCGCATTTTGCATTTTCGATATTCATTTATGGTTTACACAAATAGAATAACACCAAATAAATAAAAGTGTTCTATTATAAGGAATATACTATGAAACGTGATAATATACTAAGTTGACAGTTAACAAATCAAAGTCACCAATGAAAATCCATAAGTACTACTAACTGTAATGTGTAGTATATTATTGTAATAATTATAGTTTTAAACTAGATATAAATGCAATAACATCTTGCCAACGTGACGTTGAAATTATCGAGTCGAAAAATCAAATGTTAAGGATAACTGGATTTCATTTCAATAACCCACTTTTTGGATACCGCGTGGGTTTCACGCGTCGCTTGACCGCAAAACTGAGATAGTCCACTTTACTTTAAGCCGACTTCCAACAGAGATTGTGTCATCTTGATAAAACCTGTATACTACAACGCGTTATATAACCTTACCCAAAATTAACAAAATTAGTTATTTTCATACTTGTGTATTTATATTATTGGTTTTAGTATAGCTATTAAGTTAATTTATTTAATAATTTGTATTTCTTGTGTGTAACTTTCAAATAAATGCAAGGATTTATTTATCTCGCATATCAATTGCTAACAATATAATAACACAGCATATACCTAATTGAATCAGATGTTACGCCCTGTGATTGTTATAATAAAACATCTCTATCTGTTAATTCATTAGAGGTTACATTAAAACATTTTTAAAGCAACGTTACGCGGTTGGTCCTCGGATCGAGTCCAGCCTGCGTCATCAAATATTTCAATCAAAGTATTGTTTCTGTTTCACTGCTTGATCACTATTTGGTGAATTATTGGTCTACAAATAAAATCTCGTTAAAAACGAAGACAGTAATTTGTTTTTACCGTCGTCTATGATACAAATACGCTCGCAATAATTACAACCTTAACACTTAATAAATTAAGATTCAATATACTATAGTTTTCTTTTTAGTTAACCTCTGTCTATAGATGATCTTTATTTTCACATATCACACATTGCGAAAGTGAAGAGTACTTGAAGATAGTTAACAAAATGTGTATAGTTAAAATTACCTACTGAGTGTTCAATTTACTAAACACATACATTAGTATATCTTGCTGTTAAATTGTCTTTCAGTCACAATTCTCTCTTAGATCAGGACTCTCTTTCTGAACTCAAAATAAAAGAGTAGTTTGCTTTTGTAACACATTCCAGTACCTTACTATATCGCTTGCACATAAATTTACACAGAATTTGATACGAAACGTGGTATAAGGAAAATCGTATACCATCGATTCGAGCATTGATAAATATGACGGTATCAGCTGGAAAAATATTGCGAATGCTTTGTAGAATGCAATAGGAAACTTATATACGTCGGCTTAGAATATGATAAATGAGCTTTTTCAAATCTAACATAAGGAGGGATACTGTCTATAGTTTACGCGAGTAGTACACATTTAAATAAAACACTAACGGTCACGGGGAGACTGACGTCTGAGTTTCCCCGTGACCACGGCTGCTGCGAAGCAACCGAAACGTCGGGCCGAAGTTAAAAATCATTTTCAAATAACTTTAACTAATATATCGCGTTTTAAACCGTTAAAGTGTTTTATTTAAATTTATAAGGAGGGATTTTTATCAACATGGAGTTGTCCTTTAAAACGGTACCCAATATAACTTATTTACATTTAGACATTATTACAATTTATTACACAAGTGTAAATAAGGTATTTTAAATGAAAATATGTAAATATGGGTGAAACAAGTTCTATCATTCAGAAATAAACAAATAAATTGTACAAAACTTGTGTTGAAATTAAATATTCTCGAAATATGTTTTTTTACGAATACGATTTTTGATTGACTTTTAACGATAAATGTATGTTATGAAATTATAAATTATTCAAACATTAAGATATTTTCCTTGTTTTTACATCGTATAGTTTTTCTTCGGTATTATTGGTCACAGTTGTGATTTTAAAAGCTCTATCTAACACAAAAATATTTTTTCAATTTGAACTAGTAGTTCCTAAGATAAGCGTATTCAAACAAGCAAACAAACGCTTCAGCTTTAAAATATTACAGTATAGGTATCAAATATCAAGTTTTCCAAACATCCAAAGACACTAACAAGGTGTAACTCGCGAAAAGCATTATTGTTAAAAACTTTTTGACAAATCCTTCTTTCACGGCTCAGAGACGAAGGATAATCGAAAATCCTGCAGATTAATGACATAATTCCGGAACAAAAGGTCTCATTTGTAATTGCTGATGGCAGTAAGCTGAAATGCGGCTTTTAATATGTCTATCTATTATGAACTTTTTGCTTTGATTCAATTTGATAGCTGTATAAATTTGAAGACTGGTTCTTTAATTAGGAGAGATAATGAATTATTTATATTAGGATATCTGGCAACTATGCTAAATTAAGGATTTGAATTTACAATTAAGTGTAACTTTCGTGTCCTGCAATTTATGACATACAATTAACATGTAATTTTGTTGAATTTGAATATTATATACCGGTCTGAATAACATTAAAAAGAGCAAACATAGCATATATAAACCCAACGACAGTACATAGGTCTCTTTTGTGATAAAACAGAGGGTATTATAAACCCACCACCCTAACCCAGTGACCATTTCCACCATTCCAGTAGTCATGAAATGGTGACAGTCACTGGGAACCACGAACTTCACACCATGAAGAAACTTTAAACGGGCTGGTTTGTCTAATGGTAGCGTTGTATGACTAATAAACCAACGTTGTCGTGGGTTTGTTCTCCACGGAGTCCAAGATGTGTCCACTAAATTTACAGTTTTAATGCAAGCAGTTGAACTTCCTCCGGAAATCTAAATATTAAATGGGTGGTAGGAATAACAATTTTCCATCCGTGTTACGGACCACCGTTCACAGATGAAAAGCCGCGAAGTTTAAACGCTAAAATAGGTCGACCCCACATCCTGGTTTAGATGCTATCGCTAGGGTATTTTGCCCACAATCGAGTGAACTCCATGCTGATCTGTCCTTCTCTATTATGAAAACAAATAAGACCAATAAGGTAGTCGCCAGCAAAGACCAAGAACTATTAATAATAAAAATTAATGAATAACAAAGTTAGTCAATGCTCCCATACGTAGGCAAGCTTTGATAACAATGGGACTTGTCTTGACAAAGTTGGATCTCGTCCAAGAAGATCCAACATAATTCTTATTGTACACTGTAGGAGAAAATTTTACAACTTACGCGACTCATCTTTCAAGTTTAATATTGCAGGAGTCTCGCCAGTGTGAAATTTATAATTTATATCTACTTAGAAGTTTATTGATGACATTTTATTATATAGCATTTTTATGATTGAGACACAGACAGGCTTCACTTAATAATACGTGATAGACCCCACTCTATAGCGTTTGAACAAGATACGCTGTCGACAGTTTTACGCTTTGGATATTCGGATATCCAGATTGAAACAGAAACGTGATTTAACTTCGCGGTTTCTTCATCTGTGGACGGTGGTTCGTGATTTCGCCGGAACTTCGATATTCATTTATACCACACTATTAATATCCAGATTTTCAAACAACGCCAGTATGTTTCAGAAAAATTATAAAGTAATTTAAAAATTATCCGACATTTTAACTTAGTGATTAGGCTTATAGTTTTGTTATATTCGAATAAATAGAAAATCAGAAATACACATTCAGTGGTATAGAATTGTATTTAGTTTTTCAGTCGTAATTGAGTAATGATTGAGATGTTGAGTCCTTCTTATATATATTAGTCTACATAAAAAAGTTGATTAGTTGTTTAAATTAAATTAGGTTACATTTGTAGGGATTTAAATTCAGGACTATTCAATACATATCTATATTCAATATACATCTACATACATTGTATAAGGCTTTCACGGCCATCGTTTAGCATATCATTGTTTTTCGGGCTGTTCGGCGGACACGAGGGAGAAGAGGTTCTCGACGTTTCGCCATCACGAGCGGACGCCTTCATCTTCTTTTGAATTACATTAATCTTAATTCTTCGTGCAATTGAGGAGCTAACAATATCTCGCTCGTGATGGCGAAACGTCAAGAACCTCTTCTCGCTCAGAACAGCCCAAAAAAAATGATATGCATACATATTAACATGAATATTTTTCTCAATTCGAACTTTCATCATTTGTCCTTTGTTGTTGACGAAATATTTACTCAGTGCATAGCCCATACTATTAGTAACACGAACATTTTTTGCCATCAAAATTGTATAGAAAGTACGCTTTCACTAGGCAACGTTTAATTAACAATTCTAGCGCCCAAGGTCTTTTGAAGAATTTTACTATTTCATTTATCACTTCATAGAATTTCATTAGCGCGAGTTGTTCGATTCAATATTATCTACACAATTTCGAGGCAGCTGTTTCTTTTGATCTTCAAAAGCTTAATGAACACATAACTTAGAGAACAAAAAATATTCTTTCATGTAAAATTTCAGTATAGCGTGCTGAAGGTAGCTTATAATTTAACCTTCTAATATGAAGGAAGTATTCGAGGTCGAAGCTCAAATCCGATCCTAAAACTATGTCAGCGACTCCGTCCGCGCTGAATACTTATTTTTTGCATCCCGATTCGTTCGCCAACCTCTTTATAGACATTTGGAATCTTGAACCGTTTTCGCAGTGTATCGGAAATCAGGATTGGAAAGCCAAAGAATAATAGTTTTTCTCATTTTTTCCACATTTCCCACTGTTTCGTCGCACCTATTAGTCACATTGCGATGTTTTATAGCCTTCCTCGATAAATGCTCTAACACAAAAATAATTTTATAATTCGAACCAGTAGTTCCCGAGATTAGCGCGTTCAAACAAACGAACAAATTCTTCAGCTTCTTATACCGTATGTAGGTACCCATAGATAAAAACAATGTATTGTATACAAGTGCGTAATTATTAATCGAAATTCAAAGAGGGAATGCTGAGAGCTATTAAAGGACAATATTATATTTTTATTAAAAGGCGTAAAGAGCATATCAAAAATAACTCTTATAATGTCGTATTACGTAAGACATATTCGAAATTATCTCACCCAGACGCCTCGTTAAATATTAATTGACTCTCGCCAACTGACTCTACTACATTCTTCCGCGGAGCCACGTTTTTATTCCATTGTCTCAGCACAAAGAGGATTTGAAGTTATTGTTCGGATTTTAAATGAGGCTAAGAAGAGTGATTCCTAGAAAATGTATAAGATTTTTACGCTCGAGACTCCGTGAAAAAGCGGGACATTTGGAAGATGCAAACACTTACACCTTCTTAATTTAATGAAGAGCCTACATTAGGGAGTGAGGAAACAGAGCGCGAACACATTTCATTTTAACGATGGCCATATGTCGAGATGCTACGTTTTTCTTAGCGAAAACTGCTTAAATTCTCCTACTATTAAAACTCAACACATAACATTATTATCTAAGCATCGAGATAGACCCGTTTGATAACATTATTCCATCGTTTATGTCTAAGCAGATGCGTGAATAATAACTGTGTTATGTTAATTTGATAAGCCTATTTGGTTTTATGACGTCATCAGTGGTAGACCTTAAAAAATCTTATACACTTTTAAGGGGTTTTATTCTAAGAAACTTTTCGCGTGTGATCTAACACTTGTGCTAATAATATATAGAATTGCAACAGTGTATATCTAAAACCCCAAGACTTGGGGTTGGGGGTTCCAATATTTTTTTTATTTTTTTTTATATTTGTTAGATCGCGTCTGGATAACTTTGACATTATCTGTCTGGGCTACCAAATAACGTAAATACGGGTTTCTAGTTCCACTGTGATGCTTTCCGAATTGACCAAAAACAAAACAGGGTCTTAGTATACCTTAACTCCTATAAAGTAAACGCCATAATGTCTTCCTCTCTCCAAAAGTATTAATTTATAGTTTTTTACAGAGTACAGGACCCTTTATGCAGTTAACTATTACGATGATATACATATACATATTTATTTCATCCTGCATTTAAGATATATATCAATTCTCTTGGTGTTTGGCGATGTAAAACTTCCCGCGTATACACATATCCAAGTTGGATACCCTTAGAGACACATTACAGATAAAAGTCGACATCATTCGCGAACTAAGTTTTATGGTCCAGAATAATTCAAGTTTGGAATATTTTTGCTGCAGAGAGGTCATTGACCGTAACGTTTATAACGGTAGAAATGATTATGAGAGAACTAGTTTATCCGTGTTATTTTAATCTGTGGTTATGTGGCACGGCTTGCATACGTAACATTGTCTGAAGTATTATCATTATACGCTGGGCAGACACATTTATATGTCCGCTACACTAAATTGATGTTTTCTGAAAGTTGAATCCAAAATAGACTTTTTAGATACTGTCTATAGTACGCGTGTAGTACACGTTGAAATAAAACACTTTAACGGTTTAAAACACAAAATATTAGATAAACTTAATATTAAAATAATATTTTGTAAATATCTTTATAACTCATATATTTCGCGTTTTAAACTATTAAAGGTGACAAAGAAAGAAAATCCGTTTTTAAACACGAACTACATACCAAATAAGCAATAACAAAACGTTTGTTTGCGATTCAGGAAGAGCCATTTTCATAATTGTAACGTAACACTTACTCACATTTGTCGCTATCATAGAAATGTAACAGAATTGTCTACAACTAAATAAAATATCACTTATGTTGGCAATATTCTTTATCACTAGATTGAGAATAGCCCACATTCTAGTTACATATTTGACCCTTGGGGGTATGTTGCAAATATATAGTTCAAGTAAAGGTTTATTATATAGAACAATCATAATATCAAAATTTCTTTTGGTTTTTTTAATATAGCAAATTCATAATAAGAAAATAGACAAGCATGGGACTCACATGATAGAAAGAGAACCTCCGCCATAATAATATCTCAACAAGATGTATCTACCTATTTTAGTTTTGGATATCCGGAAATCATCCCATTTCAGATTCAGTCTGTGAATTAATTAACTGTGGATTAAACTGCACGGCTTTTTATGTGAATTTAGTGAAATCTAGATTTCTAGACGAAGTCCAACGAGATTCAGACCGACGATAAAATTATAAATTAAATTAAGAAACCCGTTGGATCCAGAACCCACGACCCAATGGTTATTGGTCATACATCGTTGCTATTGGACCCGTCATACTTATAGGTTAGTTTCTATAAAACTCTCTAAGATACAAAAAATGAAATTACTTCGCTTAAATAGGGTCAGTCATCTGGAGATGAAGAAAAGTATTAGCGTCAACACGTCTATATTTGACTAACAATTTGAATATCAATTTAGAACAGATACAATTAATACGGTCTATTGGACAAGTCTACGCCCCACTTATTTCAAGTTCTGCAAGGCTTTTTATTATAGTATACTTCTAGAAGTCTAGTGTACTTGTCGTAATAAAATGTCTGTACAGTATTACAGTGTAGTAGCGTTGCCAGTCCAGCCTGAAAAAGGCTCGGTCCCACTATTCGGGAATAGATGAAAATAATGATTTTTTTTGGAAAATTTTGTTTTAAATTTCCCATTTACAAGGAAATAACATTTTCTTTTTTACATTGATAATGAAAGCAATACTAAAAGTTTTAAAATCCTCCCTTGGAAAAAAATACTATTAAACAATAGGTATATATAGGACGACTTAGAGCTAAAAATTACATAATGTCCGATTTTCTTTCATAAAATGAGATATTTTCCGGTAAGAGGAGGTGTATAGATTATTTATGTATCTCAAAATGTAGTTTTTTTATATAAAAACTGCAATTAAAATATATAAGCAATATTTTAAAGTGATTTTTCTTTAAATCTATCACAATTGCATCCTAAATTCGAGGAGCTTGGTTCCGATACCAACGGTAGTTTAGGAGCGTTAGTCGTTAAAGTACGTCAACCTGCATTGGAGCAGTGTGGTGGCAACTCTTAACCTTCTAGGAAAACTTGAATAGTTGGAATCAAATTATATTTTACTTTAAATATTACAAGGTCAAAGATAATTTATAATTCCAACCATTTATCAGTTTCAAAGCCAAAATATTACACCTAATATGTGAACAATACTGTATTCAAAATGAAGGTCAATATTATGAAACTATTCGTTCTCTCATCCTTTAATTCTTAATATTAAAACCTTAATATTCGAATAAAATACTGAGCAATACAGTATAAGAATACTAGTCAAAATGTTGTGTTTAATTATTGTCTGTAGTTTACGCGAGTAGTACATATTTAAATAAAACTCTTATAACGGTTAAAACGCGAAATATATTATAAATTTTAGTCACCCCGTGACCACGGTTGCTGCAAGACATCCAAAACGCTAGGGAATATTAAAAATTAAGTAAATATATATTTAGTGTTTTAAATCGTTATATGTGGTTTATTTTTACTTTCTATAGTGTTAACAAATTACTCTCTTTAGTATGATTACATACTATATCATACGAGGCCAAGTTACGTTAATCTTCAAACCGTATATATAGGAGAAAATATGTAGTATACAGTACAAAATGTTTGCTTCTTTCATCACTACTCGACTAATGTAATGCGCTACCTAAGATTGCATGCTAGCCATACAAGTCCAGCCAATGCCAGCCAAGCCTAACCATCATGTTAGCAAACAAAGCCAACCATAAACCGAACCGTAGACTGCGATATAGTCAGCGGTGTGATATAGTCTGTGGTGTGATATAGTCTGTGGTGTGATATAGTCTGTGGTGTGATATAGTCAAACATAGGTTGTCAACAGTTTTAAAATTCCAACTAATGGTGTCCACGAGTGCTTTGCGCGAACGCTAAATTGACAAATATCGAATCTACATAATTGCCAATAACCCTTGCGCGTCCCTAACATAGGTATCCACGTATCTTGTTGACTCAGGGCAGCTTAATATTCAACTGTCTCCATTAAGCCGTCCACAACATACACTGTATTAGAATGATCTCTAGTCTTATGGCACTGGACGCAATGTGTCAGTATATGAGGTCTTTACAAGTGATGACATCAAAAACAGTTACAGTTTTTTTTTACATTTTACATCATGCATAATTTAGTCTTATTATATTTATGAACTAGCTGTATCAGCGACTTCGTCCGCGTAGAATAGTTATTTTGGACAAGAAAAACTGTTATTGCAAACCTTCTCACCCGTCGTTCTTGCAAGTTAATCGTAAAAGATACATATATAGTGTCGCGGATATTATTTTAAATCATTTAATGTGTTATCGTGTTCAGGAAACTCACAAAGATATATAATTTTCCCCATTTTTTTCCGCATATCCCTAACCAGTAGTTCTGAGATTAGCGCGTTCAAACAAACTCTTCAGCTTTATATATTAGTATAGATTACACTTTGTGATATGATGATATGTGAGTTTACTATATTAGTCTTTATATGTTTGTATTTGTCTTAGACGAATGGGTTCGTTGGTCTAAAGGTCTAATAATAATTAATCGGTCGTGGGTCCCACCAGGCCAGCATGTTTCAGATCAGTTTTTCTAAAACTTGTTGGACTTCGTCTGAGAAACCTAGATATTAATTGTGTCATTATTACACCAGCAATACAACATATAGTCCAGACGCACTGTCGATCTATCTTGACTTTGGATATTCGGAAAACCACAGAATAAAACTTAAACGCGATAAAACTTAAGGACTTTTTTATCTGTGATGGTTCAAGTCTCGGACGGAATTTCGATATTCCCACCACCCATTAAAAATCCAGATTTCAGTTCAATGTGTTTTAGCTAAACATTCAATTGATTAGAGACATGTTGAACCCGGTGGGGATCGAACCCACGATCCGTTACATTACACCGACAAGCACGTCGAAATATGACGTCACGCTACCTAACTTTATCTCTAACGTTCAAACTCTAATAGCAATGTAATAGAATGTATCCCTGACATTTCTCGTACAATTGTTACATCTACTTCGATTTATAAAACGTGTCGCCCTCTTTGTGACTGCTTAGAAGGCTGGCGTTGAAAGATGGAAGGCGTTCTTGATACATCCGATATGAGGGTGAGTTAATATATATACACATGTGTAACACATTATAAATCAACCGAAATATGGTCACATAATCACATTTTGACATGTTCATTGGTCTAATGGCAGCAATGTAATAATTAATGTGTTTTTCTAATTAAGTAATTTATGACTTTTCTTAAACATGATTTGACTTTATTTGGAAATCTGGAAATTAAAGAAGGTGTTAGGAATATAGAAATTTCTACCGGATAACGAACCACAGTCCACCAATGAAATGAAACAGATAGTTCATTTTAAAAATTCGACGACAGATTTCAGCAGGTAGTTTCAGGCCTAAGTCCCAGCTGTGGGAACTCTCAAAAGACTCACGATGTCGTCAAGTAGATTACAAGACATAAAGATTGTAATTTCATACTAGCTGCTAATATAGGAAGAAAATCTAAATCTTCAATAGAAATCTATTACACAATGTGAGAACGAAGTGGAGTTATGCTCTCTTTACTGGGAAATCCAATCTCGATCACTCATTAGCAACACGGAAAAATTGCTTTTTATTTTGTATCAACAGCAACGCGGTTAATTAATTTTTGATGATTTTGTAGCCCAATTGAACACGCGATGGAAACGGAATACGTTATTGCAATTAAAATAATTTGCGACGTGCTCCGACGTCAATTAATCTAGTGCATTTCTAGATATATATCTAGATATATATAATAATATTATTATAGGAAACAGACTAATTGTAAAAGACTTTAAATGCAGTAAAACGCGATATATATTTGTTAATTTATTTACACGTGACCGTGACACCGCGAGTAATTTCTGTAAAACCCCAGCTAATACCAATCACGACGAAACAGATGGCGCTAGTGTATCAGATTTTACGTTGACATTACAGACACCGTCTATATTCAGTCTCCCCGTGACCACGGCTAGTGCAAAACATCCAAAACTCAAATAAAGTAAGTTAACTGACACTTTTCGCGTTTTAAACCTATAAGTGTTTTATTTAAATGTGTACTGGAATAAACTACAGACAATACTTAGTTAGTAGGAATAATGAATAGTAATAAAATTGACATAGTCTGTATTTATCTAAACTTTTACACAATACTCTAGTGCAAAGTTATTTGGACCTTATGTTATAGGTATATACGTGATTTTAAGGGGAAGTATTAACATAATTATTCAGTAGATAATATGTGGTCTAACAGAAGAATGTATACATACATATTAAAATGTGTATATTTATATGTATATATAGCTTATCGATCGTAATACCGGCCTTTGAAATTCAAGCACGTTTTATTTATTACTAAACCTTGTACTAGCAAGATTGAAATTAACATAGGTTTTTTATGTACAAATGATTATTATTTTTTTATTAAACAGTTTATCTATTTAATATGCTACCTCTATATAAGTAATAAGTATTATTATTACCATGCAATAATTATACTTACTTAGCATATATACAGCTAGCTATAGATTACTTATTTCTTCTTATATAATTAAGCGTAAATTAGGTTTACGCGAAAAACTATGGGGCTGAAAAATATGCACAACCGACTTTGAAAAGTTCTCAAGTAGAAAGACATGTGTTAAGCGCAATAAATGTCCCTTGCTACATACATCATTCAAGTAAATATTAAAAGAAAGTGCTTATATATAACTTACGTCATATACTTTCTCAAGAGTCGTATTTCAAACTCGATACCGAACAAACTTAACGCATTACTTTTACTCCGTGTCAAGTTAACTTGACGCGTCTACCTAATTGTATATTTGTTGTTCTATAATTCAGACTTAGGTGAAGTTTCTCGAGAGCAATAAAGATGAGCCATGTACGAAGTTTCAACATTACACCGAGTGATAATGTTATCTGTGAGCGAGAGTCCATTATTGTTTTTAAACTTTGACAGGTGAAATAATTGCCAGCATTATTATGTATGATATATTGAAAAGCCTTTTTTACGAACACTAAACATAGCCTTTTTATTTCACCATACATACATTTGCCATGCCTTTGCCGCTATAGCCACAGTATGTGACAAAGGCAGAAGAAAACAAAAGACTGCGCTTATTCGCGTATGGCGGATTTACGCTAAACTGTATTTGTATGATTTATAACATATGTAAGCGTATAACCGCGATCACACTTTTTGTAAAAGAGGACAACACACAAGCATAGGATTCAAATACAAATACAAATACAAATACAAATTCTTTATTCACCAAAACTGTGTACATATCATTACAGGGTGTGCTAGCCCCCACACTAGGATTCCCTGTGTCGTGGGCGGCTAGACTCTTCCGGTGCATTTCGAGAAAAACAATGAAAAACTTAGTATCTACTATGTACTTATAAAGTTATTATATGCTAAGTATTTAAATAATAAAAAATAAACTTAAAAATATGGATAACATTTTGTCATGCAATTACCTTAATACAGTTTTCTGTTTGAGTGTAATTTAATTTTAGAAGAAACACTTTAATTTTATTTAATTGGGAAGAATAAGAAGTAAGTGGGCTAATTATATTTTTATTAATGAATAAGTTAAGCAGGAAGGGACCTTTAAAAGTAAAAAATCGTTGGGCAAAAGAGGTGTGTTTGAGCGGAGTTCGGAATTGGACTTTTCGTTGTGTTAAAGATGTTTGTTCGGATGTTTTAGATTGTGATGGCGTTTTGAGTTGGCGACGACAAGTTGATATAATATACAGTTGCCTGACCGTCAGGAGATTACATTCTTTGTATAATTCTGAAGTTGGATGCCGAAACGGTTTTCTAAGGGAAATTTTTAGGATAGCACGCTGTGCCCGTTCTATTTTGAGCATAAGACCTGTTACCGCACCGCCCCATGTGGAAATGCAATAAGATAACACAGATTGGCATAAAGCTATATAGACTGTCCTAATAGTATTAGTCTCTGCCGCCTTACTGAGGCGTTTAAAGGCGCTTGAAAGTTTTCGGACACGAGCGCACAGATAACTAATGTGAGGACCCCAAGAAAGCCTCGAGTCTACCATTACCCCGAGGTATTTAATAGAATCAGTCGATTCTATGGTTGGACATTGGCAGGTCGAGAAGGGGTTATGACAAGAATGGAGTTTAATAGGGGGGATTGGTTTTGGGGCAGTTGCCTTAGAGATGTTAAAACAAATGTATTTAGTTTTTGTTGTATTAAGCGAAAGAAGATTATTGGTGAGCCATTGAGAAATACGGGTGAGACCCGTTTGGGCAACGAGGGCGGCTTGTTCCCAGGAACGTGAATAAAAGATAATCGCCGTGTCGTCAGCGAAGGAGAATAACTTGGCATTAGAAAGCTTCATTGTACATAAGTCGTTAATATAGATTAGAAATAGAGAACTGCTTATTGCACTACCCTGTGGCAAGCCGTAGGAGACTACTTTTTCCAGGCTTTTTAAACTATCTATTCTGACTATTTGTTTTCTGTTGGATAGGTAAGATCGGAACCAGTTTAGGATGTTGCCCCGGAATCCTAATCTTTCCATTTTTTCCAACAGGATTGGTCTGGAGATAGTGTCAAAAGCTTTCGCTACATCGAGAAAAACACCAATACACCTTTGACCCTCGTCCAATTTTGAGCTAACAGTCTCAACCAGAGCAGTAGTTGCGTCTTCTGTCGATTTGTTATGCCTAAAACCAAATTGGTTATTAGCTAGCATGTCTTTCTTTTCCAGGAAATTGAGTAGTCTTGTATTGACGACTTTCTCCATAATTTTAGCTAAGCTTGGGAGAAGTGAGATAGGGCGGTAATTCGAAACTTGCGTCTTGCAACCGGATTTATGAACTGGGGTAATGTACGCAAGTTTCCACGATTCGGGAAAAATTCCTTGTTCAATACTGAGGTTACAAATGTATGCTATAGGCGCTGCTAATATATTTTTTAGGGAAATAATTATACGGTTGCTTATGATGTCATGTCCTGGGGCCGCATGGGGTTTAAGGGAGTTAATAATCTTAAGGATTTCACGCTCGTCGCAAGGGAGAAACAGAAAAGAGTTAGGTTTGGAGGGAATGGAAATATTCTGGACTAGATCTTTTTCAGTTCGCTTTAATTTGAGCAAGGTTTCTGTAGAAATCTTTTCGCCAATCGTTGAAAAGAATGAATTTACAGTATTGAGGGATTCTTCCGGGTTTGGTTTGATATTTAGTAATTTACTTGAATTTTCTTTATTAGAATTAAGATTGCATATATTTTTGATACATTTCCAGAGTTTTCGGTTGTCGTTTTTATTTTCTTGTATAGTCATGCTGTCGTGAAGATTTTTAAGGTTTTGGAGGATATTGTTACAATAGTTGCGATACTGAGTGTATTCATTTTGGAGTGTTTGATTGTTCGGCTTTTTTCTGGTTAGTGAGTGTAGATAGTCTCTTTTTCTAACACAGCGTAATAGTCCAGGAGTCATCCATTGTTTTCTGATTGCTTTGGAATTTCTTTGGGATCGTGTTTTGGTATGGGCTTTAATAGATTTATTTAAGCTGTTTGTTAAAGCCGTGACAGCTTCGTTTATGTTAGTAAAGGACCATATAAAACTCCAGTCAACCGAAGAAAGGTCATTTTTTAATTTATCAAAATCAATTACCTGATAAGAGATAGAAGAATTAATTTTTTGGGTGGTGTGAGGACGTGATTGCTCGATTCCGATAATGACAGACATGGCTTGGGAAGGGCAGACGGCTACTTTTGTAGGAAGGTTTGATCTAAACAAAGCGTGATCTAAGCAGTTATCTCCGCGGGTCGGAATGAATTGACCTTGGATAAATCCATGGTAATTCACTAGCTCTAGCAGTTTGTAAGCTCTCAAATCGTCAGTCAGCTCCTTCAGGTCTATATTCACTTGAGGGTAGGTGGAATGCCCCAGCCTATAGCATCTAAACCAGATGTGCTGTCCGCCTATTTTGTCTTTGAATATTCGGTTTATGATATAAACATTGTTTTTTTCTGATTCAAATAAATTAAAAAAATACACTCCTTTCTATAAATGTTAATACACATGTACTATTTCAAATATTATAACTAATTTTGAAAGGTATTATATACCAGGAAAGAAAAGTAGAAAAACACAATAATACAGTAAAACTAGAGGGAAATAATTGTAGCTTTCTCCTAACGGATAATATAAAAACTGTTACATAACATATCGTTGGAGTTCTTACATCAGTAGCGTTAAAATCACAATTGAAGATTAGTTATATAAATTTATTGTGGTATTCTTTTATTTTGTATTCAGCTTTGACCAATCGATTACTACTTTTTCAGCAATAATCTGTCACTTTTTGTATTGCGTAAACTGGTTCAATAACTCCCTAAGTTATTCTAACTTTAGTAAAAGCGGTATGCCAGCCAATGCCAACCAATGTCAGCCAAGCAAGCTATGCCACCTATGCCAGCAATGCCAACCATGCCAGCTATGCCAGCTGCTAACCATCATCTTAGCAAACAGAGCCAACAATAAACCAAACCATAGACTGTGATATAGTCTGTGGTGACGAAAATCGTTCACTCCCGAGATCACAGATCGTTCATTTAGGTATCGTCAAACCATAGTGTATAGCAATTAAAGTGTTAATCAGCCAAATCGTTTACTTAAAACTTTCCCATTTCATAGGTATAATTATAATACATACATTTTCACTCGATATTGGGTGAAATACCTCAGCCATATAACGTCCGAAAAAATTGCTCTGTTGACCATTTTTGGCTTTAGATATTCGACAATTCAGACTGACACCGAAACGCGATTAAACTTCACGGCTCTATGGTGGTTCGTGATCCCGATGGAATTTCGATATTTCTTATCACTTATTTAATATACAGATTACAGTGTTATAAATTAGTGAGCATGACATACATTGCTACCATTATACCGACAAGTCCGTCAAAACATACCTAACTCCTTACCCGTCACAAGCCTTCGAGCCTTTAGGCATCTTGTATATATCTCTATATCAAAATAAGCTTTGATTATATTATGTTATAGTCAACCAATCAGTTAAATGCAGCGTGTCTCTTCAACAAGATAGCTTCAGCTTTTTGTGACTAGAAAATTGTATCTTCCTTTCAGTATAAACCACAACGCTGAGCATACTTATAAGTTAGGTACGTAAGAATTATTCTTACTTTTAATAGCTTAAGTAGTTGAAAATATGTTGTGAATTATTTAGTAAGCCTCGTATAATAAATAAAAAAACTGATTTTGAAAACTTATCAATAAAAACTCTTTGATGTGTAAGAATTATCTCTTGCGTTACGAATATTTCGTTTAAAACAACAACGAACGACGGCGTCCAAGCTTACAAATAAATGATTTAAACTACACATCTTATATAAAAATCGTGTAAATGAGAAGCCTTTTTCGTTGCAACTACTGTAAAAACGAGATTAAGAAATGATTTCCATTCTTACGATCTTCTTTGACGACGTGTAGAGCAGGTTCATCCCATTAAAGTTTGTTATCGTTTTTGCAAGAACCACATTCCTCAATGAAGGCGACTGTTATTGTGGGGCTAAGCTTCGCTCTAAATTTAAGTAAATACTTAAATTAGAAAACTCAATATAAGAATACAATTTAGAATATAATCATTTTCAGTTTCACACTAGATAAAAGCCAAGAAATACGCGATTCAACTTTAATCTTTACATATCAAAAAACCTTACAACGAAGTAAACTTCTGACAACACCAAGAAGAACTGGATATCCAGTTATCCTTCTAATGCGTAATGACCAAAATATTTATTTCTAGATAACGTTTAAAAACAATGTACCTATTGTTTAGCCCTTCACATTGTTTAAGAGACTTGAAGAATGACGTTCATAACTTTAAAACTAAGTCATGCTGGTTTACTAAATTGTCTCACTACCCAACCGAAATTAACTGAAAATTAATATGATTTTTAAAACACAAATGTCGTTTTCCATAAATAATAATAAGCTCTTTAAATTTGACGAGTTATGGTTTTGTACATTCGTACATAACGCTAAAAAATCATCGTTCTATGTCTTATTTAGTATAATAATAAATCTTTCAAATAAAACACTTTAACGGTTTAGAACGCCATATATAAGTTAAACTTATTTGTCGAAACAAAACGTCGGGCCGAAGCTAAAAATAATTTTTCAAATAAGTTCAACTAATATATCGAGTTTTAAAACGTTAAAGTGTTTTATTAAAATGTGAACTACTCGTAAACTATAGACAGTATATACTAATAAATCTTTCTATTACAATAATATAATAATTCATTAATATAGGAAATATTAAACTAAAATCGAAAATAAAGAAAAGTGATGCCAAAAGGGCCTTGCGTCCACATAAGTTGCAGCACTGTTATGCTACAAAACTGATTTACAGCAAAACCCGGCTGATCATCTGTTAGACAGCGCATGTAAGACTCCATTAATACTTAGGTTTTTTTTAATTCTTAAATTACTCTTCTCTTTTCCACTACAAACCTTATTATATGCGAATGTTCGTTCTTCCACAGACTAAAAATTACTAGGTCACGTTCACCATCTGATGTAATTTCTTGTTACGACAATGGGAACCAATTTACATCAGTGCGAAATTGTTTATTACATGCTTAGTTGAGTTTTCGCTTATTTCAAGCGGCAAAATGACAAAGGCTTTTTGCATTATCTAATGATAGATAGACGTATGTATTTGATGATCACTGAATTAAAACCTCTCCGATGATAAAACTTGTATCTCCCACGTGGGACGTAAGCATATTATACTGTCCATCATTTATCAGTTCACAAATTTTCCGATATTTGAACCTACACTTCGTGTTTAATGAGATAGGCGACATAGTCTATCACCAATCCACGGATTTCGGAATCGCAGAATAAATCGTTCAAATCATTTGTTGAACAACAAAATCTTTCAAGCAATGTGTAAATTGTACAATGGTGTCTTTAAAATTGGATCAATTATACTTATTCGCCATCTTAATATTTTAATAAAGTTGCAAACAATTTAACCATCTATAAATGTTTATTAGTTTCTATTAAAATACCTACCTCTAGTTGTAACTTTTGCTTAAATATGCAATTTTTATCTTTATTGCATGACGTATACAATATACGAAGCTAAACTTGAGATTGCCTATAATTTAGATACATAAGTAGTAATAATTGAAAATTAATGAAAAAACAAGTTCATAGAGATTGAAATATTCAAAAATCTATAGACATTTTTAATCTTTCACGCCCTGTTTAAAAACTTACAGCTACACACACATTACAGCACTTACACCCACACACACATACGCAAAAACACACCCCCTTTCTTGGATACCTAAATAATAACCTTAAATAGTAAGCAATATACCCTATATTTGATTAACAATATCTTGTCACTTGGGTAATTTAAAACAAACGTACTGTTAACCGTAAAGAATTCTATTTAAATAGAATAAAAGTAACACTCATTGAATTCCAATACGAGTGTACTACAATAATAATGCATATAATGCGCTTATATACTGAAGTAATCCATAAGTACCCTTAATGCTATTATTCGAATTTCAGGTAATGTGATTACGTAATAGGCTAGTTAACTAAGCTTAATTAATAACTTAAAACCCCGCAATAGTTGGGCAATTAATACCTAACAGTATACTAGACATAATAATACCAATATACACGTTAAATACTGTCTGTAGTTTACGCGAGAAGTACACATTTAAATAAAACACTTTAACGGTTTAAAACGCGATATATTTTCTTTTCACGGCAGCTGCAAAGCATCCAAAACGTCGGGCCGTAGTTAAAATAATGTTCAAACAAGTTTAACTAAAATATATCGCGTTTTAATCCGTTAAAGTGTTTTATTTAAATATACACGTTGTAATTCTAGAGCACAAAGTGTTTGTGCACTGATAAATAGGAGATCTATATCCTAATAATAAATAGATAGACTCATGGAATCCAATATGTTACTAATGAATTTATAATTTTTCTGAATAATGGACTACGTCTAGAAATCTGGATGTTATGAATAATAATATTCAAAGCCAATATTAATATTTCGAGAGCACATCTTGCTTAGATGGTACTAGGCTAGGATATTTCAACCACCGTCAGGTGAACATGTTTGTCTGTAGTCGTCTAATAAAAAAAATTACCAAAAATTTCCTATTAAAAATCTTAAGATATGTCAGAGGTTGTCAGAAACATTTCAATTCTATTGAAATGAAAAAAAGGAAATACATTTTAAAAAGATTCGTTCGCATATCTGACGAATGCGTAATATTATTGATATCTTTTATCAAGATTAGATCTGTTTCTACTTACTAATTGTGTGTCTAATGATATAATTATGCTGACTCTACATGCAGAAAACTTTCAAATTGTTTCACGAGCCTTAATCACACGAGAGAAGATTGATAATAAATGTTGACCTTCATAGTTAACATTTCTAAGCGGTGTATGCATACCTTTCTGTTCATTTCTTACTATAACATCAAATGTTGTTACGGATACATTTTACTAATACGTACACGTACAATTAATATTGAAGAATAAGAAATGATAAACGATAAACAAAGACCTTTCCCATATTACTAAATGACTTTCCTATATTTTTATAGGGTAGTATTTTTATAAAAGAATGGTTCTCTTTTTATTGATTTAATAGAAACTATTTCTATACTCCAACCCACAAAATAACTCAGTGCTCGCAGCGTCAACTTATTTATTTTTCTCGCAACCAAATATTTATTCATTCAAATGGCTCAAAGTTTACAGCGAGTTATAAAACAAATATATTCCATAGGAACTTAGTTTTCAACGAAACTCCGGAGCTTATTCATATTGATAAGTGCTCGTTTAAAATGCAAAACTTGAAACTTGCCTTTGAAGCGTGATTTCTTGAAAATCCAAACACACAGATCACTGCGCTAGCACATAGGACATTTCACTGATCACTTAATTTAAACACCGAATTAATATTATTTAAACACTAATTTACTTTGCAATCACTCGCGACTGCGCGTGAGTCAACGGGGCGAAGACCTGCGCTTGCGCCGGCAGCCGCAATACAAGTACCGTTGATCCGTTGAAGCAAGTACCACAGACTATTTGATACACGTCACGATAGGTGAACCTATCTTCTAAGAGAATAAAACTACCTTATTGTATTGTGTTAAGGTGTAATATTCTATATTGGTTTATAAGACGGTTGTAGGCTTCGAAATGTCATTTTACTTCGTGATTCTTTTGTTACGGTACAATGGTTTCAAAAGCGGCGTGTTTCAAAAATTATTGTTTGATATTTTTTTGTATTTGAAACAACTTGAAATTGCTTTTTCTTGTATTTTCTACAATAAACAAAGTGGAAACAAATTCATATAGTACTGAATTACATACCACTTTATCAATTTCATTTAAATAAACAATTTTAGAAATAATAAAAAAAGACTGTGATATTATATTGAACGTAGTATTTCCATCATAGTAGATAGCACTGTGTAATGTAACTCGTGAATCGTGATTGTTGCGGTATGCGCATTGCGCGTACGCATTATCCAAGAGAAGACATCAACGCGCTACCTCAGTTAACTTTAAGTTTTTATTATTATAATACACAAACTATGTCCAATCAAAAAGAGAGAAAAGATTTTCGACCATTATAAGTAAAAGGTGTAAAAAAAGTAATCTTGACTTGCATGCGCATGATTGTGACTAATTGGCAAGCAGCTTCTCAAGCCATGGTCATAGGTCAAAACGCCAGCGCAGCGAGTAAATCATTTTTCCATACGAAACATGCACTGTGAACATCTTAATAAAATGAACGAAAACCGTAATATGGCGAACTCCTATACAAAATACTTAAATTGGCATCAAAGGGATCTCAGTCGCAATACGATATGCAAAGGCGTCACACTTCGCTGGCCACGACTTCGATCTAATATTGAGACTCGAACTATCCAAGTACTTTCGTATCTTCCAGGCGAGATATTATGAGCTCTATGAACGCTCCAAAAGTCTCTATTACCAACATCTACAATGTTGCCCCTAGATATAGATATACCCAATTTATGCATAAATTTATTGAGCAACAGACGTATGTGTTAAAAGTCATAAAAATCCTTAATTCTCATAAAGCACACGAAATGTCGAGTCGAAGTTAAATAGAATATAAATCAACTAATAAATAACACGTTTTAAACAGTTAAACCTGTTTTATTTAAATGCGTATTACTTGCATAATTAGACGACACTTAACGCATTTTACTAATAACACAGATCTTGTAAAATGTATTATATATATGATAAGCTCTTATTTATTAATTTAATCAGTAAAATATGTATCCCTAGATTGCTATCACTTACTTTTTATATGTCTTTAACTTTTTATTACCACAGTAGAGTGCAAACTTTTTCAGCCTATTAGACTAAAAAAGTATAATATCTATTAAGTGCCTACTGTTAGTAAAATGTTCATGCAAACAAATTTAGTCTGGAAATGGACAATAGAGAAACACTTTCGTGATAGCTATCTCTTTCTCACGAAATCTTCAACGCATAACATAACAAAACGTTTATCTCGATACGTTATTACGACTTAATTGTGTTTCATCCCGCAAAGGCATTGTAATCTTACGATGAGCGACAAACATTAAATTAAACAAATGGAAAGGGACTTTATTGACAGATAATTGGAGTTTACTTTTTTGGAGGAAAATACCCCAGCCATAAAACATCTATGGATGTTATATTTTGGCCTCGAGCATTCAGAAATACAGATTACCTTCTGGTAGACGCGGGTAGACTTCAATGTTTTATCTTATCTGTGGTCGGTGGTTCGTGTGTGAACAAATCTAACTAACACTCACTCATTACTATAGATCACCTCTGTAGCTAAATGGTAAAACGCGTTAAACACATTCCAGTCCTGGATTCGAATCCTGGGGTAACGATAGATTGTTTCGGTTGGGCAGTGCATAATTATACGATTAACTACTTGCTTGTAAATAAAATCGATCAGTGAAATGGAAAGATAAATATTCAATACAAAGACACATAGATTTAGATCGATCTAAAACTCATCGGTTTTTTTTACAGGGATGTAATTTTTTCAGGCCGCCGTAACAGCGAGAATTTCATCCAAAGTATTCCCAAATTCCTTTAACTACACGAGTTATGTTCATGGTATTTCTGAAAGCAACATTAATATTGTATAGGTTTTTCATCTGAAACAAAACTTCTCATTATATTATTTCCTATGTATATAAATAACGATGAAAATTCATTTCATTCTTACTATTTTTGTATATGAGTTTTACACTATCATACTCAACATAGTCTGTAATATAAAATGGATTGACTACATTTATATCATACGCGTAGTTACGCTGCGACTCTATAACGCGTCCACGCAACAAAGTTGATAATAGAGCTAAAATGTCTAAAGAATTTCTTCTAAAGGTCATTGTGATGTGTGAAAGAGACGCTAAACTTGAATTCCATCGGGCATATTAAGTCCATGGGCGAGACTCCGTGAGAAGATGGACGATCAACCATGCGAAAATGAATTAATTGTTGTGCCGTGCTAACTGGGTATAACTACAGGTTTTTATATAGTTTTGAAGTGTAAACTTAAGCGACGTACTTCTGAAACTTGATTAGAATTATCTGTTTGTAAAAAATAACGGTTTAAAATGCGATATATATTACTTAGACTTATTTGAAACGTCGGACCTTAGTTAAAATAATTTTCAAATAAATTTAATTACTATACATAGCGTTTAAAACCGTTCGTTTAAAAGCATTAAACAAATTATTTACCACCGGTTCGGACAAAGCGCCATACAGACATATTAGACAGGAGCGATATTTATTATCAACTAAAACACTTACTAATTTAAAAAGCAAAATATTTGTCTAAAAGACATTTATGTTTTATTATATTTGTCTGGTGGCAGGTAAAAGTAAAAAATGGCCTTTTAAACCTTTAATAATGTTTTATTTTATATATACCGCTCCTGGCTTCTACATACGATCTGATGATATGTTTTAAAGCTAGATAGTTTAAAAACAAAAATTATATTTTTAGGACATGGGGCAAAGCTAGAGCATTTTATATACTGACAAGTAGTTGAAAAGACGTGTCCGCCCTACCTGTTAAAACTATTTTGTCCCAGGATTTGTCGCGCTTAACGCAAGGCTTTCTTTTAATATAGTATTAATGTGATAATATGACATCAGATTTTTTAGTACTATAACAGGCACGTACAGCAAGCGTTTATCGTGTTAATATCATTAATATTAGCGACTCACAAGTGTTGAGTTCTTGACACGTTAATGCATAGATAATGTGCCAAGTTTAATAACTATCGACTTGTGGGAGTTTAACGCGCTCCCGATGTAATATGTCGATGGAACCATAGATAATTATATATTTTCTTAGTTTATTTAGCTTATAGTGACTTCCATTAACTCGAAATTATTTTAACCATAGTATAGTGTTCTAGCAAGATACAACCGCTTTTAAATTATTTATAAATACACGTATTAATTATTTTTTAAAACAGTCAACTTATTTCATTTGTGAGTTAATACCTCATTTTTTTTATTCAAGCTATAGTCACTAAAATTTAAATAACAGCCCACGCATTATATATACATATATGTATGTATAAGAATTATCATACTCATAACTAATATAAAACAGTAATGTTTTATATTTTATATTTTTTTTTTTTTAATTGATTATTACTTCCATGGGCCACAAATACTAACCGGACGTTTTGGGCGAGCGCGTTAGCGCTCGCCGTGTTTGCGACTAGACCAAGGGTGCCCCGAGGGGGGCATCGGCCTCGGCTTGGGACCGCCGCAGGGGTGGGACTTGAAGAGCTGGACGGAAGCTAGTAGCGGTACGCGTAGCGAGTGACCTCGCTACGCCGGCGTAGGCGGTTATGCGAGGCGCGGTGTGGGATGCAGCGGTGGAGATGACGGTTTCGTTAGATCGTCGTCGGGGTCGGTAAGAACATTACGCGGCCTTCTAGGTGTATTGAGGGAAGGTGTATTGGGGCTCGGGCCACCAGGGGTTGGAGAGGTTTTTAAAGAACCGTTGGCGATTTTGAAGTACCGCTGAGGGTCGGTAATGAGGTGGCGTAAGATTAGCATTCCGCAGAGTGGCTCCAGTAGCGGTTCGGGTGAACCGTTCGAGACCTGAGTGTGGAGTGTTTTAGGGGCGGGTGAGCGAACACGACGTGGATAGGGAAATGGAGAAACAAGGTAGGTAACCTTATGGAGGGACATTTCTACGCGCGCAAATTAAGGATAAGCTATGTAGGGTTGGAGAAGAAGGAATGTCTGGAAGTTTAATGACTATCAAGCGTAGCTGGTATGACGGAAGTCTTCGCGTGCTTGACATTGGGGGGCTTGAGAGGGGAAGGGACTAAGTAAGTAGATGCCGACTCATGGGTTGACCCGCCTTGGCATGCGCTAGGGGTGGCGGGTTGGAGAGGAGACATCCGCTGGTGCAGTGTGGTGAATGGCCGTATGTCGGCGAAAGGGGGTGGGGAGGAAGTCGCTGAAAGAGCGAATGGATCGGCGGAGAACGGATCCTTGGGAAGGCCTGAGCGAAGGGTTTCGGGGTGGAGAGGGCGCCCTCCAGGGAAGCGGAGGAACGATTGACAAGAATAGTGGATAACTCGCACCATTGTGGGAATATTTTATAGTTACCTATGCCTTTCATACATATTTAACTCAGGTTACTTACTTAATACCGAAGTAGCCGTATCCACCAAACTTGGAATTTGAGTATTAATATCAAATTTATCTTAATTACTCTTACTCAGAGTAGAAACTAGAGATTTCTCGTTTTTAAACTGGCTCTTCAAGTATATCATCATAAGAAATCGTAAAGCAAACTTACTGTTGAACGTACATGTTTGGGTGGAAAGCTGTCCTACGAGATTCAATTTCCTACGGTTAAGTTTTTCTAAGAAAGTGAAAACCGTTAAAATCGTAATTAAAATGGCGGAACTCACGACTTCTTCGCGCATGTCCTTATATTCTATAATTAATGGCGGTACTTAATGTGAAACTTACATCTAACTGTTATTTTTATATAAAATATGTAGTGTTTTAGCTAACAAATCACTCTGCATCGCTCTACCATTACTAAGAATATTTTGTTTAAAATAAAAAAGAGATTTTTGTATTTCACCACAATTTAATTACCTAACTGGTTAACATCCGAATTTAGAAACTTCTTAGACGATACCCTTGTTATTTTTATAATATTCAATATTCTACATTTAATATTCTTCAGCCATAGTTGTCAATGTCAATTATGACAAAAGTGTCAATGTCACTACAGTCCGAATCAGCTGTCTTATTGTATATTGTGTTTGATTTTATGTTATGTTTATTATATTAGATACCATTCAATAATTCTAAGATTTCCAAAATCAATAATTATTAACTGCTGATAATTATTGTTAAAAAATTGTCTACTTAGTTTCTTATTAATGTGGTAATATGTAAACAATTCTTATACATTGTAAGAAGTAGTAGGATTTTAACATTACTTATGTTGGTAATGGTAGTTTAATAAACAATAATTCATAATTTTACTGCTTAAGTCACTTAATATAGAACCATGTCGGCCCTACTCACTGCAGATTGGTTTCAACTGGATTCCTATTACAGGTACAATAAATATTTACCATAATTATTAGTTAAATCTAATAAAAAATACATGACAAAATACGCCCCTTCCAGGAAGTTCGATCTTTACAACATGGTCTGGGCCATGGACGAAGGTTTAGGTAACATGATAGTAAGCGGTGCACCATATGGAGGTCCGTTAGCAGTTGTAAGAGACAGGAAACAATTTGTCCGAGTGATGTCCACTGGTAATCCAGTGATCACAATCTATAATGGAGTTGGCAATGTTATTTCGAAGATCTTGGTATGTATAAAAAGTTAAACTTACATAAATAAGGAGAAATTCAACATATATATATATATATAGATATGTGGAATTTCAAAACACATATTTTTATATATATATATATAGTTGTCATATAGATAGGCTAGTTTATACATGATGATGTGTAAAAAATGAGGCACACCAATAAAGCCTGGATCGATCAACCATGAGAATCTCCTGGATCAGTCCACATAAAACACTCTAATTCACCACCTTCAGAATTTTTTTTCCTATCAGGGACACCTTGGCAGGACGGGTGATCAGTCCACATTATCTGCTGACCATTTCACCCATTTCCCCGTAACCTCCTTGCAGAGGTTTTGGGTCAACCAACTCTTTCCGTGTCCCCTTCAAACTTTCCGGTTTGCTTGCAGAAACTTATTATTTTTCCATCTGTAGTTCTATAATGTCATCTACTGTAACTTTGTCTGAGCCCATATGCATTTGTCTTAGCCTTGAGTACGCAGAGCATTCAGTGAGTAGATGGACAGCAAAATTATTATTTTTGATAACAGTTGTATATAATTTAATCTTTCTAGCGTTATACTGTAATATATAACAGTGTATAATAAGTAAATATATGTTACCTGTTGCACATTTATATAGTATACAAAATTGTGTTTGGACAAGATTTACTTTATAAGAGAAGTATTATTAAATTACTGTAAAACCTGGACTTAATGATACTAGGCTCTAAACCTTATAAGCAAATTTGTATAATAAATTGTGTTATTTGGAAAATTATAAGGTTATATGGTGAATAACTATCAAAATATAATTTAAGTGGCAATACGGAGTTCTCATACAAATGGGTTGGTCAGATGGTGAGCAGCTCCTGTGTGTGCAAGAAAGCGGGGATGTGATTATCTTTGATATGTTTGGAGAATACCAAAAGACACTTAATATGGGTCAAGAAGTAAGAGACACAAAGGTATGGATAGTTCTTTACTCTGATACTTTTCAACATGTTACTGTTATTAAAAGTTTTCTAAGTCTACATTGAAATGAAAACTTGGTGCTTTTCAAAGGTTGTTAAAACAGTGAATCTCTTCAATGTTGAAGAACACATGAAGTGTTCTTCTGCATTTATAATAAACTAACTAAATATATCAACTTATATTTATGTTACCTTTAAGACTTTAAATGCGTCAAGTACTTGCATTTATTTATTTTAAATACTGTCTATAGTTTACGCGAGTAGTACACATTGAAATAGAACACTAACGTTTCGGCCGTGGTCACAGTCTGCCCGTGACCACGGCTGCTGCAAAGTATCCGAAACGTCGGGCCGAAGTTAAAACTCATTTTCAAATAAGTTTAACTATTATATCGCGTTTTAAACCGTTAAAGTGTTTTATTTAGTTATTTTAATTCAATTAATATTAATATTATTTTAGGTATGCAAAGCGCAGCTCTTTCCGAATCCTCATGGGATTGGTTTAGGTGTTATCACAACGACTAACCGGATGTTTTTAGTTAGCAATGTTTCAGAACCTAAAGTGAGATCTGTGCCTGATATACCTAGTAAGTTTAGTTGTACTATTTATTAATAACAGCAATTAATTTTCTGATCTGCTCAAACATTCTTTATTATCTGTTATTATTCCATTTGATGTTTTACAGAACCAAACTTACCAATAAGTTGCTGGTGCATATTGAGTTGTGGTCAGCGATCCTCATCACAAATAAGTTTCCTTGTGTGCCGCGATAAAGAGATATTCAAATGTCAACTTGGAGAAAGTCGACCTATTCTTACTATGGTGAGTTTAGTTTAAACAATATCATTCATGTTAACGATAAGAAATACCATTTATTAGGTTCATGCAGGCCACTTGGTATTCTGTCACCAGTCTGCAGTCTTACATATAAAATATGATTACAGCGAGCTGAATTCAAGAATCCCTACACACAAGTCCTATCAATTGTGCCATCACAAAATGGCCGGCACGTAGCTCTGTTCACGGATTCTGGCTTCCTATGGATAGGTTCGTCGGACTTTAAGAACAAATATTGCGAAATCGATACAGGATTTATAAAACAACCGAAGGAATTGGTGTGGTGAGAAACAATTTCATATATTATGTATTTGAATTTTACTGATACCGTGTTAAATATTCATTTTAATAAATGTAAACATTTTGAATAGGCTTTTAACGGTTTAAAAAGCGAAATGTATCTGTTAACTTTTTTACAAATTTTGTTCATTTCGGATGGGCCGTAGTTAAAATAATTGGTAAATAAGTAAAAGGCATTTCGTATTTTGTACTATTCGCGTAAACATCAGATAATACTAAATTGTAAGCATGGCAAGATTTAATTGGCTGGAAATTTTATGTCAATTGAGTAATTATGCGTCATACAACGTAGTTCGTCTATTATTTCTTTTTAAATACAAAATGTATTTAAATTGAAAATTTCTTCTTTCTCTGAATTTTTATAAGAAACCAAACATCCTCTTTATAATAGAAAATTATTGTGTCTTTGCATGGCTTTGCGAGTGCTAAAAATTGTTGAATCGATTTGCAGGTGTGGCTCCCAAGCCATTGTCGGCCACTGGGACGACATGATGTGTATCTACGGCTTCAACGGCCAAAACATCTCCTATCCCTACGACGGTCCCTTCCACATAATCCCAGAAATGGACTGCGTTCGTGTTATATCGGAAATGACGCACGAACTGATACAAAAAGTTCCCGTTGTTGTCGAGAAGATATTTAGGATCAACAGTACAGCTCCTGGCTCTTATTTGGTTGAGGCGTCTAAGCAATTTCAGGTAAGTCGATCGTAGAGAAATATATATATATATATATATAAAAAAAATGTAAAAGAGTGACAGATCTGATGAAAACGCGATTTAATTAATTTAATAATTTATGTAGTCCTTACTATGCTTACTGGAAAATACTCAATTGTACTGAATTTGACGGGCTCCATGGTGTAATGTTTAATTAATTACATTCTTAGTCATACATTGCTACTTGTATGGCAAATTTTTCGGGTCGTGGATTCGACCGTGTACTCACTGGGGGTTTTTTAATCAATTAATATAATTTTCTGAAATATGTCTAGATATAGATAAAGGTGGTAGAAATATCGAAATATGATATATGGCTGGGGTATTTCGCCTACCATCAAGTAAACCACGTGCTTGTCTTTCTCCCTCTATCATAAGTCTCTTTCAGGGCTTCATGTATTTTAGTAAAAGATTATCAAATAAAATATTAATAAGAATTATTTCACTCTCATAACGTTTCACTTGAGACAAATATTTGAACTAAAGTGATATTTTAACACTCTTACTTTATATCTCAATATATTCTTCTATGTGAGCTATACCGTATATATAAATTTATAAAAAAAAACAGTTTAACCACATCGACATTTCCTTATTATTAAATATAATTTTCAATTTTAGAAACGAAGTCATCGCGCTGACGAATACATACGTCTCGTCAAACCGGACTTGGCGAGTGCGGTTCAAGATTGTATCGATGCGGCCGCCTTTGAATTTAATACAGACGTCCAGAAAATGCTGATACGAGCGGCCCAGTTCGGCAAAGGGTTCCTCATGGACGCGGCGCTGACCGATCACTATGTCAAGACGTGCCGGTGGCTGAGAGTCCTAAACTCAGTCCGGGATAGCAGAGTTGGCATACCGCTGACGTTTTTGCAGTATCCTTTACATAAACATACTTCGTAAAAATTTATCTATGTCGTTGCGCGAGAGATAGATGTATCAATCGGTTGAAAGAAATCGGCAATGGCGTGTAGGACACGGTAGCTCAATTAGTTAGAGCAACAGCACGGAACACTGTGGATGCCGGTTCAAGATTCTGCCCGTGTCGTAAAATTATTTAAATCTATATCCAATTTTTAATTTATACACTTGCATATAAACAGGACTTGCTGTATTCGCGACTTTAGCCCCCCGAATATTTATTTAGGGCATCAAAATTAGTAAGGATATAGTAGTTGAACTTATTTGAAAATGATTTTTAACTTCGGCCCGACGTTTCGGATGCTTCGCAGCGGCCGTGGTCACGGGGAGACTAAAGATGGAGGATGTCTCTGACGTCAAAGTCAAAACTGCTGCGCTACGCTAGCGCCATCTGTTCCGTCGAAGTTGGTATTTGGCGAAACTGGCCGTATCCTTAGAGAATTGACTAGCGGTATCTTCTACCTATACCTTTACCATTCTACCCAAAGCAGTCATCATTTCTTACACACCTTAACTCAATTCATAATAACATTAAGTTTACAATGGAACAGGAGGACAATAACACACTAACTTTCTTAGACATTTTAATAATTCGTGACGAACACGATAATATCGGGCATACCGTATTTAGAAAAACAACCCATACGGGTGGGTTTCATCACTGTTCTCTTTTTCTATTAGTCTTAGCGTGATGTTATATAGCCTATAGCCTTAAATGCTCCATAAAACACAGAAAGAATCAATTCGAACCACTAGTTGCCAGGATTACCTAGTTCAAACAAATAAACTCTTCAGTTCTATAATATTAGTATAGATAAGGGAAGCGTTTGGCTTGCATCTGAAATGTTTTGCGACTTCCTTAACTCCATAACACCAGAATGCAGAATTTAGGAGAAATGATACTACTGGACAGATTGATATGGAGACGGCTGCATTGCTTAGCGGGTCTCGTAGCAACTTATCTTCAGCTCAAAGGTGGACCCGCCCGGGTTTTATCGCATTGGGCATGTTATAAGGTAAATGACTGCAGGCTTTTGCCAGGTCAGGTAGGAAAGTGTTTCGGCCGAAATATTGCTATAAAACGTTTCTTGTTTATCTTAAGAGGTAGTCTTGTACTGTCTTGGACATTTGTTTAAATCCTATAAAGAAGAATTATCCTTTCATACCTTTCTTTGGTTTTCTGAACCGTTTTTGCTGCGCACGCAATGGAAGCCCCCAAAGAATATTTTTCCACGTTCTTTCCACATTTTCAATGTTAACTAGTAGTTTCAGAGATTGGCGCGTCCAAATAGACTCTTTAGCTTTATAATATTGGTATAGATATATAGGCGGAAACATTTCTTAAATTCAAGACCACTAGCTTTTCAAAAGAAGCTGTATATTGTCTAATCTATAGGGTAGGGTAGGGTTCTATTTACAAGATGTCATTGCTTCGGTATAGTTAATTCACACCGTTCATTCAAGAATTCTTAATTGTAAGTAGTTCTTGTAGTAAATTTATTAGCTACTGGTTTTGTTTTAGGTCACCCAGCCACATTTGGACAGCGAGAGCGCTGCCCGGGAAATCGGTGAAAAGCTACGGAACGTCCCAGGCATCTCCTATTCCACAATAGCTATGAAAGCTGCGGAAAAGGGAAAGAGGTGGAACGCGCTTGCTATAAAAGTAAGATAATTAAAAATTTTGTTCAAAAAATTTTTACGTAACTTATACTTGTTTATACAATCTACTATTTCGAGAATGCTCTCGCCAACGTCCATACCATGTTGAATACACCGGTTCTCGTCCGATCACCGAAGTTAAGCAACATCGGGCGCGGTCAGTACTTGGATGGGTGACCGCCTGGGAACACCGCGTGATGTTGGCTTTTTGAATTTTTTATTTTTTTGCCTATACTAAGTAGAAAAACAGTTTGTTTTCTTGTAAAATATAAAATTATGATAATTGGTTTATTCTCTTTGCATTGTCTTGCAGATATTAGAGTACGAAACGCATAGTAAACTTCAAGTTCCTTTACTGCTGTCGTTGGAGAAAGGTGAGATTGCTTTGTCGAAGGCTACTGCCAGTGGAGACACAGACTTGGTGTACATTGTACTACTTCACCTCAAGGAGAAGATGAGCAAACACCAATTTCAGGTACCACTATTCACGGAGACATCAATGACAAACTCAGTGAAACCTAAAATTATTTCAACTATTTTCACGTCTACTACGCCAACAGCATAGCTATCACTTCTCTACTAATTGTGCTATCGTGTTTCTTCCTTTGTATGCTTTATGGGAAATATAAAAATATCAAAGAAAGTCCAATTTTATATTTCCAGGTAACAATCCGCACTACACCATTTGCGCACGCGCTGTACTTGAAGTATTGCGCGAGTCACAACCGCGAGGCGTTACGTCAGGTTTACGTGCAAGAAGACGATTTCCACGGCCAAGCCAGTACACACATCCGCGACGCGATTGAAGAAACCAACCCCGGGAGCATTGAGGCGTCACTCATTTCAGCCAGGGAATGTTACAAGAAGGGCAAAAATGATTTAGGTAACTATTTAAATCTTTTTTTGATTTCATTATATAAAATATAAATATATTTTCAAAATCGGCACCTCAATACACAATGCCCTAAGTTAGACCATTACCGATAAAGGAAATACCTGCCAGCGCCGCGATACTGTGTTTTGCAATGAAACTATAGGCATCGGTTAATGCAAACATCATCTTTAAAAACAAAATAATTGAAAATACTATATTTTACTAAATGAATTTGATATAACTCCAAAAGATTTATTACACGAATAACATTTATTCTATAAATAAGATTATTTCAGTTTCGTTTCAGTAGGAGGTTACAAAAACTGTCAATAGATGGTGCCACTAGTTTTAATAGTCATTCAATAAACATTTAATAAATTTAATTTGAGTTACAATCATATTTAGATTTATATTTTACTTTGAACATACAACAATAATTATTTAAAAAATATTAAACATTAAATTACGAATCAAAAGTTTTCCAAATAGTATTTTATTAACTGTTTATTTGGAATCTCCCCGTGACCATGGCTGCTGTAAAGCATCCGAAACATCGTGCCGTAATTAAAATAAGTTAAACCAATATATATCGCGTTTTAAACCGTTAAGGTGTTTTATTTAAACGTGTATTAAACGCGCTTAAATGTGTACTAACTAGCGTTAACTACAGGCAATATTTAATTATAAATGTTTTTTATGATCTATTTTTATAATCATATAATTATTAGATACTGATTGGAGCCTATATATAAAATTGAAGTTATTTGAACGACTTTAATTTTGTGCCTTAGGAGCATCAATATGCGAGGATGCGAGAAAGCTCTGCAAGCAGCAGTCGAGCCTCCAAGAAACTTATGGTACGAGCTTCGTTGGCTTGTCCCTGCATGATACAGTTGGAAAGTTGCTGGAACAGGGCGAGATCAAATTGGCCGATAAATTACGTTCAGAGTATGAGATGCCTGATAGAAGGTACAACTGTTTCTGACATTATTCTGTGGCCGCAGTTTCATCTGCGTAATTACTTTAAATTAATATTCCGAAGTGTGAATGAAATATAAATTAAAATTTCGCAATGTCTCGCTAAATATTATCTTTGTTAAAGATACTGGTGGCTAAGAATACTAAAGCTGGCCGAAAAAGACAAGTGGGACGAATTAGAAAAGTTCTCCAAATCTAAGAAGTCGCCGATCGGTTTCGAGCCCTTTGTCGACGCGTGCTTAACTCGCGGTCAAAACGACGAAGCCTTGAAATACCTACCTCGCTGTAGAGACGATATTAAAGTGAAATATTACGTAAAAGCTGGGTAAGTTTTTTTTTTACTTTTGAACCAGTCAAGAATGTTTTGTATGCTTACACTAATACATAACCTGTTTATAAGACTTATAAAATTATTAATGTTCACTTTACGGATTGATGGTTTTCAATTAAAAAAAACAACGATTATTTTTTATTCATTATAAAACATCATCAACGGCTTAGTTTGTTCTCAACGTTTGCTACCATTCTGATCACCAACCATATGATAGGTAGATAGAATTATGTCAATTAGTGTTATTCAAAACTTGAATTATGTTTTTATTTCACCAAATTAAAAATATATATATATTCCAGGTTCTATGAAGAAGCCGCTCAGGTTGCTTTCAACCAAAAGGACCAGAGCGCTCTCTTCTTTGTCCAAAACAAATGTCCTGTTCAGGAAACCACCAAGCACGCCAAAATATCAGCTCTATTAGAACAATTGACATCTAGAAAGTAGTTATGTATTATTAAGTTGTATTGATATGATTTACACCCATGTATTGAACACCAAATAAACATTTAATATATAAAGCATGTTTTAATCATATAATTAGTGTTTCAAACATTTACTTTAATAAATAAAAAGAGTTATTGAATAATTATAGAATGTACATGTTAAAAGGCACCAAAAGGTTCTCGTATGTTGCCTATAGATGACGTTTTAAATCATTGAAAAGTATTTTACTAAGCATATACGTATATATTTTTGTTTTTTTCCTAATTAATAATAACGACCGCATCACAGGAGAAGAACAAATTATTTTCTTGCTTAAAGTCCAGCAAAATATACCAAATACAAAGAAAAATTTACAGCACACACATATTTATATAAATAAAACTAATTTTAATTTGAAAATGTATTTATTACTCTGTAAGTATACATAGATATATGCAAGGACAGTCTTATGACACAGCGATGTAAATTATCCACAGATAAATTGAAATATTTTAGGAAGTTATCTTCACAACCGCACAAATCAATTATGAACATAAGTACGGCAGCACTGTAATATCTGTCTCTGTCACTCTCAAACAGGAAGCATCTTGGTCTCCTACTCATACACAGCAAGTATACCACAAATAAATACTCAATAATGTTCTTTTTAGGACTTCCGCAATTTGCTGATGCCATTCTTTTTTTATTACATTACGTTGCGGAGGCTGTAACTTATTTTTAATATTTCTAACTTTTGACATGCTTCAAAAGCAAATACTCTTCAGACTCCAGACTAGACAAAAGCGAAGGCTTTCATAGACAATATTCAATAAGCCGCCTACAATCGCCAACAGATGGAACTTTCGTGGTTTGTAACGTCTAACAATTTTCTAGCAATTAGATTGCTTCATTGGCTTAACAAGTAGTCTAAATAAACTCGACACCACTGCAAACCTCTAGCTAAAGTGAGACAATATAGTATCTTTAATACATTAAAACTATGCGAACGATAATTTTTATCCACACAGAGAGTGGACTTAACAAATGCCTAAAATTTCATTGTTGACTGTTATAAACTTGAACGGATGTTACTTCCATTTGATGAGAATAATAAATTTAAAACAATATCAAAGTGTAGAGATTTGCAGCATAAAATAAAATTATTTATGTTTTTGAGATAGAAAAACTCCTTTACCCAATGCCCACGTTCGACGCTCACGTACGCATCACACTTAATAAATAATATAATTAACACACAAATGAGCTTTTAATGTCTTTCGAGTCTTACAAATAACAACAAAATGAATGATACAAAAAAAAACAATCAGTCTCAATGATACAATGGTAACTAAATAGTTTAGTATTTTTGTCTAATGCCTTCTAAAATACAAACTGAACGAGGACATATAAATATTACCAAATTAGAAATTACTATTTAAACCTTCAATTTATATACTTTGTATTATAATTGTAGCATTAAATATATCTTATTAAATTAAAAATTATTTTAAGAGCGTTTATAAAGGAAATGTTTTTAAATAATTAGTATCTTTATAGTAACAGGTGTTATAAAGTAGGACAACGGCTTAAAAAAATACCACACTCTTTGGTACTTGAACATAAAACGATAAACAAACATTTTCTGAAATCTACCTACCTCTTACCGCCGACCAATTCTCTATCTACCTTCAGAATAATAGCACCTCAACATTCGAAAAACCTATGTAACAATTTAGCTCCGGTTAATAGTGTTTGAATATTTTAGGACAGTGCCTAAAGAAGATATTTGAAATTAAAAAGGCACAATCACACATAAATAGTATTACATCTATATTACTTTAAGAAATCTGTTTTCTGGTAAGTTTTAGTGAAATAAAGTGAGAAAGCCCAAAGACCATAAATTAGAAATTTGTTAACAAAGTTTGCTAACCCCATTAAGCCATCAACATAAAACAAAATTTCCTATCATAAATAACTTCTTGACTCAAAAGCAGCGTCTTCACCAGGCAAAAACAAGAGCACATCTTAAACACAATAAATTAAATAAATAAATAGGAATCTATGCTACCGAACATTCCGTTGACAAGTACGAGATTTCAAAACTAATCAATATAACTCTAGGTGTAGAATAGGCGAAAATGTAAGCTTTGCTCAATGAATTCATTGGTCGAGAAAATGTAAAATATTCGACCAATACAATCGAGGGAATCACGCGCCGATTCCTTCTTATAATCTTAACTCCCCAATCAAACTTACTCTCCATATAATCCACAATAATCAGCCTTATTTCCTATTTAAAACTATGTAGGTATTAGGTATACGCTTACAAGCTTTTTTTGTTGTTTTTTTCTATAAATATTATCACATTTAAGAGTATATCTATAATCCTATATGATATTAAGATCGAATACGGTTTCCTAACATATACGGTCGAATTTTGCAGACTAGCAACTAATTCGGCCAGCAATGAGGTACGCCAAACGTTCCGCGACTTTTGGATGCAACAACAACAACGAACAGTAGCTAGTCTGACCAAGGAAAGAGCCACAAAAATCATGTTAAATGTAACTCTTTATCTCTCCATTCGACCACTAGAAACTAAGACGATAATTAAAGCATTTTTCAGCATGGTAACACAATGGTAAATGGTTAAATTTTGTGTTTTTTTGTTTTTATTTTTTTTGTAATGTTTCTTTACTTATAATTTGCAACACCGCACACATCAGATTAAAATGCATTTACCATTACGCTTTCTACCCTGTCGAAATGGATGTGATTTTTTTTAATACGAAAAATATACTTTTTTAAAGTAATTAGCGATTCGTTCGCCGATCCATAACGCTTTGGTAACAAACAAATAAATTTATAATCACAGCAAAATAACAAAAAATACTAATTTAAATTACACTAAAGTAACTTTGCGTAAACGCGGCGAGTTCAACTAAATAATGAATATTAGGTGAATCAGACCGTTTAATATAAACTGAAAAGGAAATATAATTAATAATTATAGCCTAGAAATATAAACTTTATGGTTGTGGAAATTATATTTACAACTTTTTAACTTTATATGGGTAGATAAAATGTAAAATTCTATTTAAATGAACATTACTGCTTTTCGCATATGTATTCAATTTATGTCAATCGTTCTGATTCACGATACGAACATAGTGACCAAGTACTCAATCCTCAAAGGCAATAGCAAAAACACGCGCGCAGTCACCTCACAATCTATTCTATGAATTGGTCACTTTAGGAACTCCTGAACATTAACCCCTGTGTTCGCTGACATTAGAAATTTCGCTATGGTAGGCCAAATCCTGCGAGGTGACAGTCACTTTCGGCGCTCTTTCGAACTTTATTTTATCTATGGGGATCGAACCGGCCGAATTGGAAGCTAAGAGGACCGAATGCCTAATCTTATTGGCGCTAATAACATTTAAATTAGTAAGGTTATGTTTCGGTATAGTGAATGAGGGTAGATCCTTGGTTTTTATGCTGTCGTAGATTCGTACTAACTTATTCGTGTCTATGTTGTCTATGATGTTCAACTGTCGTTGGGCCGGTGAGGCTGTGACGACGAGGCCCGGCATTTTGACGTGCACCCGCTCGGAGGATGTCGAAGCGGTTACGTGGTGTGATATGGAGTGGTTTTTAAGACCTTGAGCCGTTTTGTAACTTTTGCCGCAGTGGCATTTGTAGGCCTTTTTTACCCTGGAAACAATGTCAAACAAGTTAATAAAGTGTGTGAAAAACTATTTGACAAACTCAGAAACTGATTAAAATGTCAAATTAAAAGAAATGAAGGGGACCCCTCTTAGGTTCCCTTCTCTTAGGTTCACATTATTTGCAAAAAACAAGTATTGTCGTTGAAAAGTTTGTCACATCTTAAAAAGTTTGGTCCGGTATTATATGTATATGTATACGCCACTACTATACAGAATACTCAAACTTGTTACTAGATTTCCGAAAAAACTAAATATAACCAAATACTGTCTATAGTTTACGCGAGTAGTACATATTTATATAAAACACTAACGGTTTAAAACGCGATATATTAGTTAAACTTAGTTGGTCACCCATGGCTGCTGCAAAGCATCCGACACGTCAGGCCAAAATTAAAAATCATTTCCAAATCAGTTTAGTATATCGCGTTTCAAACCGTTTAAGTGTTTTATTTAAATATAACCAGATCAATTTATCTAAGCAAATTTTCCACTCCATACAAATTTTACTTCAAACAGATTAACGAGGAATATAACTAACGGTAACATGTTACGGCTTATAAACTTAGAACTCTCAGTCATTACAGACAACGCAATGTATCTAACTACTTTTTAAGGAACAGTGTTGCATTTTGTTAGTACCATTCAGGATGCGAGGTCAGGGCCCTGGCAAAAATATGACCAAGAGTCAAATATCAGTCATTTCGGAAAGGAAGGTGTCAGATTCTAAATCTTTGTTTCTAATTGCGTAAATATTTATTCGTATACAATACTTTGTCTATCAAACTAAAGTCTATAAAACACTTTTGTGTGATACCCATTTCTTCCAGAAATATTCCTGGGCAGTCAAGCGTTTTTTGGGTCCAGGTGCTTTCGGTTTATAATGATCTTGGGGAGGTGGCACGGGATATCTTTTGAGAGAAATATATTTATGACTAAGGAAGCTCTGTTGTGCTCCTGTATGCAAACCATCAACGATAAAAGTGTTCAGTCTGATATAGTAAAAAAGGTCTAATCTCTTTTTTGTAACTTTGTTTTTTTTTTTACACTAGGTACATTTTCAAAGAACTATGTGATTAATATAACCCCCTAGATATTGTTGGAAACAGCATAAACACGTCTTCTATCGAATTTCAATAAGGAACATAAATAATACTCACTTTCCGTCCTTCTTGTGACCATTCTTGGAGTGGTATTTGATACCGTTAACATTTTTGTACCGTTTCTTGCAACCTGGCACTGGACACGCAAAAGGCTTCTCTTGGGCGGCTGGACCAAGGGCCCCAGAAGTTGCGCTTGCGTTCATTCTATGAAAATACAGGCTTTTAAAATAAAACACTTTAACCCGTGGTCACGGGGAGACTGGTCTCGACTGGACACGTCTCCCCGTGACCACGGCTACTGCAAAGCATCCGAAACGTCGGGCCGAAGATAAAAATCATTTTCAAATAAGTTTAACTAATATATCGCGTTTTAAACCGTTAAAGTGTTTTATTTAAATGTGTACTACTCGTGTAAACTATAGATAGTATCTAATACAGGGTTTGTTAATATTAAAGCCTTAAAGTAAAGATGAAATGTAAAGGGTTCTTTTTCAATCGTTACAACATACTCAAAGAGTAATATTTATCTCATACTGTTTCCATATTTTTTACTACAACATTTGAATAGTGAGTAGAGTAGAGTAGTAGAGTAATAACTAGTAGAACTAATGTTGTGTCAAATGACACCCAAAAAAAGTACATATTTTATATGCCTCCATTCATCGAATAATACTTTTACCAGTTTGAAATAATACTTCTAGTAATAGATTTAACGTTTCAGTTTCATGCGAAGCATGTCGAAAATAGGAGCCGTTAAAAAAAAAACAAATATTTAAATGAAACATTGATTGGTACGTACTTGACACCATACTGAAGAATGTATTCTGAGCTATATTCCTCGACGTTGGTCCAGGAATCGTTGCTGTCTTCAGACGGACTCATCACTTCTTCGTCGTCCATTTCACTACCTGGAAGGACATAGTGTAAAAATCTATTTCACCTAACAAAAACTGTGAAGGCTTCTTAAAGATAGACTTTTATAAAAAGTATTTTTTATTTTACATATAACTATTTTACTGCAAATTAGGAAAGTTTATTTCAACACTTAGATAAGCAATTAAATAAAATTAAAAAAATACGGATACTAAGTACCTAGGAATTTTGTTTTATAACATTAGAGTAGAGGAGAAATAAACCAGCCAGAACAACGGCGAAACGAGGCGCATTGTCAACCTATTTCGGCTTTGGACTTTCGGAAGTCCACTATACCAGATTTTCAAAGTCCAATGTTTTTCACATAGCATACGAATTGACTCTCGTGACGTATCAGCGGGAATCGAACCCACTATCTGTTCATTATTATTAGCCATAATTGCTACCATTGCACCAACTAAATCCTACTAACAAAACTCTAAAACCTATGCTAACTCTAATAAGTTGGATGCCAATTAGACCAGCAAAATAAACAGTTACTATAGTGGCGTTAATCAATGAACCATAAAGTAAGTGTATAATGTCTTAATAATGTTTACTTGTCCTTAAAGTATCTAAATACTATATATATATAAAAAAAAAAAAAAATATATATATATATATATATATGTTTAAATTTAGTACTAGTATGGTCAACCGCATCCATATAATTATAACAGCATTAAAAATAGATAAAGGCGCTCTAATGCGGGTTTCATTGTGTTATGAATCTCGTAAATGTTACGTTACGCATTACGTAAGTATTTTGGTTCTAAGTCCGTATAAACTATGAAGACTATAAACAGATTATATTGCAGACCCACGAAAAATCTAGATAAAATAAAACAACGTACTGTATTAACGATCTAAGTGCAATAACCTGTAGGTGTACTGCTGCGCACTGATGGGGTGTTTGGCGTGGAAAGAAGCCTCTTCCGAACATCGGCGACCGGCGCCATTTGAAACTCCCGCCGCGATGCCTCGGTGAAAAATTTTAAAACGTAACTTAATGGAATGCATGATGGCTGCGAAGCTTCTTTTTGTTCCACGACAGCTGGATCGTAATCTGAAAGAGAATAATTACACTGTTTTAATACTGCACCACACGTAAAATGTCATCAAAGCGAGATCAGCTGTTCTCTGTTTACAAAAACACAATCACAGTTTCTATCATTAGAGCCTCATAAATACCTTTAATTAGAGTTGGAGTATACTGAACTTTACAATGTAGATACAATTAATTAAAATCTAAAAATAAACATTTTAAAATAAATCTAAACACGAATTTCCCGCAATTTGAGTTCACACATTATATACTTTTATGTTGGTACTTTGACGTATTGATAAGACGTATCAAGGGAGGGGTCACCGTTTATATATTCTTACTGAAATCAAGCCTAGGGCAAATTATTATGAAAAATAAATAATATTTACCTATGTGTACATCTTCGATGTGTTCTATGAGGTCTGCCAGGCGTGGAAAAGTTATACCACAACCATTGAATTTACAGATGTTAATCATAAAGACGGCCATGTCGAATTGAGTACATAAGTCACTAGTCAAATTAGCTTCCGTAATCCTATAACGTCATGAAAATAAAAAATATTGTGCTTTAATTTTACAGTGCAAGCTTTTTGAAGTCTGTATACAGATTTAATTATTTAAGAAATGAATAAAATAATTTTGTATAATAGAAGAAATCATGCGACCAATATATGTATTTTTAAAAGTATGTTATATAAATGTCATCTGCGCAGATCAATAAAGTTGTCTGATTGGAGACGAGGCTTTGCAGACTGCGCAAGTCTACCAATGACAAGACAGATTGTATAATCTGTAACTTCACCACTCAGAATTTGAACATTCCAAAGGCCGGTCTCCTCCTTCTCGGTGTTCTTTGGTAAGTGTCGTAGAGAATTGTGAATTCAGCAATCGTGAAAAAGTGACAAAATCCTAGATCGCTATTAAATAGAAAGTGTTAAAATCGTTTAATTAATTCGTGGTGTGCGTGTTGGTGCAAATATTTGTCAGTGATTTTGTAAGTTAACTTTGCGGATACAATTCTGTCGGTGTATATCGGCCTATCGGCCATTTTCCGCTATTCAGAATTACCTGACATTTATCGCTCTTAAACGTTACTAATACTTCTTTCTCTTCATTATTCATTGAATAAACGGTAGCGCCAGGATAATTTTACACATAATAGATAGATACGGCTCGTAGTTACGTAGTCGCGTAAATTACGTAACGCTCTGCGGTCAATCTGACAAAACCTTAAACTTGCCATTAATCAAGTGGATCTCAGCTAGATAGACAGTAGCTTTTAACTTTATAAAATTAATTTATTTCAGTTATCGATCGCCGCACCCAAACTTAACACAAAAATGTTGTCTGCTGCCAGATTGATCGCCCCTGCAGCCAGGTCTGCTGTAAGTATTATCCAGTTGATAATTTAATTTGATTCTTATTTGAAAGTATTGATATTATTGTTGCAATCAATGTCTGAATAGAATAAAATAATAGTCCTTATCTTCCTAATGAACTATTTGGTGCTACAAGTTACCTAATTGATACTGATCCCTTATTCCCTAATGTTAATTTCTAATAAAGAAGTACATTACTGTTTTACAACACGAAAATGGGAGTTGCCGATGCAGTAGTACAACAGTTGTTATATAACAACATAATTAGGTTTTAAGTGATTTTTGAAGGTTATTTTTCACTTCTACATACTTTTCAGAACTATAGGTTTACTTAAAGAGTGCTTTACTTACACTTAAGTTACTTTAAGGAATTGCAGGTTTTAAATGTTTGGTATAGTTACCCTACTTGAATAAACAGTTTAATACAAAATTAAACCATGTTGAAATATTAAATTGTGATTGTCTGTAGATCTAACTAGGTCCTTAGATTAACATTAAGATTTTTTAATACATATTTCAGATCTTCAGCAACACAGCCCTTGTGAGGCCACTTGCAGCAGTCCCCACACAAACACAAATTGTGCCCGCTGCCCCTGCTCAGCTTTCAGCAGTGCGCACCTTCCAGACCACATCGGTCACAAAAGACATTGACTCAGCTGCCAAATTTATTGGTGCTGGTGCGGCGACAGTAGGAGTAGCTGGCTCTGGTAAGAAAATTATTAACTACCCAATGTGGCACTGCATGCTTTTGGGCCCTCCAAATAATGGCAATAATGTTTTAACTCTACACACTAGCTTTAAGGTGCTTTAACACTTATTAATTTTTATATAACACTTACATAATTGCATCAGATTTGCTTGGGTTGTCTTTTTAGTTCATGTTAATTGTATTAAAAATATCTAAATTAGTTTTCCTAATATCACAGTCATTGCTAATTTGTGCTTTTCTCCAGGTATTGGTATTGGTGTGGTGTTTGGATGCTTAATCATTGGATATGCACGTAATCCCTCCCTGAAGCAACAAATATTCTCATATGCCATTCTAGGATTTGCACTCTCTGAGGCTATGGGACTATTTTGTTTGATGATCGCCTTTCTAATGCTATTTGCTTTTTAGAAGATGCTTTAATAATTGTTCTTTTTAAGTATTTTTGTACAGTGTATATTGTGAATGTTTGGAACTATATTTGGTGCATGTCTTGTCCAAAACACTACCATTAATGGCCACTAAGGTGAGGGTACTGAGTTTGTTGTAGTTAGTGTGCTATCTGTATGTTAGTTAAATACCTATTTATAATATATTATCTTAGCAAAAGTTAATGAGATTGTGCGTTACAGGTGCGGGTATCGGAACAGTGTTCGGTTCCCTGATCATCGGTTACGCCAGGAACCCATCTCTGAAGCAGCAGTTGTTCTCATACGCTATCTTGGGTTTCGCCCTGTCCGAGGCTATGGGTCTCTTCTGTCTTATGATGGCGTTCTTGCTGCTCTTCGCTTTCTAAACAAATTACTTTTAAGAACACTACTACTGCCATCCTAAAGAGGTTTCAGTGTATAAAATCTGGAGTGGACGGCCGTGGAATGGAATGTGTGAAACCTCACCCTCATAGTGGTGTAAGGACATTATTACGTGTAAATGTGTTACACACCAGTGTTTCATCAGGAATGCAATTTATTTAATTATGTAGTATAAAAATCTGCTAATAAAACGTTGGACGTAAACATTCAGTTATTCCTACACCTGGTTTATATGTAGACTGTTAATCATGTTAAATCTATCCCAGTATAATGATGTGCGATGGTGATGATTTGAAGCCAGTTACCACTTTGTGTGTGTATTGTCATCGTCTGTATGTTGTTATGCTTTTCGGGAATGTCAGCATCTGTATTGTACATTTTTAGGGCGATTAAATGATACCAAACAATTTAATTGAAAATTTTTTACTTACCTTTTTATTTTGTTTTGAATTACCCTCCGTGAACAAATCGATCAAGAAAGGAAATATAAGATGCTGTCATAATCTATTAGTGTTGAAGGTAATTAACATCCTAAAAGCTCGTAACTTCATACTGATGTACCTATATAGAATATACACATACATATCCATTGATAAAACCTAATCACTAAAGGGACAGGAAGAAAATAGAACTGGGAATAACTGCCAAAAAATCCCATGAATTAGATTACGTAATCATGTTTGCTTACTACAACGTCGTCTCGTGACAGCCACATGTGATTTGGCTTTTAACCAAAATAAGACCAATACCTATATGAAAAAAATAAGGGTAATTTTATCTAGACATTAAATGGATCTTGGAAACATCTAGTCCTGTCACGATCAAAGAACATGAAAAAGCTATATAGTGTAAACTAAATCCGTTTCTGTCTGGTTTTTTAATGTGCCAAGCCAAAGTAGGTCGATAGCGGTCCTCAAATAAAAACCGTGTTTCACAAGCCCTTATTGCATTGAAGGGCTCATTCAAAAAAAAAATATCGGGGGCGCCCCCCCCCCCCCCCTTTTTTTTTCCAAATTTTTAAAACCTTAAAAAAAAAAAAAAAAAGGGGGGGGGGAAAAAAAAAAAAATCCCCCCAACATTATATCCCCTCTCAAAAAAAAATAATATCAAATCAGAAAGAGACGTATGTTTCTTCAACAATTTTTATTGCAAAAAGTTAGACACCCGAGCGCGTACCTCCGATTCAGACGATACAACAACACAGGAGGCACAGGGCTTTCGCTTCTTAGGTACACAGCCGGGAGATACGCGCTAAGATTATACAATTACTTGTTCACTTATTCCTAAAACAGTTTCAGGCATTCTGAATGCGTTTAATTTAGAATTTATACAAAATATATTGGTTGGGATTCTTTAAATAAAAAATGAACACAAACATAATTGGCGAACTTAAGAAATTCCCTAGTCTTAATTTAAAATCCCTCTCACACATCGCACACGCAAACGACTCGTATAAACATGTAAATATATTGTAATCTTTTATAATAGACAATGTCCTTTTCATTTATTTGGTGTTCAGTTATTTATGTATCACTTATCATTACACTTGTACATAATTTTAAAGGTTTAACTACTTAAAAATAAGTTTTAACTATCGTGGAATCACTGACATGATTCTAGTGTATATGAAGTGGGTCGTGCGTTAATAAACAAACAATTTAAATGTATAGGATCGTTAATATTTTAAATCATGATTCAACAAGATTCTTAACAGTAAACTTATTTAGACCTCTATCTCAGGCTGAATCTGTGGGGTCATGTATGTTCCATCTGCATCCAAATTATTGGCCCAAATATTTATTTGACATTTAAGCTGCCCGGTTAACTCTCAAACCCGCATAGTTGAACTACTGATTAAATATTGCGTTTATTATTTAAATAAAACACTTTAACGGTTTCAAAAGCGATATATTAGTTTAACTTATTTGAAAATGATTTTTAACTTCGGCCCGACGTTTTAAACCGTTAAAGTGTTTTATTTAAATGTGTACTACTCGCGTAAACTATCTATAGTTAATCAGTATTGCGTTTATTAATATAACCCCACATAACCAGCATACATAATTTCGTTCCTAGCGTAAGGAATAAACTATTGTCATAAGTGAAGCTATAAAACAATGTAAACATCATTACCATAATCTTGATTTAACCTACAGCAAAACAAAATAAGGCAATTTACTACCTGTCTAACCAACAAATTACCTCGCTCGTTCGAGTCCACAGAAACTAATTCAAAGGAAAGTCCACTTTAGCCCGCGTTTACGTTTACTTGAATACTTTAAAATATAGCTCCTAATTCCGAAATTGACGATATGTAATATGACGAATTTTTAAATAAGACAATCCGACCAAACCTAACTGGATAAAGTAGACTTCACTTCCATGTTGCAATCCAATACTGAGATCAACATTTGTCTATTAATTTTGGTCCAAAATGTAGTTTCTATGAATTCGAGGACATTTCGGCTCACGAGTCTTCTATACATGCGCGTATTTATTACGTTAGTTATACCTTCTGTATATAGGTTAGCTTTTTTACCAGTGACCATTATAGGAATCGGCTATGAGTTATTAACATATTTGGGTAGGTTGAAATATCAAATTTAATGCAAAAAATAAGTTATTTCTTCTCTTTAGTGCCAACTGATAGAATGATTATGTATAAAAAATCTCGCCTATACTATACCTAATACTTTTACGTCGCTATTAACTTATAGCGCATCCGTTTCAAACTGGTCTCCTCTGCTGATAATGATAGGTCCGTAGCTCTCGCTCTGTTCCAGCTTCAGCACTTGATGCTTCTTCAGTACGAGTAAACTGTAGAACTTTTGTGCCACCTACGGAAAGGAATAGACAAATTATGACATATGCCACAAAAAATCTTATTTACTGTTTCAGGGCCTATTTTAGTTTCCTGGAAGATTGAAAACTTAATCATTTGAATCCTTTAATATTTTTTACATGTTATTGCACATGAAGGCATTAATACGTGCTGTTGCTCTCGGATTCGGTAGCTCAATTGGTAGAGGAACAGCACGGAACGCTGATGATGCCGGTTCAAGTCCTGCCCAAGTCGAATTTTTTTCTCAATTTATTTTCCATTTTTGAACTTAATCATATTTACCCTGGATTTGAAAGCGAGACTGTGTTCTCACGAAAAGAGGACTTTCCATTTGAAAATATAAATTGCTTTCCAATATAAGTAGACGTTAAACAAGACACGTTTCAGCATGATGTATATAACGTTAGTTACATTAAAGCTGACTGTTTTTAGGATTAAAGTGAACATGAAAGGTTGTTCTGGTTTTTCGTTCACCAGGGGTCATAAAAATATATAAATACTCGCATTTCAAACATAAGTATAGTGCATTTTTTGTCTTTTCAACTTGTCGTTGTGGTAAACATAGACAATAATTGATATTAAATCGTAAGCAAAGTCAACAACAATAGAAGGTAAAACTCCCACTTATGCACGATCGCTGAAAAGCGTTACTAACGTCGAGTTAAATAATGATAAAAAAGATCGTCATAAGTGATTTTGAATATTGAGTTCTTGTGGTCCATATAATAATTTCTGTCATCTGTGACAACAACTTCACTCTATAAAAGACCATTACTAGTTCTCTTTGACACTTTAATTTAAAACGCGATATATTAGTTTAACTTATTTGAGAATTATTTTTAACTTCGGCCCAACGTTTCGATGCTTTGCAGCGACCGTGGTCACGGGGAGACTGAAAAAATCATTTTCAAATAGGTTTAACTAACATATCGCATTTTAAACCGTGAAAGTGTTGTATTTAAATCTATACTACTCGCGTAAACTATAGACAGTATTTAGTTCACTTTGGTTTAAAATCGGCCTTGTTTAAATGTTGGGTCTTTTGCCAAAAATCATAGATGCCTACCTGTTTCCTGGTGTTGTGCCTGGGCGCCAGGTCGACGAAGGTGATGCTTGGTTCTGCTAGGAGCTTGGGCTTCATGAGCGAGAACAGTTGCGCCGCTCGCCGGTTCAACACGCGCTCTTCGAACTGCTCGTCTGTCTCGCCAGCTTCGCGCCACTCGCTATCTCTACCCTCTTCCGGCTGGAACATTATACATAGTTATTTATTAACAAAGCAAAATGTGGTAACGATTGAAGATGAGTTGTTTTTCGTACTAGCATACAGATGCAGATTATTTTTATTTCTTCTCGCTCACAAACTGTTTTGCAAATGATTTGTTCTATTGACTGCTCATGACCTGAAATTGACATTATACCGACATCCTTTAGTACATTGTAATATAGACATCTACTGGCCAGATGCGAGTTCGAAACGTTTACCAAACACATGACGTTTTAAAGCCATACTTACATTCTCTACACTCAAAGGTAAATCGTAGTCATGCTGCGGACTCTGCTGGCCATGCTGATCATCGTATCCTAGGTTAGTCATGGGCAAACCATTCTGAAAGTGAAAAAAAAAGCAATAAGCAATCTACCCATAGATATACATTTTTTTTAACAAGAACAATTGTTATTCACAAACAACAGACAGCAAAGTTTTTGAAATAATACATCTAATAACTATTACAAAATGAAATTAAGAATTTACCACGAGAGCGAGAGCTACTATGATGCCTGTTTGTAAAAATGTGTACCTGGTAGTCATTTCGATGCATCGATTGCAGGTGGTCAGCTGTGGCCAGGAGGGGATTGTGGGAGCCACCTTGGGGCATCATCGGTAAATCAGAGTTCGGGTGTAGAAGACCACTATGTTGTACACCTAGAGAGATCATTAAAAAAAACTTTTAATACGTTTCTAATTCGCCTTTGATCTATGAAACAGCCAAATCATATTTTGGATGTTTCATTTTTAGACAGAAATAGACAATAGAGAAAACTAATACTACAGTTTAGATAAAGAAGAGTTGTGGTAGCCTCATTCAGAAACATCTATCAAATTAAAACATAATTCAGTTTCTTAAATTGAATAAACAAAATAATACTTACGTGTAGGCGTCATTCCACCGTGTCTCAAATCTGAGGGCGTCATGCCACCGTGAACCAACCCTGCTGGCGTCATCCCACCGTGCGCCAAACCTCCCGGTGTCATTCCTCCGTGCGTTAAGCCAGCTGGCGTCATACCGCCGTGTCCCAATCCTGCTGGCGTCATACCACCGTGACCCAAGCCTGCAGGGGTCATACCGCCATGACCCAAGCCAGCTGGGGTCATGCCGCCGTGACCTAATCCTGCTGGGGTCATACCGCCGTGTTGAAGCCCAGCTGGTGTCATTCCACCGTGGTCGAGGCCACCTAAGGGGTTTAAAGGTAAATAATAGAAATTTATATAATATACACAAATAATAAAACACATTTTAGTGATTGCTTTAAATAAATACTATATATATACCTGGTGTCATTCCACCATGATGCAACCCAGCTGGTGTCAATCCTCCGTGCACTAATCCTCCGGGTGTCATTCCGCTGTCTAATCCTAATCCTGGTGTCATACCGCCCGGCGTCATGCCTAAATAATAAAAAAAACAATGACCACTTTACGTAACCAATTGTGAAAAAGTATTTATTTTATTCTCTGCGTGGTACACTCTGAGAAAAAGACATAAATAACAAAGATATGAGACACTAAAATATCTATAATAAAATGTATAGTCTAGTCTATAAAATATAAAAAAATGGCGTTGGCTGGGGGCCACTTATACAGTATAAACATTGTTCAGAATTTAGCAATTAATTAAAAAATTTCGCTCGAACTCACCACCGTGGTGCAGAGCTGAGGGTGTCATACCACTGGAAGCGAGACCAAGGTCCAAGGGCTGATTATCTCCATGATGAAGACCGGCAGGTGTCATTCCACCATGGGTGAGACCGCCTATGAATAAAAAAAACATTAAAAAGAAATCAATTTTCATTCATTAGTTTTAACTTTAAAAATTGTTTTTTGGTTCATAAACTAAGCAGGTTGAAATTACCAGGTGTCAAAGCGCCATGTGGCAGCGCACCAGGCGTAATGCCGCCCTGCAACAGCGTTCCAGGAGTCAACGATCCCAGCACTCCTGGTGTCAAAGGTGCACCCAAGCTGCTTAGCATACCTGCAAACATTTTCATGGTACTTAAAACAACATTATGAGGAAAATTTACATTACTTGTTTCTACTGAGCACTTATGATATTACAGTTCAAATTTAAACATGCAAATATGTTTATATTTGAATCTTTGTAAAGCCTTTTGTAATCTTTGTAATTCAATGTAAAGATTCTTTAATTTTGTGACGTTCATACCTACATAAATAAATGGTTTTTGACTTTGACTTTGTAATTCCCACATGGACAAAACTGCATGAATTACTTTTACAATTTGGTGATTCCGAAGCTATACTCTGCAATACTTTTTTTAAACTTGTATCGTATCTGACTTACTTAGGATCCACCATGACATGATAATATATTAGGAGAAAAAAGAGGTAAATAATTTAGTAGCAAGAGCCAAGGCAGGTCAATAAAGCTGTGGAAGACATCACGTACCTGGCGTGTGAGGGCCTTCATCATCGGACCTCGGCGACTGGTAACCGGGCGTGAGTTCAGGTAGGCGTTCCGATTCTATCCGGGCCGCGCATCAAAATCGTGGTTAATGGAAATGTGCACTTAGATATAGCGGATGGAGTTTATCGGTATATATTTTATATATACAAACAGTTAGATACTTTTTTAATGTTTAGGGACTGTCAGATGGACAAGTGTCAAACCAACTTAAGTTATTTCTTTAGGATTCGACAACTATAAGAAAATTTACTAAGAAATATCGCATAAAAGCACATGAAATATTTTCTCAGATTAATAAACGGATAAATAGAGCCGATAATTTAATTATATATCAACAACCGGTTTTTAAATATAAAAACTACCGATAAACTTCCTCCATTAACCGTAACAAAGCAGTATGAATTTACGGTTTATAGTTAACGATAGACAAGTGGAATTAGTCCATGATACAAATAGATGTTACTTGCATGAAGGTAAAGAGACCAGTGTGAATCAAGTACTGGTTGAAACTGACATTTTGTGTAGCAGTAAAGTTAAAAATATACATTGTTATGAGGTTTGTATAGTTAAAAATGATAACGCAAAAAGCCTTTTTAATTTGGTTAGTTAAAACGTATTGTCTTACTAATTTAGACGATTTTTTAAATTAGTTTTCGATGTTAGTGATCCTCGTATTTGACATAGACAAAATGTAAAAAGGCCTAAAGATCGGGCAAGTAGTCCGCATTAAAAAAAACAGTTATAACGGTTTTAAGTTAATACACACAGTTTTGCAGAGGATCTAGAACTTTAGATCGTAGTTAGAAATAAGTTAACTTTTTATATTCTAAACTGTCTTGTAAATAAATACGCTTATAAATATTTAATTAAAGCATCAATAAATATATAATTCTTAAACTTCTTTTGATACACAACGATGTCAGTCACACTCAACTTGAAGAAGAAATGAGACGGTATTAGTGTATGCTAAGTAGTAAAATAACTCAAAACTCACCGACAGAAGGTTCATATTCTTGCGGCACTGGGGTCGGTGGCTGGATATCTGAATGGGGGTGTACGGGAGCAGGTGTTCCGGGCGCATGGTGGACATTCTAATTAAAGAAAAATCTAGTTACTTAAATCCTTTTTTCTCACTAGAGCATTAACATTCTACATCATTTTACTATTTGTAATCAAGTTTCAATTCTTTTATCTTTTGTGACCAGCTCATCCAAAACAATTTCAGAATTTCGCAATTTCTTCAAATCAGAACCTCAAGCGCTTACCATAATTCAAGTCTTACGTTACACGATGGTGTAGAACCATCATGTAACGTAAGACTTGAATTTTGATTGATGGTAAAATAATACTAATCAAATTTATAGGCTAGATCCTTCTACAAGTCATGTTTAGGGTCCTTCCATCAGAAACAATAATTTTAGAAACACAACACCAATATCAAAACGCGACAAGTGTGTAACTTGTCTCGTTTTCCAAGATAACATAAAGAACAAGAATGATAGTGAGAAATGTACCGAGTTTCTTGCCGGCTCTTCACGGTAGAAATTAATTTCCGTGGTTGGCTGAAACGTAGATTAAAATTTACTTATTACGTTTGTTTGTTTGAACGCGTTAATCTAAGGAACTACGGGTTCGAATTGAAAAATTATTTGTGTTGGTTAGAGCATTTATCGAGGAAGGAAAACTTCGCCCTGTGACTAATACAAGCGAAGATACAGCGAGAAATGTAGAAAAAAAATGGGAAAATTATTCATCACTATGAGGTTCCGAGGCGTACGCTGCAAAAGCGGTTCAAGATACCCAAAAAATATGTACGAAAGAATGATTCCTGTTTAAATGATCTAAAAAAAGTCCGCGACGCTAAGTCTATATTTTAAGATTAACTTGCAAGAACAAAGGAAATGGACGCGTCCGACGTCGTGGGTTAAGTTTATAAAGATGAAGGGTCAAAAACGAATTTTGATTTTCAAAATAACGATTCGGAGTCAAGAAGACGAGAACACAACTAGTGTAATATAACTATTGTACCTCTTCGTGACGTCGTTTCCTGCCGCGCGTCTTGGCCACTGGCTGCTCGGGCTCCGGAGACTTCGCCTCGTTATCTTCGTTCTCGCTGCGCAGAGTCATGTTTCGCTGGTATTTCTGGAATGTGTTTTAAATACCGTCTGTACACATTTAAATAAAACAAATAAATTTAACATTAGCTAAATTCATTAAGAAATAATTTATTAATTAATAATTTATCGCGTTTTAAACCGCTAAAGTGTTTAAATTAAATATCTAAAACTGTATACTGTACATCATCAAACATCAAACACTTTGAATCTACCCGTTTCGCAAAAGAATACACCAAAACTACCCTTACCTTAAACAGTACTCTGGATGGTATAGGAAGAGCAGAGAGTGTGAACAACTTCTCGACACCACCAGATTCCTTCCAGTGCATTAAACGTCTGGTGGGAGGAGCCAAGTCCAGCGTTATCACGATATCCGAGGTATTGCTGAGCTGGTTCTTCATCTCTTCGCCGGTCAAGTTCTTTACCTCGTCGACGATAAGTTTCCTCTTACGCTTAGTCTTTGTTATGCCTAGCACGCAAAAAATACAGGTATAATTTAATTTTCCATGCCATAATTTGCTACTTTTATTTATTTTCAGTATTTTCTTATAATGTAAGAAAACATAGTTAAATTTATATTTGGCAATAAAGATACGTATTGTTTTTGTAAATACTGGCAAATGAAAAAAAAATCTAAATTAGAAAACTAAAACAATTAATTAATATTGTTGTATATTAATAACCTGGGGCACTAAAAAATAACCCCCCCCCCTTCAAATAACTGGGACAATAGATTTTATTCGTTCGTATTATTTTATTACCTTTCAGTACAGTGGCGTCAACTGGAGCCAGGGCAAAGCTCTCCTCCTCGTTTTGCAGCAATGTAGTATTGTCAAGCGCGGGCGCAGGCGTAACTGCGCGCACATCTGGACGAGGCTCTTCTGGTTGAACGTCTGGACCGTCCACTTCCTGTACAAAGAAATTAGATTAAAAAATAATGAACCTTATACTAAGTATTGAATTACAAGCACAAAATAGCCCACCATTGGCGTCGGGGGAAGTATCTGCGCGGGCGGCGGTGGAGGGGGCATTACTGCGTCTTCAGCTGGTGGACACTCAGGTGCGGGTGATCCGGCCCAACTGCAACACATTTTATCTTTACAACATAAGGTAGACACACATTGTGCCTATTTTATTAAAAAGTCATTGCTTTAAAATACACAGAGGGGGCATACACTGATTGAGATACATAAAAATATCAAGTAAAACATAGAAATTGCACAAATAAATGTTTTTCTAGTTTAGATTTTAGTTAACTAGTCGGTTGTTAATGACTACTGACCTGTGCTGGGGTGAATCCCCTGCATCGTAATGGTCTCCCATATCGTCATCGGAGTCTGGGGGTTCAGGAATCGCAACTGTATCACCCCCACCGACACCGGCTGCGTCTATTTCAGCCTGGTCAATAAAAAATATCACATATAGAAACATGAATATAATAATAATACTATATTGCATATAATATAATTTAATTATCAATGTATAAAAGAAACATATTTACCTGAAGAGACTGCGGCTGCGCAGATGTCCCAGGCATGCCTGGGGTGGCACCAGCGCCAGAACTACTGGCTGTTACATCCCCAAATAGATCACCCTCAAACAGTCCACCAGCATCTGCAGAAATAATTTTTTTTAAACTTTGGTACATTAAAAACGCACATATTTATGTTTATATTACCTCAAAGGCCAAAAATCTCTGAAAGAGCTGAAAGGGCTTCACAAAATCGCAGTACAGAATTTTTTAAACTAAATATATATTGTGTATTATATGGTGGTATTGCAAACATGAAAATACATCTGGAATGAAGTCTTATTTTCGACATTGTTAAAATGATAAAAGCCACTCACGTCCAAAATCTCCAACATCCGGTATGGAACCACCAAATCCATCATCCATGTGGGTGTTGGGTGCGGCTTCCATGCGAGGTGCATGGGATTCTGCTAGTATTGGAGCAGTTCCAACACCAGCACTTGTTGTTGGACCGTCTTTGCCGATATCAAGTGATGAGCCCTCAGCAAATAATAGATTACTCTGAAAGGTCAAAGTGAGATTTCTACTTAGTATTGAGACTTCTTTTAGCAATAAAATTAATTAGCCAATGTGACAGAAACAACTATGACTGGTAAATTGTAAGATTTTACAATACAACAACAAGAAATAAACCTATATTCAACAAGATCTGTAAGTAAGTACAATAGTTTATATATATTTCATGTTAGTTTTGAAATTCTAATTAACATTAATAAATGATGTGGAATGACTGAGGAAGAATTAATACTTAGAGTAAAATATATCTGTGGTAGTACCTGGTAACAAATCATAAAATTTTAAGTAGATAAGAAAGTTCAATTTCATACCTGTTCCAAGCCACCTTCATTTCCAATCGCATCTCTCATAATATCTGGGTTTTCAGTATCAAAACCCATATCACCAAAACCATCATCATGGGTGACAAGATTTAAAGAACCATAATCTTCTCTCATTGTAATTTCTTCCGCCCTTGACTGGTTTAGGGAAAATTGAGCCTCAATGTCTACTTCACTGAAATTAGTATTGTCAAGTGATAAAATATTTGTTTTAGCATCACTTTTAACTTTTTAGGTTTTAATTAAAGTTTTAATGTATATGAAACCTGAACAGTTAGCTGAACTTTAGTTGCATGCTCTTCTGACATAAGGAAAATTGTTATGTTATATACTTACATTTTTTTGTTCAAATTAAACCAAAATATATTTAATTTAGATTCAGGTAAGCACCATATTTACCAATTATAAAACATTAAAATTTAACAAACAATTCTGCTAGTTTGGAATCCTTTAATATGTCCAATACTTACTTTAACTCAGGCATAGCCGTATCAAAATCATGAAATACTTCAGGCAAAGTAATGGCATTCATTGCTGCCTCCCTATGTTCTTCAGGTAAATCAACCATACCAGGTCGAAATGCCATCTAAAATAAATAAAGTTTTAAATGTTTGAAAATTTATAATGGTAATGTTATATGTGTTTATAATGGTAAAATAAAAATAACTGAAATGTTAACAAAGTCAAACAATTTTTCTTTGATTCTATGCCTTTTTGTAAACATAGGTAAGTGTAAGCTTTGAACATTAATTCTTCTATTAAAACTTAAAAGAAAAAGTTACCAACCTTAATTTTAACAAATGCTTCATTGCAATCCTGTAATAGATACTTTGCTTTCCTTGAATAAATTCTCACAACTCCAAGCAACAGATGGCCTGATGTTCGAAGTGCCATTTTCACTTTAGGTTTCAAAATACCATCAACAGACTTTTCAATGTTGGTTTCAAATACATGAGCTTTAGTCAACTTCTTATCCCAGTGGGCTGCCAGCCAAATTTTGGCCAAAGGGCCTTTTTTGGCCAGCACAAAATGTGCATAAAACATTTTGCTTGTGTATTAAGTCTGGCCAATTACATCAAAATATCTCTGAAAACAACAACCACATATACGCACTTAAAAAAATACATGGATTATTAAAGAAACATGTATGGATGTTTAATTGTAGCTGGTTTCTTTCAACAACGGTGATCCAATTTGGCGCCCATTCTTTAGAAGTAATACTTTATGTTTTCGAACACTGACTTTAAACATATTTTTCGATAAAGAATATTTCTAATAAAATTATACTCATTGGATGATAAAAATTACAAAATGATAAGGATACCTAGATTGAAAACATAAAATTACTAATTTCAACTTCCACACAACGTAAACATGACAACAATTACGCTTTCAAGATGGCGGAGCAAATTGATAGAATATAGAGTTGCTGACCATAGGTTGCTTGGTGGTAGCATACCTCACTACAGATAACTACAAAAACTGTGACGGTATAAAACAATTATTAAATGTACTAGTTTTCTTTTTTATAGGTCGACGTTTATAGATATTCATTATGTTCTCGATTCATGTCAGAGATAAATATTATCCAAAATATATTATCCTACTCTATGATATTATCTATCACGGTAAAACTGTTCTTTTCTTGACTTTAATGGCAAGTAGGTAGTAGGCACGACTATTTGCCGGTGTTATGTTAAAGGATATGCCGGCTTATTTACAGCGAGGAGAGTTAAACAAAATTTATTTATTTAATTGTACAAGGTTTACTAACTAGATACATAATTATACTTACAAGATCTATTTTTTAATAATTATTATTACTACTTATGTATCTAACATAAAGTATGCACAACTTTAAGTAAATATATTAACTAAAGATAAAAAAAATACATTTTTATGTAACAATTCAAACTACAGATAAAGGTAGTGATTAAACAAAAAAAAACAACTAAGTAAAATTTATAAAACTTTTTTCTTGAACATACATATTTGAGTTGACGAATAAATCTAATCGATCCAATTTAAAAACACAATTGTACAATTTACACTTTGCCTGAATGGGTGAATTTAAATTATAGTTACTTTTACAATGTTTTATGTGTGACTATAGGTAATAATTCAATAATTAAATGAAGGGACGCAAATTCCGATATGTTGTAGAAGAGATGCGAAGAGAAAATGCATAAATATATATAAACTAAGAAGATAGAATGAAAATATATAATCACTAGTCACTACAATTTTACGATATTGCTAATTATAACATTATGCTAATTAGACATAAGAGTAGGATAAAGAATTTGACAAAATTAAAAAAGTAAAAGGAAGAATGTAAAGGAGGCAAGAAGACGTTCTTATCCTTGAAAATCTACCTTTTTAAATCAAAGGGAGACATTTACTAAAAATAATAAAAATAGATACAATTGTTACCACTAGGATCCAACAATGCAAATCATCTACGCTCTGTTATTTTCGGCACTTGTCAGTGGTGATTTGTTGTCATGTAAGTTGTCATTAATAACTGACAATAAACACAGAATTTTGAAGTTGGATCGAAGTTCAGCCATCTTCTCATTCTTTTCCGGTTTAACTGTGGTGTGACCGAGACGTACGTGTTAAAATTATCGAAATTTATTTTAGTAATCCTTATAATTATTGTTTTGTTAAGTCATAGTGTTGTTTAAACATATGTCCTTAGTTTCTGCTGCTATTTATTTTGTCGATAACATTCATAGTTTTAAAACTTGCAGATATTTAATCCGGCATGTTATTCGGGATGTGTCTCAAATCGCTCTATTTGTGGCCAGACCGATGATGTGACTTCTGATCAATACATTTGATTTTGTTGCTAGGTCTGCCACAGGCTCCCAAGATGGGTGCGTATAGATATATCCAAGAGTTGTACCGCAAAAAGCTGAGCGATGTGATGCGTTTTTTGTTGCGTGTGAGAGTATGGCAATATCGTCAGTTAACTCGTATGCACCGTGCACCCAGGCCTACCAGGCCCGACAAAGCTAGAAGATTAGGATACCGTGCTAAGCAAGGTAAGCGCCGTAATATACACGTTAAGAAATTCAATTTACTAGCACGTGTGCACGTTTAGAATAAACAATTCAGGCATTGATACCCCTAAAATTTCAGGTTATGTCATCTTCAGAATCCGCGTGCGACGTGGTGGACGCAAACGTCCAGTGGCCAAGGGTGCCACTTACGGAAAACCCAAAAGTCATGGTGTTAACCAACTTAAGCCTACCCGCAACTTACAATCTATTGCTGAGGTAATAAATATTATATTTTTAGAAACAATACATATGAAGTAAAGAAAAATACACCTTTAAAGGTGCTGGAAACCTGTTACTTTTAATATTACTTTAAAATTATTTTACCCATAGGAGCGCGTTGGTCGCCGTTGTGGAGGTCTCCGTGTGCTCAACTCTTACTGGGTTGCTCAGGACTCTTCATACAAATACTTTGAAGTTATCCTTGTTGACCCATCACACAAGGTAATTTTTTTTTAGTTACAGTTGTAAAAGTTAGATTTTCAAGAAGCATTTGGCTCAATTAAATAAAGTTAATTCCACCTTAAATGCAAACCTCAGAATGTGTAACATCATAATTTATTTACTTATATAAATAATGATGAAGATAATTATAATACAGGTCCCTACTGTAATGATATTCTTGTGAACTTTACATTGAAACCAAAATGGTAATTGATTCAATTATATATATAATATATTTTATGATTTCATCAGGCAATCCGTCGTGATCCAAAGATCAACTGGATCGTGAACGCTGTTCACAAGCATCGTGAGATGCGTGGTCTTACATCGGCTGGACGCAGCTCTCGTGGTCTTGGAAAGGGTCACCGCTTCTCGCAGACCAAGGGAGGTTCCCGTCGCGCTGCCTGGATCAGAAAGAACACCCTACAGTTGCGCCGCAAACGATAGACATACAAACACTCCAATCATTGACTTTCTACTTGATAAATGCCTATCAGAGGGAAAGCCAGTGGTTTTTATTATATACTTATGTATATCAGTTTCTTTTATTTATCCACCTTTAAACATTTGTTGGTTCAATGAAGTAAGTATATGTAAAAATCTTACTTGAGTATAATATTGAATATTAATAACGCAATATTTTATCTTTACAGATGTAGATGTTGAGCTTCAAAATTGTGAAGTGAAGGTAAGACTTTTCTTTATTTGTTAGTAATATACATACATTGTTGCACAAATTAAATGATGAAGTTTTTGTCATGCACCAATCTGAAAGGTTTTGCTGAATACTCACCTAGTTTTTGTCTGATACATTTTCCTTATAGACATTTACAAGTTATACTTAAGAAAATTTTATGTTAACAAGGTAATTTTCTTTTACAGATTATGCAATTTTCTTGTTGAGCAGACTAATCAATGGTTTACTACAGTTATATACAGGTAAATTTCCATATTTCTATAACATCCTTTTAGTACACAATTTTTGTATGATGATACCATGCTTTATGATATGCGCAAACCATGATTACCATGCATATTTCTTCCTTGGATGGCTGATACCTTATTATTTATTCATTAATATATTACTTTACTACAATGTAATAATGACAACATTTTTGTTATTTCAGATATAACAGTTAACAAGGGGATTTTGGCTCTATACCTGCAGGTAAATTTTTATACTTCAAATAAATAGATTTATAGAATATAAATATATTCGCAAATTACCAAATAGTGAAATCCAAATTCTCTTAAAACTTTCATTAATAACATGTTAATGTAATAAATGAATTTGGAAATAACAAATCTCGTCTAGGTGAGGCTCTTGTTACCCTAAATTTTCAAGAGCCTCAATCCGGCCAGAAACATTGCTATAAGATCTGAATAAACCAACTTGGTTGTGATAATAGGTTCATACTAAAATGTGGTTTTTATTTACAGGTACTGTTTGCTGATGTGTACTACTGTATATACTCTACTATATATGTCAATAAAAACTTTATTCCATTTCTTCTTTTTTTTTACCTGCCATATTTTTTCTAATAGATTTACTTATTACATTATACCATCAAATAGGCAGTGAAGTGATTTTGTCAACTCCATTTTGTATTTTTTAACGGAAGGGACAATATTATATTGAAACCATAATCACATCCTTAAGATTCGTTTATAATCTTACAAATTAATTAACAATAAAATATGACGATAAACGTGAAAACTTATTCAAATGGTGACAAATAACATATAAAACTCATGTAATTACAATGCGTGACATAATCTAACGAAAAAACTAAAATTATAAATATATTTACATGTTTTATTGAGACCAACTGCTTTGTGTATGCAGAACATTTTGGACGGTCAAATTTAACAAAGTAAATGGAGAAAAAAATTAGCAATACAGCGACGAGATGCAGTAGGTAGGCTTCAAATCTAGGATTTATTGCACGAAACAAAAACTAATAAGGGTAGTTTGATAGATCATAAGATTTATAAATAGTTTAGTTATTCGTTAGATAACAGATATGATACAAATGTTTTATTGGTGATCTGGGAAAATTTAAGAGTAAGCAAGCTATAATTCAATTAGACTGGAGTTCACTCCAGGTCCTTGATAATAAGAGAAAGTAAACTTTTAAGAGATAGGACTTCTGTATTTTAGCAAGTAGAAGATTTGGCAAAAGGTTTTGAACTTCTAGCATGAGAGAAAGCATCAAATACAGGTATAGGGGTGATAAACTCTTCTTACTGTAAAAAATCCTACTTATTCCACCCAGACAAGTTGTTATGTTGTAATGCCGATTTATTTTAATATTTTATGATAGTTTTCAACGTTAAAATTTACCTCTGTTGGACTTAACCCAGATGTCTAATAATATGATCTATTAAATTGCCATCATTATTTTTTAAAACATAGGATTGCTGTGCATTTATTTTTGTAAATTAGTTGGAGGTCTCATATCGAACACACCCATATCTATAAAGGATACAATTGTAACACATTGAATATAAGTTTTGTAAATAACATTGTTACTGGTAAGTTATCCTAATTCTTTAGGAGTTATCCTTCTTTCCGGATGACACAATGTTTGTAATTTCGGTTTATTCGTTACGAGATTTAAACGATAATGTACAGAGGGCCTTCACAAATTTTCAGTAAGAAATTAATAGTTTTAAGAGAAGAGACATTATTACAATGAGAAAAGCATTATAAGCATGCACAGTCTTCCGGTCTAAAAAATAATAATTACGTGAAAGTAATATACATACAAAAGCTACTACACGTAAAAAGAGGTAAAAAGCAAATAATAACGTCCATTCCCTATAAAATGGCTTAAAAATACCCAGAAAATAATAATTTCAATAACTTTGAACATTGGTATTATAAAATAACATAAATTATAACATTATTTTCATCAACGCGACATTTCTAATGACTAAGGATCTGCTATCACCAAAAAGTATACAAAAAATGTCGTAGTATTTTAATATTATGTTAATGGAAGTATTAGTAGATATTTCTTTTTTTTTACAACACAAAGAAAGACTAATATAATATTGCATTATTTCAAATCTCTCTCTAGTTTCAAAGGTACTTCATATCACTTTATCTATTATTTAATTTCGGAGTTAATGTTTCACATAAAACATTAAATGACATATCGCCATCTCTTTCAATTTATTGTGGTATGAAAAGGGCAATAACATTTTTATTAGGTTTGGTTATTCTACAACAACATACTCCATATTTTTTATTATGTTACATACTTAGTAAAGCTTTATAATTTCCAAATATCTATCACAATAATTTATTACGCGAAGATTTTTTTTATTCATTTCACGGCGCAAAATTTGAGCAACAGATCTTCCTTTAGCTAGAGCTCAAGTTTTGGACCGCAGATTATACAAAGCAAAGAGTACTCGACAATAACACACATTCTTTTCTCTCAAAAAAGGGCTCAGATATAGTTTTTTTTAGACAAACGTATTATTATTTAATACCCAATTTTAGGCTTTTATTAAGATCAGATTAATTTATATAACTACAATTGCTTGCCCGTTTAAATAAATCGTCCCCATTACCATGTTTAGTTAAAACGGTACCTTTTAACCGCTTCCGAGCCCTGCTTGCATTCATTCGATAACAACCGTCATTTTTCAGCCGTGTGCAAAGTGACAAATGCCGTGAAACTGATTTAGTCATTGAGAAGTCGGCTGCGACTGGATTTGCCCAACAGAATAAAGCTGTTATTTGGTTACCGTTCGCGGGTGTACGCGCATTCAGTTATTGGGCAGGTGCTCCGGCCGACGGTCGAAGTGGAATGTGTCAGAGAGATACAGCCCAAAGATGGCGACACTGTAGAACATCGTTAGGCCGAATAGCGCCACGCTCGCGCTGGCCGTGAACATGTTGGAATATTCGCATCTGTGGACATTTGGATACTTTAATATTTTTCACATGTTATTGCACATGATGACATTATATAAATTGAAAATCAATTTTTGATTACGCGAGAGTTGCATGGGTCAATAGGTTGAAAGAATTCGACGATGACTGTTGTTGATGTTGTCGTAGCTCAATTGTTGGAAATGTTGCTCCAAACTCTTAATTAAAAATATTTATAAATATGGAGATTAGATTAACAATATAACTAATGTTTTAGGTATCGTTAGATATACTGTGACTAATCTCTGCTATTTTTTGCAATCACAAAACCTTTTTGAAGCTATCATCGTTAACAATTACAATTACAAATAAATATGCATGCTTTTGAAATAGGCCAGTGTAATAGGTGGGGTACCCAACGTATGAAGGCCGCGTACAATTTAAATTAGCTTTTGCACAGTAAATCAGACCTATAAGTATCCACTTTTAAAGTTTAAAAACGCTAGATATAATTATGGAATTACTGTTAATAATTAACAAGAATCTATCATAACACCCACCCATAATACGCTATTCCTTTTTACCTGAAGAACCAGACGACAGTGAGGGCTACGCTGACCAGCGTCATTAGAATATTCTCGAGGTCCCAGCTGCGTTCAGCGGCCGGCGCCTCGGTCACTATCGAGTGCGTTGGTGTCGGTGTTTCAGTTGGGTGGGGCTGAAAGTTGTATTTATTTTATATTCAATTGTATAATTATTGTTAATGTTCTTTATATAAACGTTGATGCATTTCCAACATTTTAGAGTATGTAATTTCTTAATTTGCCCTTTAAACTTCCTCCAAGATGGTGGAAAAACGGTTGTTGATTGTTGGGGGTTAATATTTACAAAAATAACTAGTATTGTCTATAGTTTACAAGAGTAATATACATTGAAAATAAAGCACTTTTAATGGAGTAAGATTTGCAATTAAAAGCTTATTTTATATCAGCACACATGATCACAGCTCCTGCAAAGTATGAAACCTTGGGGCCTAGTTAAAATAAGTTATGTAATATATTTCGGTTTGTTAAAAGACAATCAAAACTACGTGTAATTTTTAGCTAGTATATATATATATATACTTTTGTAAATATATAAATAGAGACCTGCACCGGTGAGTTCCTTTTGGGATGCACCAGAGCGTGGACTACGGCATGATGGTGAAGACCACAAGCGCGTAGCGTGGCAGCTTCATCGACGAGTACGCGTCCGTTGAATATCAAACGAACACGGCTTTCAGATGAGAGTTCCGTTGCAAAATGTCGCCTGATGACAGTTACAGACATTAGTAAATGTTCAGACTCTACAACAATACACAATACGATTATGGTATCCTTATGGATGTACAAAATATGATCCAAATAATCATATTTTGAAAAATCTTGCTGAAACTGTAAGAGTGTTATAAAGTTTGTGAAACCATTTATTTGATATCAACAATCCATGTGTTATTATTATTATTTTCTATTAGGGACATTGACAAAAGACTGAAAGAAGAAGCATATTTAGGTATTTTCTAAGGACAAAACTCTTCAACCAAAAGACTCGATTTGATGTCAGGTATAACTAAGATGCGTTGTCAAATGCTTTTAGCTTTGGTCCTTCTGAAGTCTCCAGAACCTGGTGGGAAAAGAACCTACGTTCCGATCATTAGTAATATTACTACCCAATACCAACACCAACAAGCACGTCAGTAGGGGAGGCATTATAAGAGAAATTTCAAATATAAGAAACCTTACCATTTGAAGTCTTTCAGCAACTCATCTAAACTCCCTTCAACTTCTTTCAATGTATCATTCAGATACTTCAACTTAATCAAAATCTTGTTCGAATGGTCTGTATCACCGACGTCGTTTCCGGAACTGCTTGGTACTCCGTCTGATTCACCAGTTTGGTTGTTATTTTGGGAATATTCTTCATTTTTAGCTGTAGCACTAACAGACTCCGGAGAAATTCTTTCTGTAACCACACAACTTGTTTCAACAATATTTTTTTTACACTTTACACAACCAACAGTGGCTCTAATGAAGTCAGAAAACGATATAGAGTAGCTTGTTAGCGCATAAGTTGTTTATTTTTATTTAATTTAAGAGTAAATTTTAAACGCATATAGTTTCTCCAGAAGCGGTGGCGCCAGGGTCTACTGAAAATCAGTGTTGCAACGCGTTCGTGTGTTCGTAACATTATGCTGAATGGCTCCTGTTTTAGGAGTTGCCATAGACTTTTATTTTGTTAAGGTTTTTATATTTTGTATTAAGTTAATATTAGTTCATAGATTTTATTTCTGTAAGCAATTTTTGAAATAAATGATTTTATTATTATTATATTGAAAATATACAAAAAATTTAAATAAAACACTTTAACGGTTTAAAACGCGATATATTAGTTAAACTTATTTGAAAATGAATTTTAACTTCGGCCCGACTTAAAAATCATTTTCAAATAAGTTTAACGAATATATCGCGTTTTAAACCGTTAAAGTGTTTTATTTAAATGTGTACTACTCGCGTAAACTATAGACAGTATTTAATATACAAAACAGAAACAATATATTTTTTAGGATTAAGTTTAATTTCCATACAAATATCCATACAAAAATTATGCTGGGCTTGAGAGATGGATATCTTAAATTAAGTAAGATTTCACTTGGCCAGTTGTTTTCAGAATTAAATATATTTACGTCAAATAACTTAATAAAATACTGATAAGAGTAGTTCCGAAATTTGTGCCCTTATAGATATGTTAAACAGGTATAAGGTGTTTATGTTAAATAGGTTTTAAGTTATAGAAGGGTCATAAGTAGCACCATATGGTTCGTGTAAATGTAAACTAATAGGCGTTCCTTTGCATGAATTTGGCTTGACACGGTGCTGCGTGTATATAAATTAAGAAGGCACAGCCTGTACACTACTTTTGTAAAAGTAAAATAATTAATGTAGCATTAACTCGTAATAACTTTACACATATCAACTAACTCCATTACATACCATGCTGCACAGTGATATCAGCTTCCATAGCGTTGACTATGCTGTCCATTTCACGGATTTGTGCCTCGCTGGCTGGTTCCATTTCCTCGGGTGTCTCACTGTCCGTCACGTTCGATTGTGATGAAGCTTGCGAGGTGCTTGGGGTTGCTGAAGCCGAAAACGTATCTTATAATGATATATTGAAATACTTCTTATCATTTACCTTTTGATCTTCTACTCATCCATCTACATGACAGTTTACTATAGTTGGATAAATATATCCGTACCCATACGAATAATTATTTCCTATGAAACAAAATTATATAAAATGTCTAAGCAACTAAAACAGCATTATTGTAAGACACATAAAAACCTTCTAAAAAAGATTAGACCTTGATTAGAACATAATTGCTCTCAGTCATCTCATAAAATCTTAAATGGATGTGAATAATATATTGTCATTAGCAACACTGTAATTTAAATATTGTGACAAAAATGGAAAACAAGTTGTGACTTTAAAGGAGTATTATTTAAAAAAATCATAACACAAGGCAGCTAGATGCAGCTTGATTAAGAAATAGAAACAAAATAGGCAAATAAAAACTTGTGGTAAATTTTGATGTACATTATATAAACTATGTATTCTTTTGTCAAACACTAAATGCCACCACTATTTTTAGATTCCTGTCTTTTTTCTTTATGCTCTCTGCTTTTAGTTTGACATTTCATTTATTTCCAATTAGATATCAGAAGTTTACTATAAGGAGCCAAGCCATGATTGCTAATGATTATTTATTAAAAGCCATAAAATTCTTACCATCAATGACTCTATAAAAATGTAATCGATTATTGTCTAACATAGCCATGTCCGCATCCACTATGCTATCCATCTCTTGTATGGGGATCAAACGATTCCCATTACTATTGCTCGATGCAGAATTGTTTGCTAAAAATGTTATGACCTTTTTAATTTTCTACTCAAAACCTGTTTCAAGTATATTTAAACAACTTTGCATGTACAGTACAACGATTAAGTAAACACAAATAATAATTTCCACTTAGACAAGCAAATTTTAGAAGATTCATGTTAATTATTCATTAAATTTAATGATCTTACAATAATTTGATGGTAATAATTGTTGTGCATATGTAGTAATATAGAAGTAATTACTATATACAATTATTTCATTGCACTATATTAAACCAATTACAAAGTTGTTATAATATTTCTGAGTCATTTTAAATCAAAATTGATTCCACATTTTTAAAAACATTCAGATGGAGAATGTCAACGTTCGGTATTATTTCACCATATTTTTCAAGATTGATAATAATTTATAATACTAAATATTACATAATTTTCAGTACATAAAAAAATTAAATACATACATATTGGCTCAGTGACTGGTTGCGAGGGGGGTGTGTTTGTTACTTGCTGTGTTGGTACCATTGACCCTGTTGGAAAGTAATACGACTATTATATCATAAACAACAGCTACTCATACTATAAGTGACAAATCAACTACTAAACACACTGATGTAAGAAACATTTGGTAATATAAAGTGGTTTTATGATACATAAGAAAGTTACAAAAGCTGCTATAAGTATAAAGAAATATGGCGGGCCTATAACTCATCAAAATTTTACATCAAAGTACTTTTTTCTAGAGACTATAACAAGAAACCAGCTAACTTTTTTACGTCTACCACTCAAACTCAAGACCTATTATCCTTAATGCAATGTTATTGCATTGTACTTACAACTTAGCAAAAGAAAAGATTGAGTGGAATGAAATAATAACTTTTAATCACTTACTAGTTCTAATGCTGACTGTAACAGGATGTGTCGGGCGTGACCTCATTAATAGTACTGTTCGGTAACGATCTGGTCTAGAATTTGTAGACCACCATGCTAATGATGCAATAACAATAATAAATACAGTTATCATGAACTGAATTACTTCATCTCCTATTCCTTCAATTAATGACATTTTGACCTGAAATAAAAACATGAGACATGACTCATATGAACAGCCAATATTTGGTTAAAAGACCTTGCATTTTTTTTTATAATTCAGTGAAAACATTAAAAAAGACATGTAAATAACAAATAATTAATTATATGAGTGTAATATTAAGGCTCTTAAAAACTTATAGCGGCTACTGTAGTAAATACTTATTGGAAGACAGATAAGGAATGTATTATTTTCAATCATTAAAATACATTTCAAGGTCATGTACAAGGCGACGACAGAATATTTCAATAATTTACAAAGATATACCTAATTTTTGTAGCTCAGTTCCCATCCACAAGTTTTAATGCATGTCTTAAACCATATGGCCAAGCATTACGCCAGCTAAAACCACAAATTACGAGTCCATTAAACCTTTACGCACAACAATTCAATACTACCTCGGATATTATGCTATCATCACAAACAAAACACGGTAAACTATCCACCACTTCACCTCGCATAATAAGCAACGCATTAGCAAATTTCATTAAATCGGAATTATTGAATCTGCAAAAAACGTCATTTTTAGGAATTACCTTAAAAATACGTCTAAATATTATATCGAGAAACAGCGAATTTCTCGGATGATTTTTCCATTAGTTACATTGACAATCTGTCATTTTCGACACGATTTGATGTGGGTTTTCTCAAGCCTAATAAAATTTCATCTGTGAAAATTCATACAATTAAGAATACTCTGTTCTATACCGTCAGCAGCATTGACAGCTGACACAATATTGACAACACGTTGACATATGACAACGAAGGTAATGCAAATAATGTAATGTGAAATCTTTTTCGTTGGCGAATTCGTACGGTAATCATTTCATCATCCTCATTTCAGCTTTCAAGTGCGATAGAAGTGTTTAGAAATTTGTGCAACAAATCTATGTGGTTATTCAAATTTGAGCAAAACTAACATACAACTGACGTGTATCAATGTCTAAAACGGATTGTTCGTCGAAGTGATTTTTATTTCCTAAACTATTGTCACCGTGAATTACAATTGGTGCCATTAAAAACAGCTGAGTTACTTTATATTTGGTCTTCTAACTGATTCAGTTAAAAGACCTTCGCTGGTGTAATTTTATTATTGAATAATAGAAAACACCGAGCTAATAAGAAGTGTGAGGGACATTGTCTAACATGGTCAACGCATACACACAAATAATCGATAATAACTTGTTGAAAAATATTTATATTAACAAGACAAATAAGTTGGCGCAAACAATTTTGCGTCGAACACATAACTGTCCCTTTAGAAAGGACAAGATTGAGAAAGTTAAGAAAGTTGGATTCACAAGACATATGAAAATGTAAGTAGAACGCCTTTGTTACTTTTTGTAATCTTTGCTTACCATCTTATAACTTATTTTGCTTCTAGCACTAACTTGCTTTAGTTATTTTTTTTAATATCCAGCTGTTTTATTATATATTAAAACAAGAAGTACCTCAAGCTGTTTCCTGGCTAATAAACAAACATGTTTAGTATTTTATTATTCTTGAAAAACAATATTAAATTGTTTTTAACTTGTGAGCCTATAAAAATGTATATTTTTTATATTATTAATAAAAAAATCTAAACCTGCTTCTATTTCATTCTTCTGTTTTATGGCATGCTTGATTGGGCTCAGGAAATAGACATAACATAACATTTGTCTTAAAGAGGTCATTTTCATACATTAATGAGCTTGCTATTTTTAGCATTAAAAAACAAAAGTCTGAATGCAAGTACTAAACATGTATGATACAAAATAGTGGCTGATTCAAATTCATTTACTAATGTTTTAGCTTTAGTTATACTCATCCTCACAGATTTTTAATTTATTTAATATTGAAAAAGTTGCACAGTCTAACTTGTGTAGTAAGAGGAACAATCTGTACATGGCAGACAGCCTCGTGTTATCTCGCTTTATATACTTGCTTTTTCTTATTTTACAGCATAGTACTGATACATTTAGTATTGTATAATTTAAGATTGGTTAATGGTCTGAGATACAATTTAAAAAAAAAGAGTTAAATTTACTATATGCCATATACCAGCCCGCTGCTTTGCTCTAATGTTAGGAGTAGGACTTCCTTACAATTTTAAAAATTACCTATTTGTCATTCTATTTTATAAATATAAAGCGAAATCTTTTGTAATCATATAGAAAATTTCACAATTGTGTAATGATTTCAACCATTATATAAATACTCAGAATAGCTCCAAATAAAACGTGACATGTGACTGCAAAACAAGTGTAGTCACATGATCAGCTGTATACTAAACTTTATCTAAATGTACGATCTGTAAGTCATTTTTTATTTATCTCAGCTGTGACTTGATTCCTAGATTAAATGAGGTTTAAAGATGAAACAATGTTGATATTGGAAGTTTAGCCAAAAAAATTTTCTGTCTGATTATCTTATTCTAACAGAATATTTTAGACATCATAAAAACGCAACGTAACTGTTATAAAGTCAACCGAATCGTAGTAGTGGTGGAATAAATCACGAAACCCGTATACGTAACTTTAGTTAGTCTCTATTTATATTCTTCTATTATCACATGCCCCAACACGATTGTTTAACATTTTAAACACAAATGTTAAAGCAATTTAGCCTTCATTGGGCTAAACTGCATGCACTTGCGTGGTTATGGTTATTAACTGATATAAAAGCGGTATTCAGTCGATAAAAACATTTTTTTAGTTTCATGATATACAATCAAGCGACTCGCCGGCGCCAGAAATGACTCACCTACAGAGATTACCGAATAGTTTCCTTAGTTCAGAAACTTAACATCCAAACAATAATAAGTTAATAGAACATTTTTCTTTTTAATTTTGTTTCTTACGTTATAGATGGAAAGCAAAGAACTCTCTAAGTATAGTAAAATAAACTATTCATTAATTACGTAATCTATGTATAAAGAAAGCAAAAAATGTTGTACTATAGATAAAACACAATCCCCATGTAAAGATAAAATGTCATTTGATTCGTACTAAATTTGTTTAGCATGTATAACAGGAAAAATTCTTATTTACCGCGCATTTACCCAAATGATGTAGAATCCCAAATAACTTTCTCTTAGCCATATCTCGGAACTCACACATATATTATAGGAACAAGTTTGACTAGAGTATATTTCGTGCAGTAAAAAGTTTGCTGTTAATGTTTCATTAGGCGCATTAAAATTAAGTTTATCGTTGTTAATTTCTACTGGAATAATCATTATTTCTGGCAAGATGTTGTTTGCCAAATTTTCGTATCGATAAAAGTATGTTTATCTTTGCACGGCACAGATAAAAGTCTGTATCTACGTATTTCGTACTGATATCTTAATTCCAGCGGTGTTTGTTGGGGATACCAACTACCTAATTTCGATAGAATCATTTATACTTGTCAATGCTGTTTATTAAGCTGGCTGGTTGACGTCATGCTGTCGAAAATAAACAACAAAGAACTTGTGTATAAATAAAATGACGACTCTCTTCTAGAGCCGCCCGGTTACCAAAATTTTGCTTTTGGTCCATTTATCAGTCTGATGATGTGTAAAGTGCGAGAGATAATATTTATTCTGACATGTATGGAACTTGTACACTTTGCACATTGTTATCGAAGTGAATCAGCAAAAAGAGATATCGCAGGCCACTCGGCGGAGGCCGTGATGGGTGACTACAAGTTGCTCCATTCATGGAATAATAACTATTATTACGTCGCGTTTGCATGTTTACCATAGCATTAAGGTGAAGGACACGGCGAACCAACAATCCTATGGTAATTTCCTACAGGCAAAAAGCACAGATGCAATGGAATTGCCACTATTGTACTGAAACTTTATTTTATTCGCTATTATGTACAATTGAAAAGATATAGGTATTTTATATACCTATTCAATTGAGTAACATGAAATAGATACCATTATCGATCGTAGAATATGGTTCGACGGGCCTAAGAACTTTTTTGTTGGTAATCTTGAAATTATGCTATAGTCAGACCTAAAAATAAGCTCTGCAACAATAAAGTACCAATCACCTTACAGTTCTTATTAGGTGGATTATGAACTCATAAGACAGTAATGAGGATTATCTTTGCGACCAATAAACATGATTACTCGTACATCCCATATCTTCGAGCAAGAATATATCTAAAGTCGAATACGATGTAGACGTATTAGGTCTCTGACACTTATCACACACCTTCCGTGAAATTACGCACTATTTTACGTATCGTTTGCGCATGATTTACTTTTTAGCTCTACTTTGTCAATCTTGTCGGCATTTATCACTTTGTTATCACTATTTGTGAATGTGTAGGCTTAGTTGTCTTGGAGACAACTACAGCCAAAGGCTGTGTGCAAACCTTTGGCTGTACTCGTTCCTTGGTAAATCTTGGGGCCAGAAAAGTTCTTCAGAACCAATGTTCACATCTTGTTTATCTCGCTTTGGACGTGCCATGACTTTCAGTTTTTAGTCAACCTTTGACAAGTACTCAAATTATTTACTTTTTCATTCACCTCTTCAAACGGAAAGAAAATATTCCAGTTGTACGTACAAGGTGAAATTTAAAAATGTAATGCGACCAAAAACTGAGCACACTTTTAGATAGTTGAGAAGGTACCATACTTTACTACTCTCTAATATCGCTAGGTTAGTCTAGAGATCCTTTCTTTTACTTCTTACGTATCAAGTCCGACCTAAAATACTGTATTCTTGTTTATATAAGCCTGGTTACCTAGTCTACCTTAGAATGGGTACTGTAGCCACTCTACGTTCCTAAGACTTATTGGGAGTTTGTATAGACAACATTTCATGTATCTATTCTTTTACGAAGATAATAATAATCATCGTTACGTATTTGCGACTGCGTTTGAATGCCGAGGTTAATAAACCTCGCTGCCGAATACCGATGACTAATCCCGGTAAATACTGATGGTAGTGTGCGATCGTTGAATCTTAAAAACTCTTACAGGATAATCGATATCTTGCTTATAACTGTTACGTCATTGAGTCTTCCAAGGGCCATAGGTTACGGACACATGGCATGTTCATCATAAGAATTAAGTGTAAGAGCGTCTTTTCACGCAATATTATGAGTTACTCTTAAATGTGTATGTCCTTTTCCGTATAGATCCCCACTTATTTCCTTCTACAATTAGGAAATTGCTTATTTAGTATGTTGATTTCGGAGCAATATTGCGACCTTTGATTAAATACTATCTTAAAATAACCATGAAATTTGAAAGGCGTACGTAGCACTTCCTTAAATTATTGTGATTTGGGTTTCCCCCATAACGCTAGTTATGTTGCTTTTTTAGCCCTTTTATAGAACTCTCCCCGGATATTTGTTATGATAGCCCTTATGAGTAATTAAGAAAACAATAGCTTGCATTATATAGGTTAGATATGCTATGTTTTGCAGTCTTGTGTCGCGTGAAACCCCAGTAAAATCGCCCCCCGCCCGCCGCTTACCACCCACACACGGCCGATTGCGAGAACTCATAATACATAACACGATGTATAGAACGGTGAAAACGCGTCGAACTCGTGACCGTCATGATCCTACAGCTCTCATTGGCCACTTGGGTTGACGTCATTCTCATCAGCCAATAGGGTTGCGCGCGAGATATTTTTAGAACAAACTTAATGAGCGGTGGGGCTAGAGGAAAACCGTGGTTGCCGCCGCTCGCGATTGTTGCACAACGTTTTTGGAGCTCTCTCAGAGCGCGCGTGTACATATTTCGAGGGTTAAATAATAATAAAAAATATTTATTACTGACCTTGAAACTAAAAAGTTGATTTGCTGTCATCAAGCGCATAAGTTACTCTCTTACATATTTTTTTGAGGGTGACTTCCGTATAAAGCCTTCAAAAACTTCGTTTTGGGGTAAGTTTTATTTTTAATATTATAATCAAATATGTACCTAAAACACTGTTTTCGACATTTACACTATATTTTAAGATGAGGAGAATTATTTATGACTATCCTTTATTTATATGTTATAATATTTTTCTTGTTTACAACAAGTATAAGCATGTTCAAACCATTTAAGAGGCCAAGCGGCCGCGTGGTTCTTGTAAATAGAAGTTTATTTCGATAACAATACGGAATGGACTGGATTCGATTATATTCATACAATTTTCATAACTGCTTTGCTAAGTTATAAAAATTGATGTTATTGCGTCGCATACTTAATAACAACCGAATTAATGATAGCATGTCAACCCACACCATTAAATTGGAGGTTAGTGCTAATGGATTATTAAGTAGTCATTAGATATGCCTATATTGAACAAGTATGCGATGAAATGCAAGCAAGCTTTAGGTTATCAAATTACTGATTGTCCAGATTCCTCGTGGCCTTGAGTAGCCACTTCGCGGTAAAGGTAATTCGGGAACAGGTGCAGACATGTCTGTGAAAGTTGTTTGTATAGGAAGCGCGTTAACCCGTTTACGTTCCCTCAATCTTTTCAAACCTAAGTGGCATTCGAATGGGACGTTCTCGAAAGTTGAATGCGGCGCATGCGTGTCGAATAAATTGCGTTCTGGGTATTCCAAGAGAATATTTCCATTCCACCTTTTAATTTCGTCGTCGTCGAGTTTTTGTTTTTAACTATAATACCATTGAAGAAACATTATGCAGCTACAGTATAGTCCAGTAATACAGTATAGTAATCTTTGGTCCTTTAATCCACACCTTTGATAGTTTGATAGCAAATTATCGATTTCCAGATAATAAAATAACACCTACAGTATATTATTGTCAAAGATCCGATGTTCACGATCCATTGGATAACGTATTACTCAATATAATCTTATAGATTACAATTCCTAACCATTTGTTACTTCCTGTATTGAGAATGGAATATTTTTGTTTCATCTCAAATAATATAGAGTTAAAACGAGACAATGTATTCTCGTGCTCAAATAAATGATAAAAACATCCATTTTATTTCTGAGATAAGAACGCGTTACAGTAGGTATGTTTGTTGCTCAACACGTTTGCTGCCACGTGTCCAGTTAATGATCGTTCGCAATGGCACTTCGCTATGAAATTTTACAAGAGTTTGTTGAGGATAGAGAGATCTATAGAAAAACCCATACATAAACGCAAAAAATGTTTATTTCATTCTGGCCTCCGAAGCATAAGAAGCAGTTCTCTCCCTTTTTACGTATATATAAAAGATATGTTTTTTACATCGACACCGTAATTATGGCCGAGGTCAACATGTTACAACATAAAAATATATTCCTACGAATTGCGCAATAGTGTAAGCACATATAATTGTAAACTATGATACGGTATCAATAAAGGGTATTAGTTCTTTAATAATAATATGTATGTATATTTGCTTTGCATTGTTTTTTATAAAGTTGTAAGGTTCTTTAGTTAGTTAACTTAGAAATATGTGAAAAATTTACAAAAAAGAGATATTATTAAATATACAAATAAATTAGTTTTAGTCATATCTAAACTTAATCTCGTTTGTTTCAGGACTACCTTTATGACAGTGTCTTGGTTGGGAGCCTAAAGGGTTAAGATTTCAATAGGAGCTCGTGACGAGTTCAAAAAAGTAAGTAATTCCGCTGACGCGGATTCCTTTTTTCCTTAACCACATCTTATGTTTCAGATGAGATGGCAGTGACGTCATTAGAACAACTACCAACCTTCGAACCACTTCGTTACTTAAACTTCATTAAACCAATTAAAAAACAATAATCGTTTAAACAATAATTATGATTTGACAAAATTTTATCATTGAATTCTTTGTCAACATATTAAATAGTTTTTAAAGTAATTGTGAAATAAAAAAAAAAAAAAAACGTAAACCGTCAAAGCGGATTTGTTTCTTTACAATCATCATTAATAATTAGCAACCATTGCATTATATAGCATATATTTAATTTATTTTTTATATGGTATGATAATAAAACCCATTGAGTATACGCATTGTGATATAACTATTGCATAATTATAGTCTCCATAAAATATTAATTGTAAAGATTTGTCTATTTGTCCGCTATTGTATTATTCTATATGCTTTTTATATTCTCACAGATAGTGCTTTATTTTTCATTGAACCAACTTCAATTAGGCTTTTGTTTAGCAACTGTATACTTTTAAATGGTATGATTTAAATATAATTGGGAAAAAAGGTTAAATTATAAATTGAAGAGCTATTTCTGTTTTAAAAATATCACACGTATATTCTTGATATCTTATAAGTAGATTTGAAATAATAAAACTAATGACGTCTTTTTTGGAGTTGGTTGATATTGTAATTCACACGATTCTGCTATATCCTTCCAACTGTCTAGCGTCTGTCCCTCTATCATCAAGTGACCTTGTCCTCCGAACTTTCCCAACCCGCTTTATAAATAAACGCATTATGTTACGTCGTATCATTTCTTTTTGTAGTTCTTTTCAAAATGGTTGCTCAAAAGCTCAACGTCAGTCCGCGAGGAGGCGACGATATCGGAATACAATACGACTACATCGAAAGATATGGTTTTTTCGCAAACGAGTCACAAAACTCGCAGTTTGTTGAAAGTAATAGAGATAGATCGGTTAAAGTCCGGAAAGAACCAGGTGAACCGTCCTTACGGAGTTGTGACCGACCTAAGAGCTCAGACAACATTTTCTCCAACAACGCCAGCGGAAACACTAACGCCAACGACAAGCTATTCAGAGGTAAGAGGGAGCCTCCGGACCGTGAGTGCCTAGCGTAGTTATTTCTCTAAGTACGTTTGTAAGTCGCGATACAGCTCAGGCTGCATATGCTCACATGATACTTCCCATTTTCAGGAATTTCTGAAACCGGAACCCGTACACCAAAGTACTATGCAGGAATTGGATGCAGAGTTCTTCCAAGATTTGATTCAATGGTGCGAAGCACCCACCGAGCAAGTAGTAGTACAGTCCATTGGTGAGTACTGTTTCTGCAAAATTAAAATATATTATTATTAAGTTCTATTTCCTTAATTTACCAATTATCTCGTTGTCACCAGATCCAACCAGAATAACAGACACGAGGGCACACAACACCGACACACAGCACACACCATTCTCACCGCAAGGTTGGGATGCATTCGACGCTAACTCTCCCATAGCTCAAGCGAGCTCATACAATCCTACACCACCTAGTTATCCCGTCTCACCGAACGCGATGGCGACATTTAATACAGATTTCTTCGGTCCGACCGTCATCGACGAGGACCAAATACCGTTCCAAGAACAATTTTTAGACATAGATAAGTTACCGGTGGTGATAGGTGAATTAGCGTCAGAAACTACCGCCGACGCGAACCCGTGGCAGACGACCACGGATCCGATCTGGCATAACACATACGATTACATAAAACCACATTCAACTCTACACAACACAATGCCCTTCATCGATCAAGAGGACTCACTGGACATGAAACTGATGTCCGTAATACCGAGGGAGGTGGAGAGGAACGACGTCGTAATATCGGAGTACATTTTAAACGAGGTTCAGGACTCCATGGCAGCGGAGCCGCGCGCGCCCCCGCTGTCCGTCGACGTGGCGGCGCGCGTAAACGCATGGCCCGGTGACGTCATCAGCACACCAGAAGTCCTAACCTACGTCGAGCAACTGGAAAAGCAGAAATATCTACCGGCGTGCTCGGTAAGTTCAATTACAAATTAAATTTATAAAACATTTTAATAAAATACTGTCTATAGTTTACGCGAGTAGTAAACCGTTAGTGTTTTATTTAAAAGATTTCAATATATTAATGTAAATTCTTCCATTCTAGACACCGACTTCACCATCGCAATACTCCACGTCACCAGCGCCCAGCGGCCCGAAAGTAGAAAACCCGTCGCCGGCGGAATACGAGCCCATAACACCAAAGAGCGAGCCTCTATTGGACTCTGAGGAAGAGAGCAAGTCCAACACGAGCAAGAGGCGGCGACACGAGAGCGAAGACTCCGACGATTCGTACACGCCTTATACTGAGCAGACGACGCGAAAGTATAAGAGAAGGAAGCCCAGCATACCCATTAAGGATATGATCCGCGCGCTGGAAGGGTCACAACAGCTGACGAAGGCGCGACGCGGGCGCCCCCCCAAGCGGAGGGAGAGCACCATCTCCAACGTGAGCGAAAACTCGTCGTCGGTCTCCACGCATGAAATGAAATACAGGGAATTGCGAGACAAGAATAATGAGGCCTCGAAACGGTCAAGGATGAACAGGAAGCTCAAGGAGCTTCAAATGGAACAACTGGCGGTAGAACTGGAAGAACGAAATAAGAAGCTCAGGGTGAGAGCCGATCTGCTGGAAGACATGACGAAAAAGCTAAGAGAAGCGTTCATGGCGGCGGTCGCGAAGAGCAAAGTCGGATAAAAGGCTTATTTAGCTATCACGGCTTCAATTTGATTACATTGTCAGCTCTGCGCTTCGACACGATTGTGTTTTGTTGCTTTGTTGTTTGCATTAGATTATGTCGGATGCAGAGGCGATCTGACCGTAGATACCTACCGTAATTTACAATGCATTATTTTTGTTTCGCTTCGTATTTTTAAACCAGATGTGACTTTAATACAGGACTTGACTTTAGGTGTTAAGACTTTACTTTTAATGAACTTTCCTACTATTAAGTACCTTACAACTTAACACTTTATTATATTTTTAACGAAAAGTGTTAAGTTCTTGATTTTTATATTATCGTAATTTTAATCTAGAGGCATTTAAGATGCTCGATTTTAATGTTTAATGACAAAAAAAAATATTAATTCTTATTATACAATTGGTTAATTTTTGAAATAAATCATGGTAATTAATTGACCGCGGTAGACTTTAATGTTTTGTTGTATTCGAAATAAATATTTTCAACTTGTTGAGTTATGTCTTTCATTTATACACTTTGAAGACTTCAATATGAATAACAAACTATAATGACAAGATTTATGAGTATAAATAATGCCAGGATCAGTGTCTGGTTATAAACAAGATATATATTTTTATATAACAAAACTTTATTACATGTATAGGATGCCGCCAAGGATTACATTTTTTAAAATAGTATGTGGCTTAGCGTGTTCTGAAATGAATGCAAAAATTAATTAAAATTGTCCTAGCAGTTAAGGCGTAAGGATTCTTCGAATAGACAATTGATTATAGCTACAGACAATTGAATTAATAGATCAATTGCAAATCGACTTTTGTAATTTTCTTTGCCACCTACTAGTTTCAAAACATCAGAGGATGTTTAAGTTTAAGAATTGCTTTATTGAAATAAAACACTAACCGTTTAAAACGCGATATATGAGTTAAACTTATTTGAAAATGATTTTTAACTTCGGCCCGACGTTTTAAACCGTTAGTGTTTTATTTAAATGTGTACTACTCGCGTAAAATATAGACAGTATTTAATTGCTGCTTTATTTTCTTAATATGAAAAAAGTTAATTCTTTATATTTGATGAAAATCAATTTTCCGAAATAGTTACAATAATGCACAAGTAAATATAATTAGATAACTCCAGTGGAATTATAAACCTATGTGCATATTTAGGTATAAATCGACTGCAATAAATGTGGCGCGCTACGCGTTTGTAACCAAGATAAATATTTTATTAGAATTGTTTAAGATCTTATCTATTTGATTTGTTGCATCCCGTGAAGGACCATCATCACTTATTAATAAATTACAACCAATGTACTCGAACATTATGTAAATTGTAATGGATTGCAGAGAATAATCTGTTGATTTACTATTAAGGATTAAGTACATTTAACAATTTATGCGTACATCTATTGGGGTAAGTATAGAATAACAATATCCATATTGTATTGGATCAGAAATTCTCACAAAGGATAATTTTACAATAAAGAAAAGACTATATATATATATATATATGCATAATTCAAATATTTTGAGATTGCCCAATTGGTTTCTATAGTATTCTTACCACGATTTAGATTAAACAGACAAAAAAAAACAAGTCGAATTATTCAGAAATATATTAGTATTTATCGAATTGGTTGAAAATTCCTGTAGTCCATGAATTGAGTAGGATAATGTTTATGAATATCGTTTTGACAAATGCCATTATACGCGATACGCGAAAGATTTTCACAAGGTCTTTAAACATCATCTATAAAGAATCGGTTTTTTCCGCCCACCCACGTCGGCAGAAAGGTTGTTGTTAAAAAGTGTAGGTACTCCTGACATTAAACTACGATATCTATCACATACGCCGGCGCTTATCACGCAGACCACAATCTACCCACCATTTTAATGTCAGCTTGTGCGATCCTAACAAATTAGGTTTGTGACTTCAACTGCCTCAAATATATACCGAAGTTGTTTTGCCAATAAAAAAAATTTAATAAAAATGTTTATAAAAAAAAAGGGGTTGTTGGAAGAAGAGAGAAAATTGTATGTATTTTTGTATGTTGTATCAAAAAATAAGGGTAACAACCTTTATCACTTAGGGGGATGAAAAATAGATGTTGTCCTATTCTCAGACCTATTGAATACACATATGAAATTTGGTGAAAATCGGTCGAGCCGATTCGGAGGAGTTCAAGTTCGAACACCGAGACACAAGAATTTTATATATTAGATAGATATATTTCATGACAGAGGCGGACAAACAAGTTTGGGATTCATTTAATGGAAGCATAAGTTATCTTAGCCATATGACATGGAAGCAAGATGCGTCGATTAGTTTTAAACTTGATAGACTTTATAATACATATGCGTTCAGTTTAAACCAATTCTCTATACTTATATATGTATGAAGCTGAAGAGTTTGTTTGAACGCGCTAATCTCAGGAACTACTGGATCGGACTATTGGACCACTTCTCGAGGAAGACTTTAGGCTATAAAACATCGGACTGTAACTAATAGGAGCGATCTTTGAGAGCTACCGCTGCTAACGCTGTGAAAACGGTTTAGAAACCATATGTATGAAAGAACTATTTTTCTCTAAATGATGACGGACAGAGTCGTGGGCATAGATAGCCCGTATGAAATAAAATGCTAGAATGCTGTATAAAGAGTAATTTAATCATATTTCACAAATAAACATAAGGTACCAAAATCTGTCGATGTTACAAATTAAATAATTGTCGTGATTCATGTTTGTTGTGACGCGACCTTAAATAGTGGGCTTCAAATCAGCAAATGCATCGCGGCGTGACGCGTTATGGCAACAGATACTTGGCCAAAACAGCATTAGATTCCGACGAATTTCGAGTGTAAAGATAAATAATACAATTAACATTCTAATAATAATCTAAATGGACTAAATATAGTATAGACAAATCTAAAATACATTGAAGAAACAAAAAATAAGATTCCCTATCAGTAGCATTGCAACGTTGCAGCGAAATCGGCGAGAGTCAACGCTTACGCTCTCGTTAAACTATCATTACACAAGTAGGTTAGGTTAAACATGAGAGCACCGTGACTGGCAATCACATTAGGAATCAGCACTTCACTCGCAGTAACCGGCAGACCGTTTACACAGCATTATAAATGTAACAAACCTATAGAAAATTTACATCAATTGTCCGCGACGTCGCCCCAGCCTTTATCGCTTACAAATTGTATGCCTCTTTATTCGGACGTGCACGTTTTGAGATTGACATGTATCAAAATTTGATAAGGTGGTGGTAATGTTATAGAGCTGTAGCCGGTGGCTGGTGTGCGGTGGGGACGTAACATTTTGCTGTAAAATGTTACATATATATAAGGGAACTTTAGTATATGCCTAAAGTTTATTAATAGGAGTTGTATAGCAAAGAACTGCCTTGTATTATGTAGTGGAGATTAGTTCTTCCATTTTCTTTTGATTCAAACAGACATGGATGCAATATAATATGGAATAGCTAGATTCCTTGCTATCCTTTTATCAATGAGGCGGCATACCAGGCTCCGGTGGTGGGGGTGGGGGGATAAAGGCTGGGGCATACCTCGCAGCGTAATGTGCATGTAGCAATACCCTAATGTACACGTTCCGCGTGCAATAGCGCGACACACGTTTAATTTAATTTACACTCGAGTCACAATGAAACTGGATAACACTGAGCACTCAAGTCACGGGACACCGACACACGCGAACTAATCTGAGGCGCCGTCGTCGGCGTCTTCTAGGAAGCTAAATTTGTTTGATGCTATGAAGTTCTGGAAAAGAAACGAAAATTATATTGTGAGCGACGTGATCTCCTTTTAAATATTTATATGAATTCTTTTAACTGTCTGTAATCACTGTAATAAAAGTTTACTTAGTTATGAAGTACATATAACTATATTCTTGCATGCAAGTGTACCTATAAAAACATATATTCATGTTACAGTGCAGAGTGAAGTAATCAAGTCGTGCTGAATTTTAACCTGAAGTGCATATAATAAGTTATATAATTGTATATCTTAGTAATAACCTATTGTTACAAATGTTTGCTTTTTTGTACAAATAGTCTTCACTCTATCTTAGTATAACTTTACATGTAGTGTCTGTCAATATATGTTTTACATATTTCTTTTTCTACCTATTAAAAGTTAAGTTATATCACATATGTCAGTAAGTGTGATGTAAATGTCGACAGCCTCTAATTTCATACAGAAATAAGCATACATACCGGTTTCTCCTGTTCCTTCAGCTTGGGCAGTGATTTCTCTTCAGGCGTGTCGCGCCTGTCCCTAGAGCGGGACAGCCGCCCGTTCCTCTCAGTTTCGCCCCTGTCGGCGTCTCTATCGCGCGAATTCCTCTCGCCCGAGTACTCGCGACGCTCCCGACTGTCCCTGCGGTCGTCGTCGTCTTTACTATAAAAAACATGAAACCTTTAATACTTCAAAATGGGTCCCGTAACATTTTTGTATTTGTAGCTATGTGTGGACTATGGACACAGACATTTCAAATCTAATAAGTAATAACCAAATTATTAATACATTCAAAACATTGGTTCTTCTCATTTATTCACTAGTTGCAGTTAATTCAAAGTTTTCATCTCTTGAAGTTCAGTACAGCATCTTATTTATCCCCTTTCACCAGACTATGCCAAAGAAACTAGTTAAATCTCTCGAATCTCTCTTCATTAGCTTAGACCACCAATTATACCAATGGCACTTACTGTTCCCCGTCGTCTTTAGGCTCGCGACGTTCGTCCCTGTCCCGCGAGCGTTCACCCCGGTCGTCCCGGTAATCCTTGTCCCGCGAATAGTCCCGGTTGTCGCGTCGCTCCTCCTTGTCGTCCTTCGAATAGTCGCGCCGGTCCCTATTGTAGCTACGGTTGTCTCTGCGATCGTCTGCAACAATATATTTTCTCAATTTTTAACCGTCTACTACTAAAGAGCAAGATAAAATTAGTGTTTTCCTCGATGGGGCATTGAATGAGCACATTTCTGTGTCCGATTTATTTGCAGGGAAGAAATTAATCAGACTTCTGTGCCTAGCCCACCGGAAAATGTATTATTATCCAACGTTTACACTAAACCTGTCGTGTTAAAAGCAATGTAAAGAGACAGAGATTGTGTACTAAGTAAAAATAAGAAGGCACTTACCACGTCTAGCACCAGGGCGTCGGTCGTTGGAATGATCGTTCTGAAAGACGATCGCTTTGTTAATTATTGTGAATTTAAGATAAAAAAAGTGAATAATACAAGAATGCATTATGCAACCGCTTTATACAAATTTTGAATTGATATTGACTATATTTGTAGGCACAGACGGTGCTTAAAACAAATTGTATGAAAATGGCTAAAGGAACAATAGTTTTGTGGTATGCATATGGTTTAGAATCTTACAAGACATTAAAATGTCTTTCTATGCCTTACCCTTCGGACCCAGCGGTCTTTCTCTTCGACTGCGCGACGCGCCTCCTCTTCCTGCTTACGTAAACGCTCTTCAATTTCACGTTCCCTAAACAATAAATAGCAGATAAGTATCCATTCAACAAAAAACTTTATTCAACTACATATTTTTTTAGATATGGAGAAGAGTATGGAGTTCAACTTGATGGGAAGTGAAATACCATATCAGCTCTATAACATAACATCTAAACAAGATGCGCTATCGACCTTTTTTGACTTGTATATCCGGAAATTCACAGATAATAAATTGAAAAATTAGAACAAGTTGAATCCGGTGGGATTAAACCCCATGACTCATTGATTATGAGCCATACATTGCAACCGTTAGACCAGTGTCTCGCAAACTGTGTGCCGCGGCACACTGGTGTGCCGCGGGAGAATGTTAAGTGTGCCGCAAAAGATTTTCCAAGTTGCACTAGATATTCTGAGATTAATCTATAAACCAATTTCTGATAACTATAAAATTACCCAAAAAGTAATAATTTAACTTTAACTAAATAACCCAGAACCCAGGTACTCGTAACAACAAGATGCACAAGCGAGAGCGAATTGGTTAGAAAAGCACTGGGCGTGGTTTTTCCCCCACTCAACGTATTTAATAATGTAATTTAGCTTAGTGTGCCGCGGAAAAAAAAATCATCAGTTAGCGTGCCGCAGACTAAAAAAGTTTGCGAGACACTGCGTTAGACCAACGAGCCCTGCAATTATATAAAAACTTAAATCGCGTTTCCTCTATGTGGGACAAGGAGTAGACACACTTCCACGTCGGATCTGTTCTACACTGAACAATGTTACTCGCAAGTTGATCAGATTTCTATTTCCTTCCGACAATAACTATTTATTACATTTTCTCGGGATTCAAACCTAGGACAACCAAATTACTGAACTAGGGATACAATCAGCTCGTTTATACTGCACCTCAAATTAATAACTCAAGATATTTCATTAAACATCATTTGATTAGAAAATCAAAGAATACTTTACTAAAAGTAGTTGTGGGTATATTGCGACCAAGTTGCATATATAACGCAACACGGTGTCTAAATGACCCCTTTATTATAGCACAAAGATAAATGTACCTAACAATAAATACAGTCATAGTAACTGTAATTACTGTTTGTTGTGCAGAAATAGTGTACATTGGACACAACATTGGAGATTTGAGAGATTTCCGTTATTTCCTAGTATTGGTTGAACAAACGAACCGGAGAAGACTTAATCTACCAGTCGATTTAAGCTCTTATTAATATTGTAATTTAAATATAAACAGTTTAATTTCCTCCCAATTGACTGACATATATTAATATGTGAATATATATATTAGTATTTTCTTTAGAATAACGAAGTTTTTTAATTGTATTATAAAAGTATTATGATTCTTCATTTTAATTAAGTGTGTCAAATTAGGTAGATATAGAGACCCTACGCTATAATTGACCCTATGTAGTTTAATGTTTAATTCTTCAAGTATTTTTTTTTATACTGAGTAACACTTGAAATAATAACTAAAAAAAATCCAAACTTGACTCACTTGGCAGCTGTGTCTACTGGCTTGGCCCCGCCAAACACCTTCTCAGCTGGCACAGGCTTGGGTGCCGCAGGCTTATCATCAATGGGAGCACCGTCCGCTGGCTTAGTGGGCACTTCGGGGTCACGAGGCACCGTGCGAGGCAGTAGATTCAGTTTCGGACGCTCGCGTGGCTTTGATTCTTCATAAAAAAATTAAATATTATTAATAAATATTCTATTATTAAAAGAATACTTTAAAGATCAATTTATATACCAAATAAATAGTCTAAGGCTTTCATGGCCATCTTTCAGCATATCAATTAATATTAATTAATTCTTCGAGCAATCGAGGAGTTAACATCTCCTGATGATGCAGTCCGCACGTGATGGCGAAACCTCTTCTCGCTCACGTCGGCCGTACAGCCCAAATATAAAATAAACACTTTATGGAGTGTTATGGTTATTGGACATGTTGGAGGGCATTCCCCATGGTACTATTTAAAGACTACAATAATCTAGTTCTAGTTTAGTTAATTCCATAGTACAAAAAAATACATATATTAATAAATTTACCTTCCCTGGGCGGTTCCCTTTCCCTATCTCTATCACCGAAACCTCTGTTGCCAAAACCACGGTTCTCGCGGCTGAAAATAAATATATGACATAAGTATTGAGTAAATATCTATGGTTATACTCGACTCCAAACTCGAGAATGACAATTACGTCACATTCAAATAAATACGTTTAAACGGTTTACAACGCGAAATATACCAAAATATAAATATATTAATTAAATGTGTACTACTAGCGCAAACTGAAGACAATAATTAACTACACATTCACAATTTTAACGATATTATGTGGTTTACAAAACACGCCTCTGATGCAAATGTTTTTGAATGTTGAATATTAGTTGACGAATCTTTTTTGCATTTAAACAGTCGATAAATTGATTCCAGTTCATTAGTATAAAGGACATTTTTATACAACAATAAGTTTAGTTTTCACTAGTTGCATTTCGTTGGAATAATGTAAGAAACATGTAGGTATATAGCGACCATATTGCGTATGTAACACAAAATGGTGTCTTGTTAACCACATTGTTCTGGCACGCGGATAAAATGCATTGATTACAATTACAAAATATTGTAATCGATGCGCGACGTGCCATCAACTTTGAAAGTTCTCAAGATAATACTTTACGGGTTTAATTTGCATACTTGGTACACATTTGTAAATTGACTGGTTCTGGTTGAAGTATCAAGGTTATCAACACCCTGACGTCAATGAAGTTATTTATAAAATGACAAATTATATTAAAATAAATACAAATATGTATGTCACACAATTAATTTATGTGACGCAACAAAAAACCTAATTAAAACCAGTAAGATTAACTAAAAACTATGTAAAATCAAAACTGATAATGTGATATGTAAAAATATAATTTCTCTATAAAATTTGGAATTGTCTTTAAATACTGTATCACAACAAGAACCATGTTAGTAATCAAACTAAACTAGTCTGGTTCATGTCTTAGAGCATATTTTCACCATGAATCTATTATATATATTCTTTAGAGCATATTATATATAACTAGATAGATAATATGGGGCCGCTAGAGATAGAGTAACCTAACTGCAATTTTATGACTGAAATATTTAGTCTTTAAATTTTAATCTACAAGAGCAGTAACTAAAATCGTTAACATACTTCTTACACAAATAATAGTACAAATTCATTTTTGTCTAAGTTAATTGCACATTTTTATTTTCCTTCCTATTTAAAATCATGTTTTGTAATAGGCCACTATGCCTCTAGCAGTCTTACGTTAGTATTTACCTAAATCCACCGTCCCTGTCTGCAGCTCGGAATCCGTCTCGGCCGCCGTAGCCGCTCCTCTCCCCGTCGCGACCGAAGCCCCGCTCCCTAATTTAGATATTTTAAAATTATAACAAGAAAAAGGTCCCGTGTCACCAAATCTACGTCCAACTCAATGGATCAATATACAGGTGAATAAATGATTAATCTATTGCCCGTCCAATGTTATCTTGTTTTCTTCAGGTTTCGAAACCAACACTATGTATTGAATGGACAAGCATATACAATTAAATGTATGAATGAGCTTTAAGAAACTAGCTGTTTACAAAATTAATTAAAAATTTTACTTAACAATTTTCTTTTGGTGATTGTTTATCTTTTCATTCTGAATATAATGATGTTTACCTGTCACCATAGCGGTCTCTTCCGTAAGAGTCCCGACCCCCGTAAGGGGTACGCGGGGGCTCGCTAGGTCTCTCCGCGTCTCGCCACGCCCCAGGCTTGTTGTCAACGCTCGCTTTAAATATTTAAACTTTGTTTAAATTCAACAGTTCACCATACAATTCTTTTATATATAGAAGCATATTGTAAATCTACTTCATATTTTTTCAAAAGATATATACAATTAAATATTTTAAAAGGGGCTTTAAAAACTTTAAATTTTTTTTTGCATATAGTCTGCATGGTGTAGTGTTTTTATATGTATTCCTGAATAAAATAAGTCACTCAGAAAGTGAAAGCATCAACCGAGCGAGCTAAAGACTAGTCTGAATTGAGTTGCGGCGGAACCGTGTCACAGATCAAACTAAAAATGCCGGCCGCGGGGAATTTCCAACGAGCGCGAACGCTACATCTCTTACCCCGACTAACGTTGCGTCGTTATTTCCTGGTTTCCCCGCCGTTGTTATGGACAACGCCCCCGTCTAGAGGGTGGAACAATGACTACAGGGCGTCAATAGCCTTTACTCAGACCTTCCCGGGGCAGAGAGAGTAACTAAATGACTAAACAAGTTTCAAATGCTTTTGTACTCTGTGTGTGTGCCCCAAGTGTGACATTATAGCTCACTCGATTACACGATCACTATATTCATCATAGCGACAAACCGTTATGCGTTGAAAACAAAAAGATTGTATAATTGCCATATTAATATAAAAAAGCGAAACAATATAATTGATCATAACCCTATCGATGGTATTGTATTATTATCATTCTAGAACCTTACAATAAACCATATTTATAGTTAATGTACGTGCTGCATTGATAAAGAACCATTTTCAGACTGGCAATTAAAACATATACAAAAATTTTATATTAAACTTTGTCATGGTACTTAACATTACAATACATATTATATCTATGTAAGAGTATACCACTGTGTTAACTATAATTTGTAAAAATGTATATATAGTTATCTTTTTGCTTACAGTCTCTTTCCCGGTCCCGTTCGCGATCGCGATCTCTGTCCCTTTCCCGGTCTCTGTTGTCCGGGGGTGCACGGGCGCGGTTGTTCTCGGGCACTGACCGTGGTCCAGACCGCCAGTCTCCCATAGTACGTTCCGGATCGTATTCCCTGTTATACAATTGAGTTTATGGTCATTTAGAATAAATTAATAGCAAATACTACGTCTACCAGATCAATCATTAGAGAATTATTGATGTCCATTTTTAAAACAATTCTGATACAATCATAGCCAATGTATGGGCAATAATTAACAAGTTTAGGATGTAATTCCTGATTATTTCTAAACAATTTTGATTTAAGTAAAACACTTAAAATATTACAAAACGTATAGTTTAGTAAAAAAGTGCAAAAGAGTACAATGGTTAGTGAAATCCCGTTACCCCCTCGTGGGGCATGGGGCGAACACATTTCTCTGTCCGTTTCACTGATCCATTCTTTAACGGGCAAGTAGTTGATCAGACTTCTGTGCCCTGCCTAAATGAAACAATTGTTTGTTTCCCTGGGATTCGAACCCAGGACCTCTTGCGCTTAACGCAATGCTAGCCAATACGTTTAACCGTTTGGCTACAGAGGCGGCAAACAAAGTAACATAGTTATGCACCAACAAATTCTCTCATCCGAAAAGTCGAGCCGAAGTTAAAAATGATTTTCAAATAAGTTTAACTAATATATCGCGTTTTAAATCGTTAAAGTGTTTTATTTTAACTTCTCGCATTTTTAATATATACAGATAGGCTAAATTGTATAGAACAAGCCAAACGAAATAGAACCAAATACATGTTGTATATTGAGCCTTCAAAAGTACCTGTCGCGATCGGAGCGGCCCATTCCGCTGCGCCCCATGCCGCGGCGGTCATTCTCTTTTGTGTAAACCTCTATTCTTATCCTTCTGCCTCCTATTGTCTGTTAATGAATGAAATCAATAAATTTCTCTATTTGTCAATGTTGACAATTCTAAAGTATTGTTACTCTTGTAAAAAGCCTTTAGAACCATGAGTTGGCACATGGAAAATTGATTTTAGTAGCTAAAAAATAAGATCACTTAAACATCACAAATAACATTATATCTTTTATATTTTATTATAGCTCAAATTGCATTAAAATATATTAGTGAATTGATATTAAATGGCTTAAAATTGAATGTAAGAGGAAGTAAAGAAAAAAAACTTTAATATTCCACAGTCAATTAAGCTTAAGAAATTAATGGGCAGAAAAAAATTAATAGCTAAGTATACATACAAGGTCAGGAATGTTCATAGCATTGACAAGACTCTCCCTGTCTTCAAAATCAACATAACCAAAGCCTTTGAGACGGTCACCTTCACGTGGCAGTCTCAGGTTGGATATCTGGGGAAACACAATACAATCATAATACATTGTTCTTTATTGAAGACTTTTAAGACAAATATGTTTAGTACTTTGAATGCATATACAGAATAAAAATGGCTGTATAAATATTTTTCTGTTAAATACTGTCTATAGTTTACGCAAGTAGTACACATTTAAATAAAACACTTTAACATTTTAAAACGCCATATATTAGTTAAACAATATTTGAAAATGATTTTTAACTTCAGCCTGAAGTTTCAGATGCTTTGCAGCAGCCGTGGTGACGAGTCCCCTAGTGTTTTATTTAAATATTTGTCAGTTTTTAATCCAATGCTGTTTATGCAAAAAGTGCATATTTATTCTATACCACATACTACTGTGTAACTTCAAAGAAAGCACTTTTGCTGTTGTTACGTTCAAGTCCTGCCCAAGTCGAAAATTTTTTCATTTTATTTTTCATTTTTAAATTAAAAAAGCACTTATGTTTTTAAGTAAAAATCCAACTATAAATGTTTTATTTGAGTCAAATTAATCACCTTAAGTCCCTCAAAGAGGTCTGATATAGCACTATCATCAACATCATAAGGCAGATTGGATATATGTGCAATGTATGGTGGACGTTTTGGGATGCTCTCATCGTCAACAGCAAGACCGCCTCGGGCTGCACGAGAGGCCGATGGCAGAACAACAGGGCGGGTATTCCGCAAGCCTGAGTGTCCATAGCTGGCTACAATGCATTAAAATATATATCGTGAATCTATGTATAAAACTCAGGTAAAATAATAAATGTTATAACTTTTCACAAATTCATACACAAAACATTATAGAAAATAAAATTCCATGTATTGCACCCTCAGCTGTTAGTGGGAGCCAGCCAATGAAAGACTAGTCTGAATTGAGTTGTGACTTAGAAGTCATCTCGTAGATTGTGCTTAAACTGCTGGCTGTGGGAAATTTCAACAGTATTAATGTACACACCTCACCCACAGCTAACATGCTAGGGTTCACAGGCTATACACCGTACCGTGATTTCTGGTCTCCCCACCTTCCATATGATGGAAGCGTCCGGCTAGAACGTATTTAAAATCACAAAGCCTTTACTCAGACCTTCCCGGGGTGAATGTGAGTGACAAACACTCTGTGTGTACACCCCATGTACGAGATTAACATTGGCTTGCCATTACCCTTAGCTTCATCATTGGGCTGTATTAACAAAGATAAATTTTTAATTAAGGATAAACTTACGTTCTTCATCTGCGGGGTCTGCCCAACTGTTTGATGTCGCGATTGTAGTGGGCTCTGCAATGATGTCTGTGATGTTGGCTTTGACCCATTTTGGCTTTTTGGTCTTCTTGCCTGAAAACACCATGTGTGCAATGTAGCCAAAAACATTGAGATACTGCAATATTGATGACGCATTGCATGTGAACGACCTACTCCCAATTTCGGAATTCGTGGGAATGAAGGTAAAGAACATCCAAGGTTATGATTACTGTCATAAGAAAATTCGCTAAAACAACTTAAGATAGATGTGAATATTTGCATGGAGGACATGATAGTTGTTTAAACGAACGTTTAAGATATGTGGCCACGCGGTAAATCCAAACGTCTGCAGAGGTGATTAGATGACACGTTAGCAGAGTAATACATTTTTTAAATTTACTCAAACTATATATTAATAATCAAGAGACCTTAATTGACTCAAAATGTTATAGAAAAACGAAAAACGCAATAAATAAACAGCTAAAAACTAAGGTTTTTGAAATGACAAAATTAATAGAACTAACCTGTAGCGGCCATATTACAAGGCTGGGGCCAATGTTGCCATTAAATAACAATATTTTTATGTCCTATAGCCAACATGTCAAAACTGCAATAAAAGTTACCATATAAAAAAATACCATTACAGTGATTTGCAATGATATTTATACGAATGAGGAAGAGGAGAGCTTACGCATGTAGTTATGAATTATAATAATAAAAAAATAAAATTCAGCTTACTTTTCTTTTAGCAATTATGAAATAGGTTATAACTGAACTATACAAACATCAAAAAATATCCTTAAACTGACTTCACTGATCATTAATCATTAATGCAAAAAAAATTAATTCCTTGTAATAATTTACGAATATATAAAACAATTAATTAAATTAAATAATTATAAAAATAAATTCTTAACAATAAATACTTAATATACAGACTGCAGTGGGCGGACCTTTCAGGTCACAGATAAAATATAGTTCCAGGTATTTCTGCGACATTGTTTTATATTATCTGCGCCATGTGTAATGCTATACATATTAGGGATCCAAACCACAGATTATTCAATTGCACATTGGTACCTTCGCGCGGGCAGGCTCTAGTGTACAATTAGTAGGGCAGAACCAGGCAAAACTTTAATGCGCGTTGGGGTGCACAAATTTACTTCTAAGACAACGTTTTAGATGAATAATGATATTCAAATCACAAAAAGAATGGTCAACTAATATTTCCATCAATGTATTCATGTTTATCATTAGAAGTATTGGTACCATTGGTAATAGCTACCAATAGAATCGTTGTTAAAATTTTAAAAAATATATTTCCAATAAATCGTAGTAACCGCATTTAAACAAAGGTGGTTAAGATTCGCGTACTATCTTCAAACCTGAATCGTGCACTCTAATATCGTTAAATGGTTAATTAGTTTTTATACTTCCTATAATTACAAGATTTTAATCAACTAATTTTATTTATAATTATATGGGTATAGATAAATCGAAAAACTACTTAAAAATTACAAATTGCAATATATTTTGTGCACGCACAATGAATAAAGGAAAATATAAAAAAATGCATTAGCGATTAATAATTTTTATTAGAATCGTTTGTTGGTTTGTATAATATTGTATACAAACCAACAATATACGCGCATGCTGTAGCTTTTGTAGCCATGGCACTGCAGTATTGCATACACCTGTGGTTGTTATCGAACCAATATTGCGATTTTCAAAGGCGTTTTATTGTGACACGGATGACGCGGCTAGACAGCCGTTGGCCGTTGCAAGCAAGCGGCAAAACTGGCAAGTGGCGATGGCGATAGATGGCATTCGAGTCGTGTTGTCTTAACGAACGAACGTGCCCGTGCTAAGTGCCCCGAGAGTTCCGTTATTTAAGATTTTTATATTCTCCGACTTGCAACGCCCGCGCTTTTAGCTTACTGCATAAAGATTTTCCAAACGTATTATGAATTTAGGTTTGAGTGTTGTGATAATTGATAACAACAGTGATGTAAATAGTGTTGTGTTTACGTTGTTAATTTCGTATTGGTGTACAGTGTAAAGGTTTGTTTACAATGGGGTATACGTCTAGTGGAACTGGGAGGGCGGCGCACGAGGCGCTGCTAGCTCGTCAGGATGCAGAGCTGCGTTTGATGGAGACAATGAAGCGAAGTTTACAAGCTAAGATGAAGAGTGACAGGGAATATGCCCTAGCGCTGTCGGCCGCCGCGGCGCAAGGACAAAAGATGGACAAATGCGAGGAATTGAACGGTAACTATCGAAGTGCAGTAAAGTAGCGGACAAAGGCGTCTATCGTTATAAACAAAATACAATGATAAATGATAATAGAACCCTTAGAAAAATTCTTATAAGGATAATACTAGAAATTTTACTTATTGACACTCTATTATAGTCAGTAGGTACTTTTTATTTCACTATAAATGTGGGTGGTTTGTAATAAAGGTAATCTATTACCTATTTTAAAAAAATCTTCTGAAATCTGCGTTTTCCTGTAAGAGGATTCCTTCGTACCTGGTACGTATATAAAATAGGTACAGGCATCTTCAACATTCATGTTTCATTATGTTTTTTAATATTACCATACTTGATTGATAAGTTTTAACTGCTATATACCCTAAATTCAATTATAAAAGTGTCAATTGAATTTTAGTTTAGTTACCTATAATATGTTGGTACCGCGCGCGATTTTTTGCATAAATCTTTAGACATATCGTCAATAAAGGTATACACCGTATTACATAATATTATTTAGTAACTTACTCGATACAAATACTGAGAAACGACTTCATGAGGTGTGGTGTTACTTTTAAAATACCGAATCACAATGTTAAGTTACTCTTAATGACATTTTAGGTGGTGTTGCAGTTATCGTTATATTTTAAATTAAATACTGTCTGTCGTTTACGTAATTTTAAATTGTCATTTGAACAATAGTGGTTCGATGGTTTACTGCATTTTTCACAAGATAGCCAAGTACGGTGTTCACGTAATGAAAAGAGAAATGTCCCAGCCACATAACATCTCAAAAAAAATACGCTATCTTTGCATATTCGGAAATTACAGATTAAAATCGAAATGCGATTAAACTTCACGGCTTTTAATCTGTGGACGGTGGTTAGACCCGATATTTTTACCACCCATTTCATATCCAGATTTCCAGATGAAGTCAAACATGTTTCAGTAAAGTTATAAATTGATTAGAAACTAGATGGCACCGAACCACTGACCAATAAACAGTTCTCCCTGAACATTCTGACAACGGAGCCTTTTAAATATTATAGGATCAGTGATAGCATCGGCATGGCGTACAATGACTGAAGAGTGGGAGAACACCAGCCGCCTCATCAAGACCAACGCTGAAGCTCTAGAATCCAGGGCCCTGGACCGCCTCAACACGCTCATGGCCGAACGAAGGAAAGCACGCAAAGCCTACCAGGAGGATCACACGAAAATTTCGTCGCAGTTCGCTCAGGTAAGTGCTGTTTGACAGAAACATCTTTTAATAAGTTACTGATCTTATCGAATCTCACTTTTCAGAAATCGGTACCAAGTTGTTAAAAGGTTATCGACAGTAAAATAGCATCATAAATTGTTCAATCCAACGTACAACAAGGCCTGCCCGAGTGATTTTTTTTTTAAATTTATTTTCGATTTTTATAATAATATAACTGTTACTAAAGTACACACCAAAATGTTCTATTCAAGAAACTCGCTTGAACCGGGAAAAATTAAATACTGTCTATAGTTTACGCGAGTAGTACACATTTAAATAAAACACTTTAACTGTTTAAAACGCGATATATTAGTTAAACTTATTTGAAAATGATTTTTAACTTCGGCCCGACGTTTCGGATGCTTTGCAGCAGCCGTCTCCCCGTGACCACGGCTGCTTTTTAAACCGTTAAAGTGTTTTATTTAAACGGGAAAAATTAATTAGGTTTGAGGTATATGACGTGTTATAGCTAATTCTGCAGCGATTGGCTAGTCACTACAAGCAGTGTTAGTTTTACTAGATTTTCATATCACCGTGTCTGATCACGTGCCGTTCGCGATTAGTACACTGAGTCATTTCTATTTGTGTATGTCATGCTTCCAAGATATACCCAAAATCAATTAACAAATATTGCGATACCGTTTAGTAATACAATCGTTTGCTTATACTGGTTTATGATATATTGGGTTATATTTTAGAACTCTACGATGACCTAACAAGTAAATCTATCGAAAATAAACACTACATAGTATAAAATAAAGTCGCTTTTTATAATATACATTATAGATACTATTTACTAACTATTTTTATATTCATCTTATAAAAAATGCTACAACTCCTAGCCACTTCGATATCCTTGACTTTGTCATAAAAACACCAATCGAGCTTAAAGCTGTCGATAACCAGTATACGATTAATGCGACTAATGTCGGTCCGTTAGTGGCATTTAGCTCATCTAGTTTCCATGTTCGTTCATCCGTTTCCTCTTAGTCTTGCCGCTTACATAAATTAGGTCTTGACTCGAAAGAATTGTGTCGATACGGTTCGCTTACTCTTCTCCAATCTTAGCTCTATACGCCTAGAGCTCATGACGACCAAACCCATATTTTACGAACAGAACGTGATTTTTCAGATAGGGAAAAATAGAGAAGCATAGGCCACTTGATGGTAGGTGAAATACCCTAGCGTTAAATTTGTATATTTGGAACAGACTGACACCGAAACGCGATTAAACTTCACCGCTTTTTCATCTGTGGACGGTGGTTCGTGGTGACCCGGGCGGAATTTTGATATCCAGCCCATTCAATATCAAGATTTCCAGACGAAGTCTAACGTCTATAGTTTACGCGAGTAGTACACATTTAAATAAAACACTTTAACGGTTTAAAACGCGATATATTAGTTAAACCTATTTGGAAATGATTTTTAACTTCGGCCCGACGTTACGAACGATAGACAGATAGACGAATTAGAAGTCTAACGTGTTTCAGAAAAATTCTAAAATTTGATAAAATGTGGTGAAACCTAGTGGAGATCGAACCCAACTCGTAGATTACTATCTATACATTGCAACCATTAAAAGACCGTCAAACCATGCAACAGAAGAGGAACTTTCTCTTATCTCAAAAAATCTTATGTCTCTTACTAAATAATCGGACCGCAAATGTTTAAATAACGCGAGAAAATCTACCTCTTGATCTATAGGTAATGTCGGACAACTCTATCGGTTTCAGTAAATTACTTGCGGTACTTGGACAGTTGATGGATAACATCGCGTCATGATAGCAGTATAAGTAGCCGATAGCAATCGGAACGATTATATGCAGATATTTAAAACGATTACGTTACCTAAGGAACAAGATTAGGTTCGCCTAAGAAAGCTTAATGCACTATATTGATAAAAATTAGTCATGTTTCTCGAAATTTATCACAATTTATAAAACAACATACTTTTCAGAATTTAAATAAAACACTATAACGGATTAAAACGCGATATATTAGTTAAACTTATTTGAAAATTATTTTTAACTTCGACCTGACATTTTGGATGCTTTGCAACGGCCGTGGTCAGGGAGAGACGGGTCTTCCTTTAACTAATATATCGCGTTTTAAACCGTAACAGTATTTTATTTAAATGTGCACTACTCGCGTAAGCTATAGACAGTGCTTTACAGAATTCCTAACGAACAAGCACCAGTAAGTGTATTGTTGATGTTCAGAAGTTGTGTATATACATGTACACAATAAAGAATTGCCTTAATATATACATATTAAGCCGATTCTTTATTGGTTGTGCTACTTAAATCAAACAAGAGTAAATTTTATGATTTATTTATTACGTTCAGTGCAAAAAAATATTATCAGACTTAGTAACTACTACTGTCAATGCGTGTTACCTGACAGGTATTTTCCATTAAACTTATCGACACTACTGACCCATACCTCCCCACCGGTGGATGCGTCCCACTCCCAAGTCGTGGTGACAATACCAGAATCAATACTCGCACAGTATTTCATTATCGATCTCCATGAGATAATCTCACAAACGATTAAGGACCACATAACTATGTATTACAAAATACAATATATTATGTATAACAGAGACACAATTCGCGTCGGAACATTTGGATTCACGCCAATTTTTCTTTCGATGTAAATAAAGCGAACTATAATAGTTTCACCCGCATGCGAGCTGTTTTAGTTTAAGCCATCTGTTAGAAATATGTAATTGTACTAGTAGAACGCGAATCTAGGATAACACGTTATAAAAATAGATGTGTTTGTGCTATTTTTCTTCATAAATTATAGTGAGTGATTTTTATTACTATAATATGACAGTATGGTCAGTCTGTTTCGTTGGTTTAAAAATATATTGACACATACAAAGAACATCTAAGATGTCAAAAGCTAACATACCGTTTGTTTGAAAACTTTAATATTTTTCACATGTTATTGCACATGATGGCGCTATAACAAAAAGTTGAGAAACTGCGCGATATATCGAAAAATTGAAAAAAATTCGGCGATGAGGTGTAGGTCTCCGTAGCTCAATTGCTAGAGCAACAGCACGAAACGCTGACGATGCCGGTTCAAATCCTGCCTGAGTCGACCATTTTTCAATTTATTTTCGATTTTTATATTATACCGTTTGTTACTATGCTTTAGACTAGACAATGGACTAGCTTCGTTTAGCCAAGCTTCTTTGTATGAGTGATAATAAAAACCATTAACATCGATTGTATATACATACTTAGTTAAAATGACTCGCCCTTTAAGTACATTCATAATTTATAATTCCCGTACAACATTTTTTCAATATAATCTTTAGGTTGTAATATTAATTTTAATAATATGGCTGACGCATTGCTAAATATTTTTGTCATTTAATAAATAAGTTCTTAGCATTGGGCCTAGAAAGTAATTTTCAAGGCAATTAAGTTACACGTTAGGGAAAAAACACTAGAATACACTTAACAAAATGACTCTGACGATTTCGTTGTATACTGGCGACCCACATTTAGAAAATACGAAGTATAGTGTAGTTCTTTTGAACAACCTATTAATTAACCTTATGAGCCATGTGTCGAATAAAATTTGTTTATAGAATAATTTTCTATCGCAAAAACGATTGTAATCCTACTAATATTATAAACGTGAAAGTTTGTATATGTGGATGGATGTTTGCTACTCTTTCACGTAAAAACTACTGAATGGATTTCAATTAAACTCTCCAATAATATAGCTTATACGTCAGAATAACACATAGGCTACAATTTATAAAGATATTGTGTGAGCTGTCCAAAATATGACATTTAGTGTCAAGTAACTAGGAAAAAACCTACCTTTCTGCGAGCTATTCTGGCGTGCGCTGCCATTAATTACGCATAATTATGTAATGTATGATATGAGAGACATCATTCAATTTAAATGCGCGATACTACGTAATCCTAATCCTGCGTAGACGAAGTCGCGGGCACCAGCTAGTCTGTATATACATACGCGAATTGTGTAAATGGCTTTCGATTCTAACCTTAGAAAGAAATGTGGTAGGAAGAAGCACACTGAACAATTAATTCACTTTGTTAATTAAAGACACAAAAAAATGCTGTTCATCGATGTTTTCTTCACTGGCGAGCATACACCGGGTATAGAACTCCCAATTTATCGTCCAGGTCAAACCGACTGCACTAGTAGACGCACCTCTAGCACATCTGTGGGAATAGAAAAATAGTCTTAATATTTATAACAAAAAAAAAATATTAACAAGATTAGGATAGTAATAGTAAGTCGTTTATTATTTAAAGAAAACACTTTAACGGTTTAAAACTGTGTATATATTCGTTAAACATATTTGAAAATTATTCTAACTACGGCGCGACGTTTGGGATGCTTTGCAACAGCCATGGTCTCGGGGAGACGTTTTAAACCCTTGATGATTTTTATTTAAATGCGTGCTACTCGCGTAAAGTACAGACAGTATTTAGTATATTATTTTTAAATTCTGTGTGAATGCATCGTGAAGGGTCGAAGAAGGTTAAAGTTGAGTAAGAGGAATTGAAATGCACCGAACTGAATCCGGTCGCAATTGGCAGTCTCTCGCTCTGATTGGGCCGGATGCGTTCTAGATACGTTAATGTCGGATCGAGAATCGTGTCTCCGAGACAAGTGTAAAAAACAGGAACTGGGCCGAAAGAGTCGCGAGCGTCTTGTCTTGCGCTCGTTGCTGACCCAGATCGGTATTTCCGGAAATAGTGAAATTGTTCGTGTTGATCCACGAGGCTCGGGCATTTCGCTTGGGTTCGAATACCGATGATGGTTGAAGTATAGGATTTTTGGTTTATAAATAACAAACAAAAACACTGAAAAAAAGATTATTATTATCGTAAGAAAGACCTGAGCGAAATTATAAAAATATTAATTTGAAGACTGTCTATAGTTTACACGAGTAGTACACATTTAAATAAAACACTTTAACGGTTTAAATCGCGATATATTAGTTACACTTATTTGATAATGATTTTTAACTTCTGCCCGACTTTTCGGATGCTTGGCAGTAGCTGTGGTCACGGGGAGTCTCCTCGTAAAAATAATTTTTAAATAAGTTTAACTAATATATCGCGTTTTAAACCGTTAAAGTGTTTTATTTAAATATAAACTTTAAATAACTAATAAATAATTTAAAAATCGAAAATAAATTACTTAACTAATAAATATTTTTTTACGGGCTTGTTGGTGTAACGGTAGTGCTGTCGGGGTAATAATCAAAGGGTCCGGATCCCTACCGGCGCTAAGAAGTTTTAATCAATTTATAATTTTTCTGAAACATGTTGTTGTTGGGCTTTGTCTAGAAATCTGGATATTAAAAGGTCGGTAGGAATATCAAAATTCCGTCCGGGTCACGAAACATCATCCACAGATGAAAAAGCCGTGAAGTTAATCGAGATTCATTAGAATTAGTACGAGAGTACATTAGATACACATTTTATATTTAAAATGCACCGATTAAACTTTGTCGCTGCAAAGATGCTTTACGAGCACAAATAATTATGTCCTATTGAAAAGCAGCCAAAAATGTCATCACTGCAAATAATAGCGGTTCATAAAAAAGCTTTTAATGACGTAGTTGCTAAATATATTTTATTAGATAATTGTACTCTGTAAATGGCCCACTGCTGGGCCTTGGTACGTGGTTGAAGGAGATTACACCTAAGGTCTGCCCCGTAATTACAATCAATGTTGCCACTAAATTAGCAGTAACCGAATCCTTGGGAGGCTTTGCTTTATAATATTTTCCTTACTACTTCTAGTAATCCTTATTATCCTCTCATTATATTAGCCAATGGATTATATCTATAGAAATATTATACACATTTAGGAATTTGAAATTAAAAGCTATTGAACGGCCTATCGTATAACCCTGTTAATCGCTTAGTCCTAATTACATCGTAATCGTTACGATTAACAAAGCAAACGATTGTACGGCTGATGTTCTTGTTTGCGTTCACCGTGTGTGTTCTTTATCTGTGGAATTTCCTCTTACCGATAATATTATCTGTTGCATACTGACCAAGGTCAAAGCCTTTTTTTATATGTAACCCGTCACCAGGTACACCAATTCTTGGAAGGGGAAAAGTATAATCGTTGATTGTCAAGGATTTTTACAATATTTTCTACATAGCTAGCTCTAAAAGAGAACAATTTAATTGGCTTTCTGATATCTAATTTGTCGACTATCCTATTGTACTAGCTCTAAGTTTTCCATACGTTTAATTAATAAATGGAGATGTTAACAAATGTAAGTAATTATTTTTTTATCACCTCCATGTATAAGAGTTGTTATTTACTCAAGTAGTACCTACTACACATTTTCATAAATTTTTAACGGTTTAAACGCCAAATATAGTGACCTATTTTTAATTTAAATACGGCCCGACGTTTCGGATACTTTACATAAGAGCTATAGTATAACATTGAGTATGTTTTCGAAAGACATTTATCATGAGTTCCAAAATTCAATTAAAAAAGCTTTACTCCAATTTGTCTTCCTTCTTCGACAAGCATCGCGGTTAGTAGCGTTTAAATCAGTTATAATTTGGTTGCATTCATTGTATCTTGTAATTAGTCCTTACATAATGGATTACGTGTAATTACTTAATAGTGTGGCAGTCTGCAACACTTGACCCCAGCCAATTTGTAATGTTCCCACGAAGCTATTGTTACGGGTCCATTGTGTCCCTATAGTTCACATTTCACAATAGGTCATTTATATGGAGCGAGTTCTATTTATAGAAGTCGAAGATTGGTAGCAATCGATATTATACAAGTTAGACACGCTACTTCGTCCGCACTTTTCACAGGACAAGTTTGCAAATGTTATATTTCGTAGTTTGGATTAGCGAAACCATCGAATTTACTTATCTTTTTTAAATAAAAAGTACTTAAGGCATATAATATTAATATCCTTTTTCTAAATTCCCTAAATATAATAACTAATTCCCTAAGGGACAAAATATACGGGGTTCCAATCCCCAAATGTGTACATAAACGATAAGTAAGACACATAATTGTACCTATATAAGGTTTTAGAAAACTTGAGTACAGACAGTATATAAAGATGCCACAACCGATTAGCTATGTAACACCATTACAATACATGTTGACCTTACTTTTAAAGAATTCGCATTCGCATCAATACAATATGATGTTATAGCGACTAATTTGTGAATAGATAGAGATAAAGAATACGATAGTTGGCTAGCGATCAAATCAAAATATATACACTGTGTTTGCTATAAAAAGATCTATCGTGTGTTTAGAACAATTTGTTTTTATATTATTTGATTTGGTTTTGCAATATGCGATATTTGAAACATAGGATGTTGAGTATGCTCGTAAACATCATTGATATCAATTTTTTAGATTTATTTAGCTTTTTTCAATATTAAAGTTTACTTTATGGTACCATTACAATACAATACAATCTTGTTCACCCGTATTCTGATGTTAAAATATCTACTTTGCATTTGTTATGATAATAGAAGTTATAGAAAACTAAACCAGATACCATCTATTTTACCTTTGTACATTCCGAAATCCACAGATTGAAACAGCATTTGAATTGAGGGACGCTGGATTGTGACCCGGATGGACGATATTCAATTGAATATCTAGATGATCCCAACATGTTCCAGAAAAATATAGATTTGAAAAACTCATAACCCATGACCTGTTGGTTATTAGCCACACATTGCAACCATTAGACCACAATAACGTGGTCTTTCAGATAATGTTAACGCTGATATATAATATGATGACTGAAATTTATATCTGAGGTAGTTTAGCGGAGCTCGTTAGTTCGGATCGTGAACCTGTTATTTTCGTCCAGTCTGGGTTCTACGTTTGCTATTGGTAATTTGAGACGTCTCTTTCATCTGTATTCTGTCGTAAGATTACCCTTCCACGCTCCTCGTGTATTTTTTTAAAAATACTGATTGTTGATTAGTTTGATGAAGTCTAACTAATATTTATGATGTGTGTGCATTTCTTTTTCTAAAACACTCGTGGAATTTTATCAATGTTTTTGTATCAATAATTTGATATAATTTTTGAGAACGTACTTCCGAATAATACTTTTAATGCACCATAACTATTGCTACATAATAATTATCCTAGAGACAAATATGTCAGCTGTGTTTTCTAGTTTTAAAATTTGCTGGTCTTAAAAAATACTTTTAATTCAAATTCTACGACGTATTTAGAATTATTCGATTACGAAAAGTTTTTTTAAGAGAAAGTTCGGAAATAGAAGTTGTCATGACCTCCGTTCTTCCATCTTTGAGAGCACCTTAAGCCATCGGTCCCTGTTATCACCATTCATTTAGTGGCCATAGTCGCTCAAGCTCGTTAACCTTCACCGGAAGAGCATGGTGGGTCTAAGTTTAAAGTCTCATGTAGAAGAGAAGATTTTTGCCCAGAAAGACATTAACTGTCTGAAACCATAAATTTCAATGCCACAATAAAGTTCATTCGAATGTGTTAAATTCAAAATGGTAGTGTATGTCCATAAAACATCGATTATACCGAACAATGGCAAATAATTAACCTTCTAAAATCTTCGTGGCTGCATGAAATATTGTTTTAATTGCGACGGCTATAGATTATAGAGAATCTTGATCGTTTGCCAGATCAGAGAGATTATTCGTCTGCGTCTTCAAGAGTTGTCAATGGATTCGCGCAAAAATTAACAACTAAGGAAGACCGTACTTGTTTACAGGCCGTAGATTTTCAGGGTATTGTGCTCTGCCTGACCGAACTAGATAAATTCAAGGGTTTGGAAAATATGTAAAAGGCGGTTATATTCAAACGCGCTCCAGTTTCAGTCTGGTGATTTCCGAATATCGGAAGCTAAATAACGCATCATGTTGAGATCTTATAGGGCTCGAGTTCACCTTCCTTCAAGTGAAACCTTGAAAGAAGATGAACCCTACCTCTGCCTCTGTGCTTGTCTATCCTCTATTATATAAATAATTATAGTTAAGTGCATAGTTAGTTAATACCATCCATTTTAAAGGTAGTTTTCTTTTCAAATTTACAATATAGCGCATAAGGCGTATTTGCTTTATACTGCTTATTTTCTATACCTTTCAAAACCTTTCTTGAAAATAAGAATCATATCTACAGTCCAATCGAAAGAAATACACGTTTTATTAAGGCCTCAACTACACGTAATATTTAAGTTGGGTCTGGCTCACCGCCGAGTTTCTCGGAATTACATGTCGCATTGCTCTAAATAGTTCGTTGCACCGTCTCAAAACTCGAAACTCCCTCTATAAAGAATAAAATAGGTAATTTTTCACCATATTTATATACCGAATATTAAAAACTAGCTGATCCGATAAATTTTGTTTTGATCTTTGCAATTTTGTAGATACAACTCCAAAAAATAATTGGTAATAATTCATCAATGTCGACTAAATTACCTGTTCTTGCGACAGATCAAATCAAAAATCATTTATTCATGTCAGCTTAGTACACTTATAAACGTCAAAACAGGTAAAAATTTAAAACTCTATATTTACACTTACTACCAGTAAGTTAGGGCGTAGAACGAACGAGAAGAACTGGCAAGAAACTCGCCGCCACTCCTTTTAATTGCCAAGTTTTTATTGCATTTCTTTATATTCCTTACGCATTTATTGTGTACATTTTCTTCCTTGGTAGAGCGGGTTCCTCCATACCCCAAGCATTTTATCATTTACGTTATAATAACCCTTTCCAAGCAGTTTTTGTTTAATACACGATTTAAATTTATTTATTGCAACATTTTCTTTTTTGAACATACTTTTAAAAATCACTTAAAGAGAGATCATTCTTTCATAATATAATTCATATTTAAATTGTAATGTAATAACAAAATAATGAATCACATTCCCTGTATTTTCCACATTTCCCACTGCTCAATCCAACACAAAAATAAATTTTCAATTCGAACTATTTTCCGAGATTATTGCGTTCAAACAATCAAACTCTTCAGCTTTATTATATTAGTATAGATTAAACATTAACACGAAGAAAATACACGTCTGTAACCAGTACTGTTAACATGCCTTTTTAGCAACTTAGCTGAACAGATTAGCAATGCATTAAGGATTTCATGAAAAAAAGATCATAAACATTCAATACGTATAATCTCTTAAAGTCTTCTTTCTGTGTTACTCAGTTGTAGAGGTTCGTTATATTTTCGGTAATAGCACGCAACTAGTACACACCAAACGTAAGAAGGTAGAAAAAGGTGGCATAACATTTTAAAAGCGAATTGTTGATAGCGTAAGATCGTGGGAAATAAAATGTAGGTTATGACTACGAATGCCGATTGTAATAAATTGTTAGACATGCTTTTCTTTTTAGAATTCCCATCGTGGGTAAACAAAGCGTATTAAAATGAATAATTTCAGCGTCATTTAGCATGTTTGGTGATCTAGTGTGGTGTTACCTTTTATGATTCCATAGAAGGTAGATTTATTGTGTATGTATGTACTATTTTAGTATTATTTTATACAGCCCGAAAGACAATAATATGCTGTTTAGTTTAGTTAGAATTTATTTTAGTATTGTCTGTATGTATTAATAATGAAATTTTTCTAAGTGTTAAGATATATATAAAATTAAGCTATTCGTTCGTGTAAAAAATTTGCTTTATTTTGTTTTAAATAACGATTTTGAAGATTTTAAGTAACGATTTGAGGCAATTATTATGGCGATTATATGAAAGAACTTTGACAAATTTATCGATGCCTTTGATATTTTGTTGGCCTATAAACATAGTATCA
>CAVLEF010000004.1:12490000-12805000 GCA_963661955.1 Leptosia nina | reverse complement strand
ACTCCACCTCCTCCCTCACCGAAGAGGACTCCGGCTCTGGACACCAGGTGGCCACTATCGAGGCCACCTCCACCATCTCCCTGTCCAGAGACTTCAGGGCCCAACGAGGGCCCTTCTGCGCCGGAGGGGCGCCAGGCCCGATCGCCGTGGACTGAGAGGAGACACTGAACCGTATGTAACGGTGATCAGACAGCGTCTCCTCCCCGTCCAACACCTCCCAGTCGACGATGCGGCGCGCAAGCCCGGGGCTGGCAAAGGTAAGGTCCACTATGGACCCCCCCTGCATTCGGACGCACGTCTGCGTCGAGCCCCGGTTCACGAGCGCCAGGTTGTGCGCGGCCATCCACTCGACGAGGACGTCGCCACGAATATCTGAGGTTGGGGAACCCCAAACTGCCGACTTGGCATTGAAGTCCCCCGCCACTACCACCTCATTCGGGCGACCCCACGACACGAGGGCGTCTACTTCCGCCAGGAACTCCTCGAACTCCGACAGAGTCCTGTTGGGCGAGAAGTAGACCCCGACAACCACCACGTTGCCGCACTTCGCCGCGACACAACCCTGGCCTCTCCGTGAAGAGACAATTGGGGGAGAGCCAACGGCTCCGGTGACGACTAAGGCGACAGTCTCGCCAAAGTCCCCGACCCAATTGTCCCCTTGCTGCACCGCATACGGCTCCGCAAGCACCGCAATGTTAATGGACCACTGCGCCAGGCCCTGGAATAGGAGATCCTGGGCCCTGGCGCAATGGTTCAGGTTCGCCTGGAGGAACCGTAGGGCCATACTAGGCCCCTACGGTCTCGGCAACCTCCATTGCGGTCCCGCTCGGAGGGACGGCGGCCCGCTTCTCCGGGACTCTCCGCCGCATCTTTTTGGTGGGGGCCGAGCACTTGGCACCACCCACCCGATGGGTTGCCACCTTGCCGGCCGCTGCGCAAACCGCGCAATGCGGACTGGCCGTACAAGAGGCCGCCAAGTGCCCGGGCTGACCGCATCTGTAGCAGAGACCGCTACGATCGCTCGCGCAATCGCAACGGCTTGCCACGTGGCCAGCCTCCAGGCATCGGTAGCAACGCAGTGCCCGGGGTTTACCCAGAGTCACCCGCGCCGCCACCCATCCCACCAAAAATCGACCCTCCAGGAGCCGTTTCGCAGAGACCACAGGGACATGCGCCCAAACTGCGCCAAGTCCCGTGCGGTCCCGCCTCACGTCTCCGACCCTCACTTGCCAGAGAGGGCACTCGCCCTTTTTCACGATGGCATCGGCCACCTCCTCCTTCGAGACGGAGTCGTCAAGGCCCGAAATTCGGACGTCGACGGCCTTTTGTGGCCGCGACACCTTGACGGCTTCGCCGTCCAAGACCTCCCCGAGCTTCTTCGCGAGAGCGTCGGCTTTGGGGCCGCTCGCAGCTCCGGGGAGTTGTAGGATGGTGGCTCCGGTGGCCGCCTTCCTCACCCTGATGCCATCGAGGCCTGTGACCTCCTTGAGGTCCAGCCTCTCTCTGGCCTTCCTCAGGACCTCACTGTACGAAAGCCCCGCTTTCGTTGCGTCCTCGGTGATGGTCAAAACTACCGCCGAAGACCGAGGCGCCCTGAGTTTCGGCTTTTTCGCCGTTTGAGGGCCGGATGACTTTGCAGGCCCTTTGCCTGCACGCGGTCGTGCCTGCTTTTTCGGAGCCTGACCACCCGCCCTGGATTGGGCAGGCAGACTCCGGGGCTCCTTCTTCCGGGACGTGCGTCCCTTTCTGACCACCGTGACCCAGTTCCCCTCAAGGGAGTCCGGGTTCGGCGGCCTCGATGGTTCAGGGGGAGGTGCCACTGCCTCACCCCTAACCGGAGCCCTCTTCCTCTGCTTCTGCGGCCCCTTCTTCGCTGAAGGGGCGGCAGGTTTGGCGGCTGCTTTGTCAACCGCCAATGGCGGCCGGAGTCGGGGAGCAGGGTTCAGTCGAGGCTCTAAGCCCTCGAACCTGGCGTTCACCCTGTCCCCAATCTTCCGCAGCAACCCTGCCTCGAACTCCTCCAAGCTAGTGGGGAGTTGGGAGGATCGCTGCAGATCCTCCACCCGCCGAGTCAGCTCCTCCATCCTTTCGCGGAGCTTTTGGTTCTCCGCTTGGAGGACCTTTGTCTCCTCAGAGACAGTCCTCTGGATGAGGAGAGCAGAGTTCTCCCGAATAGACGCGACCGCGTCATTGAGGGCGCGGACGAAGGTCCCCTTCAAACTCCCGGACTTCTTCGCCACGCTCTGGATCACACCCAGACTCTCGTCAATGCCCTTTATGGCATCGACGGCGGAACGAGGCATGGGGACACAAGTGCCCATTATGTCCCCCTCGTCCCATGCGAGCGACGCCACAGAGGAAGGCCGCGTAGATCGGGCCTCCGAGACAGAGGCCGCTAACTCAGCCTCCGCCTGGAGCCGGATCTCCTCCCTCTTGGCCTTGTTAAGGGCCTTTTTGGCGGCCGCCAACCCGACGTACTCGCCAGTGGTTGGCGGGCGGCCCCTGGGTCGCTTTTCAGCGGACCCTCTCTTCGCTACAGAGAGAGGGGTGTCTGTGGAAGACCCCTCTTCTGGCGATTTCTCTCCCTCTTTGGGTCGTTTCCGCTTCTGGCGCCAGAAGCGGCTCGACTCCAATTCACCGACCGGAGGGACTGAGCCAGCGGACGACACGCTGACTAAGTCCGAATCCGAGTCGGACAGATTTAACGAGGCCCTTGAGGACCTCGTACTGCGGCTAGCCCTAGCCAAGGCTGACGCCGACAATCTTGTCAACGCCACCCTCAGCGCTCGCCCTTCCACTTCAGCCTCTCTTCTCCTTTCTTCCTCCTCCTTCTTCTCGCTGTTAGTTTTTTGAATTTGTTTTGAATTTTCTCCTTCCATTACTTCTTTTCATTTAACAAATGTTGCGCCTCGCTACAAGGCGCAACGGCATTTCTTTTTCTCTAAGGGAAATGCAAAGTCCACCCGGGCAGAGCCCTGTACCCGGGTAACCCTAATACAACTGGCGGTCGGGCGGTCGCCAGAGGTTGGCCGCTAGCTGGCCCGGTTACTGCCGGACCACCCACTCACCCTGCGGGCAAGCGGGGGCGCAGTGCCGCGCAGAGGTCCGAAGACGCCCCAACACCACGCAAAATTCAGGGTTTTTTCTGAGGTTTTCCTTCCTCTTGGGCCGGCCGATTAAGGCAAGCCCCCTGGTCCCAGGTGCGCCGCGAGACATGATCCACGACACGCACCCGGGGAAACAGGTTTGCCCGACGGAGGGCCGAAACCCCTAACCAGGCGCAGCACATCGCCACGCCCGGCCCGCCGCGCCGCGGTCCACCACCACCGCCGTCCGTGGTGACTCCACCACCATCCTGCGCCATGAAGGCCACTGGTCTCAACAGACCCCAACAACCGTGCTCGGAGGCACGCTCGCAGCGCTCTGAGGTGAGCGCTGCGTCTCCGTGATCGGTCTCCGCGTCGTCTTCGGAGACCGACCGATGGATCCAATTAGCTTCGTCGTGCAATAGTGGCCAGAATCGGCAGACCCACAGACAGTCTGTTGCCGATTAGGCACCTGGCCACTATAATAAGCACCGACTACTGAGCCCCCCCGCCGCGACAAGGCCTGGATCATGGGGGGGGAACCTAACCTAACCTAACCTAACCTAATTTTTTTTTTTTTTTTTTTTTTTTTACTTGGAGGAATCGACTCTTTACCGACGCCCCCGCCTGGCCACATCGAGTGGCGGGGGGAGTGTGGGGGTCGGCCAGCTTGACCACTACCCACTAAACCTCCAAGAGCCCACGGGAGACTTGCCGGACGCGAGCGAGCGGTTAGTTGCCCTTGACCCGCATGCCCGCGCCCGTGTGTCCTGCCGCGCGTGTTTCCCGCGCGCGGCTCGCCCTACGTGGCCGGTTGATGGCCACGTCTCCTGGCTCGGTCCTAAGACCGAGGTCACGGCTGGCGCCGGGCGTAATCGCGCCGGCGCCGCCCAAGTCTCCTCCGTCGGAGTGCGGGGGCGTCGGGAGCAATCTCCCTCGCCCTCTCCGCTTCCTCCTTTTGCGAGAGGACGTCGGCGCAGAAGGCCTCAAAGGCCCGCCACGGAGCGTCATCCGCGCTCCTAACTATCCCTGCCACAATGGCTGGCAGGGACAGATCCGCGCCGAATGCTCCGGCCAGGGCAGTCCTCTGACTCGCCCAGGCCGGGCATGCCTCCAAGGTGTGTTGCGCCGTGTCTGAGGCGCATCCGCAGTGATGGCAGGAGACTGTTTCCTCCCGCCGGATCCCGTGCAGGTATTTGCCGAAGCACCCGTGCCCCGACAAAATCTGCACCGCGTGGTAGGACAGGGATCCCCACCGCTTCGTCCTCAGCCACTCGGGCAGGACGGGCGCGATCGCTCGAAGCGTATGCGCGCCTACCCGGGAGGTGGCAAGATGCTCTTGCCACCGCGCAACGACAGCCCTTTGGCCGTCCTCCCTCCAATCCTTGAGGAGCTCGTAAGTGAGCTCCTCGCCTCGACTCCGGACTTCAGCCCGGCGCCAGTAAATGTCGGCTAAGGCAGCCGCCTCCAGGTGCCAGGGTGCGAGCCCGGCTATTGCGCACACCGCGTCATAGGACACGGTGCGGTACGCCCTCGCCACCCTGAGCGCCATCACCCGTTGCGACTGCCTCAGCAGCGCAAGGTTCTGCGCCGACAAGTCCTGGGCCCATATGGGGCAGCCATAGAGCGCCTTGGAGCGCACGACGCCGGCGTACAAGCGGCGACACCCCTCGCTCGAGCCGCCAAGGTTCGGCATAATTCGGCACAAGGCCGATGCCGTGGCGGCGAGCTTCGGGGCAAGTGCCGCGAAGTGCGCCTTGAAGGACCACCGAGAGTCGAGGACCAACCCCAAATACTTTAGGGTGGACCCTATCCCGATGGCCTCTCCGCCGACGATGATGTGCGCCCCGCTCGGCGGCGCTCTCCTGGGACCGTGGAATGCGATCGCCTCTGATTTGTTCAGGGCGACTCGCAGGCCAATCCTCTGGATCCGCGCCACGACCTGTGCCACCCCGGCCGTGGCGCGAAGCTTGGCCTCGCGGAAATCGTCGCCCCTCGCAACCACCAGGGTGTCATCCGCGTAACAGATGACGCTGACACCCCGGATGAGGGAGCAACGCAGGACCCCGTCATAGCCGATGTTCCACAGGAGTGGACCTAACACCGACCCCTGCGGCACACCGCAGCTGACGGGGTGGGAACCCCATCCTTGCCTCCTGGGGAACGTGATGCGTCTCGCCGTGAGATACGACGCAATCACGTCGCGAAGATAGACAGGCACGCCATGATAGCGAAGCCCATCCATAATCGCTTCCCAGGGCAGGGTGTTGAACGCGTTGGCAATGTCCAGCGACACCGCCAAAACAACCCCGCCCTCCGCCACAGTCCCGTCCGACACATCGCGCAATCTCGCGATCGCGTCGATTGTCGACCGCCCCTTCCGAAAGCCAAACTGGCAATCGGACAGGTCTGGCCCCTCCAGAGCCAAGTGCTGCTGGATGCGGGTCGCTACTATACGCTCAAAGAGCTTGCCCGCTTCGTCCAGCAGCACGATCGGCCGATACGCCGAAGGCAAGTCCGGCGGTTTGCCAGGCTTCTGGAGAAGAACCAGCCTTCCCTCCTTCCACAAGTCCGGGAAGACGCGGTTCCGCAGACAAGCCGACAACAGCTTGCGGAACCGCTCGTCGAGGCCGGATTGCAAGGCAAGAGACAGAACCTTCCCGTGCACCCCATCAGGGCCGGGGGCCGTCCTCTTGCCTCGCGTCCTATCCAAGGCCGAGCTGAGCTCGGCCGATGTCACGTCCGGGACCCCCGCGTCCGGGGGAGGGGACGTCGACTGGGGGGGAAGCGAAGCATCCGCATGGGGAAACAAGGCCGACACGACTGAGTTCAGAAGTGCCGGCTCCATGCTGGATGTAAGGGGTGGGGCCCAGGGGCGCAGCTTGCTCATTACGAGCTTGTACGGCCGCCCCCATGGGTCGAGCTCCAAGGTGTTCAGGAGCTCCTCCCACGCCCTTTCCTTCGCCTCCGCGATCTTCATCCTGAGGGCCTTCTTTGCCTCCTGATAGAGGCAATAGAGGCGCCCTTCCTCTTCGGTGTTCCGCGAGGCACGCCGTCTCCTCCTGTACCTGGTGTACTGGCGTCGGGTCACCACACAAGTCGACCGAAGAGCGGCCAACTCCTCCGACCACCAGTACACCTGCCTACGCGGCGGAAGAGGTCGGGACCGAGCCATTGAAGCGTCACAGATACGCTCCAAGGCCGCCCCGAACCACTCCACCTCCTCCCTCACCGAAGAGGACTCCGGCTCTGGACACCAGGTGGCCACTATCGAGGCCACCTCCACCATCTCCCTGTCCAGGGACTTCAGGGCCCAACGAGGGCCCTTCTGCGCCGGAGGGGCGCCAGGCCCGATCGCCGTGGATTGAGAGGAGACACTGAACCGTATGTAACGGTGATCAGACAGCGTCTCCTCCCCGTCCAACACCTCCCAGTCGACGATGCGGCGCGCAAGCCCGGGGCTGGCAAAGGTAAGGTCCACTATGGACCCCCCCTGCATTCGGACGCACGTCTGCGTCGAGCCCCGGTTCACGAGCGCCAGGTTGTGCGCGGCCATCCACTCGACGAGGACGTCGCCACGAATATCTGAGGTTGGGGAACCCCAAACTGCCGACTTGGCATTGAAGTCCCCCGCCACTACCACCTCATTCGGGCGACCCCACGACACGAGGGCGTCTACTTCCGCCAGGAACTCCTCGAACTCCGACAGAGTCCTGTTGGGCGAGAAGTAGACCCCGACAACCACCACGTTGCCGCACTTCGCCGCGACACAACCCTGGCCTCTCCGTGAAGAGACAATTGGGGGAGAGCCAACGGCTCCGGTGACGACTATGGCGACAGTCTCGCCAAAGTCCCCGACCCAATTGTCCCCTTGCTGCACCGCATACGGCTCCGCAAGCACCGCAATGTTAATGGACCACTGCGCCAGGCCCTGGAATAGGAGATCCTGGGCCCTGGCGCAATGGTTCAGGTTCGCCTGGAGGAACCGTAGGGCCATACTAGGCCCCTACGGTCTCGGCAACCTCCATTGCGGTCCCGCTCGGAGGGACGGCGGCCCGCTTCTCCGGGACTCTCCGCCGCATCTTTTTGGTGGGGGCCGAGCACTTGGCACCACCCACCCGATGGGTTGCCTCCTTGCCGGCCGCTGCGCAAACCGCGCAATGCGGACTGGCCGTACAAGAGGCCGCCAAGTGCCCGGGCTGACCGCATCTGTAGCAGAGACCGCTACGATCGCTCGCGCAATCGCAACGGCTTGCCACGTGGCCAGCCTCCAGGCATCGGTAGCAACGCAGTGCCCGGGGTTTTCCCAGAGTCACCCGCGCCGCCACCCATCCCACCAAAAATCGACCCTCCAGGAGCCGTTTCGCAGAGACCACAGGGACATGCGCCCAAACTGCGCCAAGTCCCGTGCGGTCCCGCCTCACGTCTCCGACCCTCACTTGCCAGAGAGGGCACTCGCCCTTTTTCACGATGGCATCGGCCACCTCCTCCTTCGAGACGGAGTCGTCAAGGCCCGAAATTCGGACGTCGACGGCCTTTTGTGGCCGCGACACCTTGACGGCTTCGCCGTCCAGGACCTCCCCGAGCTTTTTCGCGAGAGCGTCGGCCTTGGGGCCGCTCGCGGCTCCGGGGAGTTGGAGGATGGTGGCTCCGGTGGCCGCCTTCCTCACCCTGATGCCATCGAGGCCTGTGACCTCCTTGAGGTCCAGCCTCTCTCTGGCCTTCCTCAGGACCTCACTGTACGAAAGCCCCGCTTTCGTTGCGTCCTCGGTGATGGTCAAAACCACCGCCGAAGACCGAGGCGCCCTGAGTTTCGGCTTTTTCGCCGTTTGAGGGCCGGATGACTTTGCAGGCCCTTTGCCTGCACGCGGTCGTGCCTGCTTTTTCGGAGCCTGACCACCCGCCCTGGATTGGGCAGGCAGACTCCGGGGCTCCTTCTTCCGGGACGTGCGTCCCTTTCTGACCACCGTGACCCAGTTCCCCTCAAGGGAGTCCGGGTTCGGCGGCCTCGATGGTTCAGGGGGAGGTGCCACTGCCTCACCCCTAACCGGAGCCCTCTTCCTCTGCTTCTGCGGCCCCTTCTTCGCTGAAGGGGCGGCAGGTTTGGCGGCTGCTTTGTCAACCGCCAATGGCGGCCGGAGTCGGGGAGCAGGGTTCAGTCGAGGCTCTAAGCCCTCGAACCTGGCGTTCACCCTGTCCCCAATCTTCCGCAGCAACCCTGCCTCGAACTCCTCCAAGCTAGTGGGGAGTTGGGAGGATCGCTGCAGATCCTCCACCCGCCGAGTCAGCTCCTCCATCCTTTCGCGGAGCTTTTGGTTCTCCGCTTGGAGGACCTTTGTCTCCTCAGAGACAGTCCTCTGGATGAGGAGAGCAGAGTTCTCCCTAATTGACGCGACCGCGTCATTGAGGGCGCGGACGAAGGTCCCCTTCAAACTCCCGGACTTCTTCGCCACGCTCTGGATCACGCCCAGACTCTCGTCAATGCCCTTTATGGCATCGACGGCGGAACGAGGCATGGGGACACAAGTGCCCATTATGTCCCCCTCGTCCCATGCGAGCGACGCCACAGAGGAAGGCCGTGTAGATCGGGCCTCCGAGACAGAGGCCGCTAACTCAGCCTCCGCCTGGAGCCGGATCTCCTCCCTCTTGGCCTTATTCAGGGCCTTTTTGGCGGCCGCCAACCCGACGTACTCGCCAGTGGTTGGCGGGCGGCCCCTGGGTCGCTTCTCGGCGGACCCTTTCCTCGCCACAGAGAGAGGGGTGTCTGTGGAAGACCCCTCTTCTGGCGATTTCTCTCCCTCTTTGGGTCGTTTCCGCTTCTGGCGCCAGAAGCGGCTCGACTCCAGGTCTCCGACCGGAGGGACTGAGCCAGCGGACGACACGCTGACTAAGTCCGAATCCGAGTCGGACAGATTTAACGAGGCCCTGGAGGACCTCGTACTACGGCTAGCCCTAGCCAAGGCTGACGCCGACAATCTTGTCAACGCCACCCTCAGCGCTCGCCCTTCCTCTATTTCTCCTCTCCTTTCTTCCTCCTCCTTCTTCTTACTATTAGTTTTTGTTTTTGTTTGTTGATCTTCTCCTTCCATTAACTTCTATTTCATTAAACAAATGTTGCGCCTCGCTACAAGGCGCAACGGCATTTCTTTTGCTCTAAGGGAAATGCTAAGTCCACCCGGGCAGAGCCCTGTACCCGGGTAACCCTAATACAACTGGCGGTCGGGCGGTCGCCAGAGGTTGGCCGCTAGCTGGCCCGGTTACTGCCGGACCACCCACTCACCCTGCGGGCAAGCGGGGGCGCAGTGCCGCGCAGAGGTCCGAAGACGCCCCAACACCACGCAAAATTCAGGGTTTTTTCTGAGGTTTTCCTTCCTCTTGGGCCGGCCGATTAAGGCAAGCCCCCTGGTCCCAGGTGCGCCGCGAGACATGATCCACGACACGCACCCGGGGAAACAGGTTTGCCCGACGGAGGGCCGAAACCCCTAACCAGGCGCAGCACATCGCCACGCCCGGCCCGCCGCGCCGCGGTCCACCACCACCGCCGTCCGTGGTGACTCCACCACCATCCTGCGCCATGAAGGCCACTGGTCTCAACAGACCCCAACAACCGTGCTCGGAGGCACGCTCGCAGCGCTCTGAGGTGAGCGCTGCGTCTCCGTGATCGGTCTCCGCGTCGTCTTCGGAGACCGACCGATGGATCCAATTAGCTTCGTCGTGCAATAGTGGCCAGAATCGGCAGACCCACAGACAGTCTGTTGCCGATTAGGCACCTGGCCACTATAATAAGCACCGACTACTGAGCCCCCCCCGCCGCGACAAGGCCTGGATCATGGGGGGGGAACCTAACCTAACTTTTTTTTTTTTTTTTTTTTTTTTTTTTTTTTTTTTTTTGTGGAGGAATCGAGTCTTTACCGACGCCCCCGCCGGGCCAAGTGCAATGGCGGGGGGAGTGTGGGGGTCAACCGCGAGTCGGCCACTACCCACTAAACCATCCAAGAGCCCATTCGTCACTGCACTGTTCGGACAAGGGGCTGGTATCAGCTAGGCCTTTAAACCCAGCCCCGTGCCGAGGGCAGCCGTCACGCAGCTTTCGCGCGTCTCGCCTTCTTGGCTCTCTCCTGCCTATGTTTCCATAGGGGCCCCTGTTGGAGGGGCCTTGGCCCCTTTCTTGGGGTCCATTCTCCGTGCCCTTTTGGGTGGAGCTCTGCACTTCGCACCGCCCAACTTGTGCTTCGCATCCTTTCCGGCTGCCGCGCATATAGCGCAATGTGGCTCAGCCGTGCACGACGCGGCGACATGATCCGGCTGGCTACATCGGTAGCACAGCCGACTTCGGTCACACTCTGTGACGCAGCGGCTCGCAACATGGCCGCTCTCCAGGCATTTGTAGCAGCGGAGGCCGCGGGGTTTACCCACCATCACTCGCGCCACCACCCATCCGACGAGGAACCTTCCTGTGGCCAGCTTCTTGGCCGCCTCGATAGGGACCCGAGCCCAGTATGAGAACAGGCCCGATCGTTCTTCCCTCTTCTTACTGACCCGAACTTCATTCGGGTGGCACTCTCCTTTTTCTGCGATTGCGGCCATGAGTTCGCACTCGCCGACCGACTCGTCTATGCCGGAGATGCGGATGTCAGCGGTCTTCTTTGGCCGCGTCACCCGTATGCTTCCCTCGCCGATGACCGACTTTAACTTCTCAGCTAAGGCGTCGGCCTTGGGACCACTGTTTGCTCCGGGGAGCTCTAAGACAGCGGCCCCCGTTGCCGCCTTGCGGAACTTGATCGCATCAATGTCCGCCACTTCCTTGAGGTTGATCTTCGCCCTCGCGATCATCAGTACCTTACTGTAGGTCGTTTTCTCCTTACCCTCATCGGTGAGGGTGATCACAACGGCCGACGACCGAGGCATTCTAAGCTTCGGCTTCGGCTTCGACTTGGCCTGGGGACTCTTCTTTGGCTTTGGAGCCGGCCCCGTTCTTGGCTGCGTCTTATCCTCCTTCTTCTTTTTCTTCTTTGCCACCGTGACCCAGTTCTCCTCCAGAGTATCCGGGTTGAGTGGCCGAGAAGGTCCGTCCATCTTCTTCTCCTTTCCTCTTCTTGTGTCCTTTCCTGAACTAGAATCGACGGCAGTCACCACGGGAGCTACGGGGGTGACAACCGCCGGAAGGACAGGTGAGTTTCTTATCACCTTCTTTCCTCTCTTCGCCGTGTCCGCTGCCAAGGGAGGCCTCAGTAGCGGCGCAGGATTTAGCCGTGGCTCCAGTCCTTCTATTCGGGCATTTATCCTGTCTCCAAGTTTGAGCAAGAGACTCGCCTCCAGCTCTTGCATGTTGGGGAGCCCCGAAGACTTCTGCAGCTCATCCACCTTCCTCGTGAGCTCCTCTAACCTCTGTCTCAGTTGCTGGTTCTCGGCGCTCAGGACTCTCGTCTCCTCACTAATGGTTCTCTGGATGAGAACCTGCGAGTTGTCCCTAATCGCCGAGACCGCTTTCTTCAATGCGTAGACGAAAGTTCCTTTGAGATTTCCAGATCTCTTCGCCACGCCTTCTATCACCTGTAAGCTCGCCTCAATGCCCCTGCGAGCATCCAAGGCCGAGCGACTAGCCGGGTCACCGGTGTCCACGATGTCCGCCTCATCCCATTGCATCGAAGACACCGACGATGCACGCGTTGACCTCAGCTCCGATGCGGAAGCCGCAAGTTCGGCCTCAGCCTGGAGCCTTATCTCTTCTCTTCTAGCCTTCACTAAGGCCTGCTTCGCCGCAGCCAGTCCAATGTAGTCACCGGTTGTCGGTGGGCGCCCTCTTCCTCTCGGCTTAGACGATTCTGGCGCCTCACTTCCACTCCCGCTGGAAGCACCAGACCGACTTCGCTTTCGCGCCTTCTGCGGACCGCGGAAGCGCTTCACACCTCTTGTGTCGCTACTCGACACCGTCTCCATAGACCCTACGGACGAGTCCGAGAGCCCTTCATACTCCTCCTCTATGGCCGCATAAGATCGAGCGGCGGCCGCTACAGAGGGACTTGGTGAAGCGCATAAGCGCTCCAACACCACTCTTGCGTCTGACATTCTCCTCTCTCTACCATGGGGGTTGCCGGCCTCCAGAGTACGATCCGGCTTAACCGCCGCCCCTTCACCATTGCTGGATCCAAAGCGACGGGTGGGATTTGACCCACCTGGAGTAGATTTATACTGCGTAGAATCCTCCATGTTGTTTTGTTGTTTAGTGCCTTAGGGGCTGGACTCCCACCAGCCATTCATCCCCTCGCCAGGCACCACAGACTTAGGATTGGGGGTGCGCTGCCTATGTCAGCGCACCTCGTGGACAACTAGCCCGCCATACTCCGTGCCGAAGCACCGCTCTCGGTTCAAAACCGCCTAGCAGCGGCAGAGAACCGATCTCCGCCTTAAAACTATATAAAAATATTTACAAAAGAAATAAAAATATATACATGGGTGAGAAGCACCCACTCCTAAAACACTATATACAAAAATAATATGTGCAAAAACTTACCTAGTTCTTCCGCTTTTTGTTTATCGCGGTCTGAAGGATCGCGATAAACAAAAACTTCGTCTTCCCCACCCACCACGAAAACGTGGTTGGCAAGGAACGCCGAAGATGTAGCAAGCCATACAGAGCAATATACAATATTGCAGAGTATCGCCCGCCTCCCAGTTAGCGACCACCGAGTATGCAGGATACGCACCGGTCATCACAAAGTTAACAAACTTTGCCATAGCCGATACCACCCTAACTCAGATGGCCGGGCCCTTCCGGCACGACAAGCCCTGGGGCTGCACGAGATACTCAAAGTGCAGTGGAAGGGGGGGGGGGGGAACCTAACCTAACCTAACCTAACCTAACCTAACCTAACCTAACCTAACCTAACCTAACCTAACCTAACCTTTTTTTTTTTTTTTTTTTTTTTTTTACTTGGAGGAATCGACTCTTTACCGACGCCCCCGCCTGGCCACATCGAGTGGCGGGGGGAGTGTGGGGGTCGGCCAGCTTGACCACTACCCACTAAACCTCCAAGAGCCCACGGGAGACTTGCCGGACGCGAGCGAGCGGTTAGTTGCCCTTGACCCGCATGCCCGCGCCCGTGTGTCCTGCCGCGCGTGTTTCCCGCGCGCGGCTCGCCCTACGTGGCCGGTTGATGGCCACGTCTCCTGGCTCGGTCCTAAGACCGAGGTCACGGCTGGCGCGGGGCGTAATCGCGCCGGCGCCGCCCAAGTCTCCTCCGTCGGAGTGCGGGGGCGTCGGGAGCAATCTCCCTCGCCCTCTCTGCTTCCTCCTTTTGCGAGAGGACGTCGGCGCAGAAGGCCTCAAAGGCCCGCCACGGAGCGTCATCCGCACTCCTAACTATCCCTGCCACAATGGCTGGCAGGGACAGATCCGCGCCGAATGCTCCGGCCAGGGCAGTCCTCTGACTTGCCCAGGCCGGGCATGCCTCCAAGGTGTGTTGCGCCGTGTCTGAGGCGCATCCGCAGTGATGGCAGGAGACTGTTTCCTCCCGCCGGATCCCGTGCAGGTATTTGCCGAAGCACCCGTGCCCCGACAAAATCTGCACCGCGTGGTAGGACAGGGATCCCCACCGCTTCGTCCTCAGCCACTCGGGCAGGACGGGCGCGATCGCTCGAAGCGTATGCGCGCCTACCCGGGAGGTGGCAAGATGCTCTTGCCACCGCGCAACAACAGCCCTTTGGCCGTCCTCCCTCCAATCCTTGAGGAGCTCGTAAGTGAGCTCCTCGCCTCGACTCCGGACTTCAGCCCGGCGCCAGTAAATGTCGGCTAAGGCAGCCGCCTCCAGGTGCCAGGGTGCGAGCCCGGCTATTGCGCACACCGCGTCATAGGACACGGTGCGGTACGCCCTCGCCACCCTGAGCGCCATCACCCGCTGCGACTGCCTCAGCAGCGCAAGGTTCTGCGCCGACAAATCCTGGGCCCATATGGGGCAGCCATAGAGCGCCTTGGAGCGCACGACGCCGGCGTACAAGCGGCGACACCCCTCGCTCGAGCCGCCAAGATTCGGCATTATTCGGCACAAAGCCGATGCCGTGGCGGCGAGCTTCGGGGCAAGTGCCGCGAAGTGCGCCTTGAAGGACCACCGAGAGTCGAGGACCAACCCCAAATACTTTAGGGTGGACCCTATCCCGATGGCCTCTCCGCCGACGATGATGTGCGCCCCGCTCGGCGGCGCTCTCCTGGGACCGTGGAATGCGATCGCCTCTGATTTGTTCAGGGCGACTCGCAGGCCAATCCTCTGGATCCGCGCCACGACCTGTGCCACCCCGGCCGTGGCGCGAAGCTTGGCCTCGCGGAAATCGTCGCCCCTCGCAACCACCAGGGTGTCATCCGCGTAGCAGATGACGCTGACACCCCGGATGAGAGAGCAACGCAGGACCCCGTCATAGCCGATGTTCCACAGGAGTGGACCTAACACCGACCCCTGCGGCACACCGCAGCTGACGGGGTGGGAACCCCATCCTTGCCTCCTGGGGAACGTGATGCGTCTCGCCGTGAGATACGACGCAATCACGTCGCGAAGATAGACAGGCACGCCATGATAGCGAAGCCCATCCATAATCGCTTCCCAGGGCAGGGTGTTGAACGCGTTGGCAATGTCAAGCGACACCGCCAAAACAACCCCGCCCTCCGCCACAGTCCCGTCCGACACATCGCGCAATCTCGCGATCGCGTCGATTGTCGACCGCCCCTTCCGAAAGCCAAACTGGCAATCGGACAGGTCTGGCCCCTCCAGAGCCAAGTGCTGCTGGATGCGGGTCGCTACTATACGCTCGAAGAGCTTACCCGCTTCGTCCAGCAGCACGATCGGCCGATACGCCGAAGGCAAGTCCGGCGGTTTGCCAGGCTTCTGGAGAAGAACCAGCCTTCCCTCCTTCCACAAGTCCGGGAAGACGCGGTTCCGCAGACAAGCCGACAACAGCTTGCGGAACCGCTCGTCGAGGCCGGATTGCAAGGCAAGAGACAGAACCTTCCCGTGCACCCCATCAGGGCCGGGGGCCGTCCTCTTGCCTCGCGTCCTATCCAAGGCCGAGCTGAGCTCGGCCGATGTCACGTCCGGGACCCCCGCGTCCGGGGGAGGGGACGTCGACTGGGAGGGAAGCGAAGCATCCGCATGGGGAAACAAGGCCGACACGACTGAGTTCAGAAGTGCCGGCTCCATGCTGGATGTAAGGGGTGGGGCCCAGGGGCGCAGCTTGCTCATTACGAGCTTGTACGGCCGCCCCCATGGGTCGAGCTCCAAGGTGTTCAGGAGCTCCTCCCACGCCCTTTCCTTCGCCTCCGCGATCTTCATCCTGAGGGCCTTCTTTGCCTCCTGATAGAGGCAATAGAGGCGCCCTTCCTCTTCGGTGTTCCGCGAGGCACGCCGTCTCCTCCTGTACCTGGTGTACTGGCGTCGGGTCACCACACAAGTCGACCGAAGAGCGGCCAACTCCTCCGACCACCAGTACACCTGCCTACGCGGCGGAAGAGGTCGGGACCGAGCCATTGAAGCGTCACAGATACGCTCCAAGGCCGCCCCGAACCACTCCACCTCCTCCCTCACCGAAGAGGACTCCGGCTCTGGACACCAGGTGGCCACTATCGAGGCCACCTCCACCATCTCCCTGTCCAGGGACTTCAGGGCCCAACGAGGGCCCTTCTGCGCCGGAGGGGCGCCAGGCCCGATCGCCGTGGATTGAGAGGAGACACTGAACCGTATGTAACGGTGATCAGACAGCGTCTCCTCCCCGTCCAACACCTCCCAGTCGACGATGCGGCGCGCAAGCCCGGGGCTGGCAAAGGTAAGGTCCACTATGGACCCCCCCTGCATTCGGACGCACGTCTGCGTCGAGCCCCGGTTCACGAGCGCCAGGTTGTGCGCGGCCATCCACTCGACGAGGACGTCGCCACGAATATCTGAGGTTGGGGAACCCCAAACTGCCGACTTGGCATTGAAGTCCCCCGCCACTACCACCTCATTCGGGCGACCCCACGACACGAGGGCGTCTACTTCCGCCAGGAACTCCTCGAACTCCGACAGAGTCCTGTTGGGCGAGAAGTAGACCCCGACAACCACCACGTTGCCGCACTTCGCCGCGACACAACCCTGGCCTCTCCGTGAAGAGACAATTGGGGGAGAGCCAACGGCTCCGGTGACGACTATGGCGACAGTCTCGCCAAAGTCCCCGACCCAATTGTCCCCTTGCTGCACCGCATACGGCTCCGCAAGCACCGCAATGTTAATGGACCACTGCGCCAGGCCCTGGAATAGGAGATCCTGGGCCCTGGCGCAATGGTTCAGGTTCGCCTGGAGGAACCGTAGGGCCATACTAGGCCCCTACGGTCTCGGCAACCTCCATTGCGGTCCCGCTCGGAGGGACGGCGGCCCGCTTCTCCGGGACTCTCCGCCGCATCTTTTTGGTGGGGGCCGAGCACTTGGCACCACCCACCCGATGGGTTGCCTCCTTGCCGGCCGCCGCGCAAACCGCGCAATGCGGACTGGCCGTACAAGAGGCCGCCAAGTGCCCGGGCTGACCGCATCTGTAGCAGAGACCGCTACGATCGCTCGCGCAATCGCAACGGCTTGCCACGTGGCCAGCCTCCAGGCATCGGTAGCAACGCAGTGCCCGGGGTTTTCCCAGAGTCACCCGCGCCGCCACCCATCCCACCAAAAATCGACCCTCCAGGAGCCGTTTCGCAGAGACCACAGGGACATGCGCCCAAACTGCGCCAAGTCCCGTGCGGTCCCGCCTCACGTCTCCGACCCTCACTTGCCAGAGAGGGCACTCGCCCTTTTTCACGATGGCATCGGCCACCTCCTCCTTCGAGACGGAGTCGTCAAGGCCCGAAATTCGGACGTCGACGGCCTTTTGTGGCCGCGACACCTTGACGGCTTCGCCGTCCAAGACCTCCCCGAGCTTCTTCGCGAGAGCGTCGGCCTTGGGGCCGCTCGCGGCTCCGGGGAGTTGTAGGATGGTGGCTCCGGTGGCCGCCTTCCTCACCCTGATGCCATCGAGGCCTGTGACCTCCTTGAGGTCCAGCCTCTCTCTGGCCTTCCTCAGGACCTCACTGTACGAAAGCCCCGCTTTCGTTGCGTCCTCGGTGATGGTCAAAACCACCGCCGAAGACCGAGGCGCCCTGAGTTTCGGCTTTTTCGCCGTTTGAGGGCCGGATGACTTTGCAGGCCCTTTGCCTGCACGCGGTCGTGCCTGCTTTTTCGGAGCCTGACCACCCGCCCTGGATTGGGCAGGCAGACTCCGGGGCTCCTTCTTCCGGGACGTGCGTCCCTTTTTGACCACCGTGACCCAGTTCCCCTCAAGGGAGTCCGGGTTCGGCGGCCTCGATGGTTCAGGGGGAGGTGCCACTGCCTCACCCCTAACCGGAGCCCTCTTCCTCTGCTTCTGCGGCCCCTTCTTCGCTGAAGGGGCGGCAGGTTTGGCGGCTGCTTTGTCAACCGCCAATGGCGGCCGGAGTCGGGGAGCAGGGTTCAGTCGAGGCTCTAAGCCCTCGAACCTGGCGTTCACCCTGTCCCCAATCTTCCGCAGCAACCCTGCCTCGAACTCCTCCAAGCTAGTGGGGAGTTGGGAGGATCGCTGCAGATCCTCCACCCGCCGAGTCAGCTCCTCCATCCTTTCGCGGAGCTTTTGGTTCTCCGCTTGGAGGACCTTTGTCTCCTCAGAGACAGTCCTCTGGATGAGGAGAGCAGAGTTCTCCCTAATTGACGCGACCGCGTCATTGAGGGCGCGGACGAAGGTCCCCTTCAAACTCCCGGACTTCTTCGCCACGCTCTGGATCACGCCCAGACTCTCGTCAATGCCCTTTATGGCATCGACGGCGGAACGAGGCATGGGGACACAAGTGCCCATTATGTCCCCCTCGTCCCATGCGAGCGACGCCACAGAGGAAGGCCGTGTAGATCGGGCCTCCGAGACAGAGGCCGCTAACTCAGCCTCCGCCTGGAGCCGGATCTCCTCCCTCTTGGCCTTATTCAGGGCCTTTTTGGCGGCCGCCAACCCGACGTACTCGCCAGTGGTTGGCGGGCGGCCCCTAGGTCGCTTCTCGGCGGACCCTTTCCTCGCCACAGAGAGAGGGGTGTCTGTGGAAGACCCCTCTTCTGGCGATTTCTCTCCCTCTTTGGGTCGTTTCCGCTTCTGGCGCCAGAAGCGGCTCGACTCCAGGTCTCCGACCGGAGGGACTGAGCCAGCGGACGACACGCTGACTAAGTCCGAATCCGAGTCGGACATATTTAACGAGGCCCTGGAGGACCTCGTACTACGGCTAGCCCTAGCCAAGGCTGACGCCGACAATCTTGTCAACGCCACCCTCAGCGCTCGCCCTTCCTCTATTTCTCCTCTCCTTTCTTCCTCCTCCTTCTTCTTACTATTAGTTTTTGTTTTTGTTTGTTGATCTTCTCCTTCCATTAACTTCTATTTCATTAAACAAATGTTGCGCCTCGCTACAAGGCGCAACGGCATTTCTTTTGCTCTAAGGGAAATGCTAAGTCCACCCGGGCAGAGCCCTGTACCCGGGTAACCCTAATACAACTGGCGGTCGGGCGGTCGCCAGAGGTTGGCCGCTAGCTGGCCCGGTTACTGCCGGACCACCCACTCACCCTGCGGGCAAGCGGGGGCGCAGTGCCGCGCAGAGGTCCGAAGACGCCCCAACACCACGCAAAATTCAGGGTTTTTTCTGAGGTTTTCCTTCCTCTTGGGCCGGCCGATTAAGGCAAGCCCCCTGGTCCCAGGTGCGCCGCGAGACATGATCCACGACACGCACCCGGGGAAACAGGTTTGCCCGACGGAGGGCCGAAACCCCTAACCAGGCGCAGCACGTCGCCACGCCCGGCCCGCCGCGCCGCGGTCCACCACCACCGCCGTCCGTGGTGACTCCACCACCATCCTGCGCCATGAAGGCCACTGGTCTCAACAGACCCCAACAACCGTGCTCGGAGGCACGCTCGCAGCGCTCTGAGGTGAGCGCTGCGTCTCCGTGATCGGTCTCCGCGTCGTCTTCGGAGACCGACCGATGGATCCAATTAGCTTCGTCGTGCAATAGTGGCCAGAATCGGCAGACCCACAGACAGTCTGTTGCCGATTAGGCACCTGGCCACTATAAAAGCACCGACTACTGAGCCCCCCCGCCGCGACAAGGCCTGGATCATGGGGGGGAACCTAACCTAACCTTTTTTTTTTTTTTTTTTTTACTTGGAGGAATCGAGTCTTTACCGACCCCCCCGCCGGGCAGTGCAATGGCGGGGGGAGTGTGGGGGTCAACCGCGAGTCGGCCACTACCCACTAAACCATCCAAGAGCCCATCAACACACTGTTTGGCAAGGGGTTGGCGATCAGTTGAAACCTTGTCCAGACCCCCTTTTTGCCAAGTGCTTTGCCGCAGCGCATAGCGCGCAGCTCACCTTCTTGACCTACTTACTACGAATATATTTACAAAATGTACAAATGAGATATGTACAATTTAAACAAACTATTTACAATAAGGAACACAAACTTACGGAGCACGCACGAAGTCGCGCCTGCGCCTGCCTGTTCTTCTTCTTCTCATCTGAGGGGCCCCAGGATCTATTTCCCGAGCCCGCTCTGCCTCTTCTTTTGAACCTAAAACAAACTGACAGAATACCTGGATAGCCTGCCATTTCGCTTCATCAGAGAGGATGCTCCTGACGAATAGGGTCAAATTGAGGGCGCCACTTCCGTGATTGTCAAGTCCGGTAAGCCGCAGCATGGTATCCCTATGGTCATTCCACGCCGGGCAGTCGAATAGGGTGTGCTGTGGTGTGTCGTTGACACATCCGCAGTGATGGCAGGTGGGGGTGGGCTCTCTGCGGGCAATCTTGTGAAGATAGGAGCCGAAGCATCCGTGCCCGGTGAGCCCTTGCGTCAGATGGTAGGACAGAGTCCCCCACCGCCTTTCAGTCCATTCTTTGAACACTGGCATGATAGCATCTAGTGTCCATCTTCCATAGCGAGCGCCAGCGAGTTCTTCGCGCCATCTGTTTAGTATGGCCTCACGGCCTTCTGTGCGCCACGATTCCATCTCTTCATAGGTCGGCTCGTGTCCCGATTTTCTGGAACGATCCCTCTTCCAATAGATGTCCGCCAGAGCAGCCGCCTCAATATGCCACGGTGGTGTATTCGCTAAAAGACACACCGCATCTAGTGACGCTGTTCTATAGGCCCGCGCGATACCAATACCGACAATGCGCTGTGACCTCCGAAGTACTGCTCTATTGAGATTGCAAAGGTCCCCTGACCATATTGGACAACCATATAGGGCCTGAGACCTCACAACGCCAGCAAACAACTTGCGACTGCTAGACTTAGGTCCTCCGACGTTGGGCATAAGTCTGCTGAGTGCCGCAGCAGTCATAGTCAGCTTCGAAGATAGAGCCGAAAAGTGTGCTTTGAAGCTCCACCGAGAGTCCAAGATAAGGCCCAGATACTTGATCCTATTCCCGACCCCGATGGGAACTCCTCCGACCACAATTTGAGAGCCAGATGGTGAGGCTCTCCTCGAGCCGTGAAACATGATGGCTTCGGACTTCTCCAAGGCCTAATCTTCTTATTTTGGCCACAGCTTGGGCCACGCCGGCCGTAGCCTTCACCAACACGTCACGGTAATCGCGGCCCTTCGTCACCACCAGCGTATCATCCGCGTAACAAATAACGCTCACTCCATGCAACAACGCACCTCTCAGTACGACGTCATATCCGAGGTTCCAAAGAAGTGGCCCTAAGACCGACCCCTGAGGAACCCCCTTTTCCACGGTATGTTCTTGCCATCCGTCTCTTGAAGGGTAGACTATAGTCCTGTTTTGAAGATAGGATGCAATCGTCGTCGTCAAGTATAAGGGCACTTGGTGTTGTTCAAGCCCTTTCATAATGGCGTTCCAGGGCAGAGTGTTGAACGCATTCTTAATATCTAATGACACCGCCAAAACAACTCCACCCTGTGACGTTGTCTCCTCCGAGATGTCCCTGAGACGAGCAATTGCGTCGACTGTTGACCGTCTCTGCCGGAAACCAAACTGATTGTCCGACAGATCCGGCCCGACTGTTGTTAAATGTCGTACCACTCTATTAGCGACAACGCGTTCGAACAGCTTGCCTGCCTCGTTTAATAATACAATTGGCCTATAAGCAGATGGCGACTCCACTGGCTTTCCCGGTTTCCGCAAGAGAACCAATTTCCCCTTTTTCCAAGCTTCAGGGAAGCAAGTATTCCGTAGACAAGATGTCAGTAGTCTGCGGAAGCGCTCTTTTAGGCCGAATTGCAATGCAAGGGCCCAGGCCTTTCCATGGAGGCCGTCGGGTCCCGGAGCAGTTCTTTTGCACTGCATTTTCTGAACGGCTGCTTCTAGCTCCGCCTCCGTCACGTCTGGGATAGTCAAATCCGAAGAATGATGTTCAACTCGATATTGCTCTTCGTTTGAGCTGTTAGATGGAAATAAGGCCGCCACAACTGTTCTCAAAAGTGACGGTTCCATTCCGCTGGTGATAGGAGGTGCCCAGGGACGCAACCTGTTCATAACAAGTTTATAAGGACGTCCCCAGGGATCTTGTTCGAGCGAATCGAGTAGCTCCTCCCACGCCCTTTGCTTCGACTCTGCAATTTTCAGGCGCAGCACCTTCTTGGCCTCTTGATACGCCGCGTAGATGTCAGCCTCCTCAGCCGAGTCTCCATTGCCTCGACGCCTTCTTCTAAAGCGAGTGTAGTGTCGACGTTTTTTCACACAATCACTGCGCAAACGCCCGATTTCAGCCGACCACCAGTATACCTGATCTTTGCCGGGTTGAACTCTGATCCGAGGCATAGCTGAGTCCGAAATATGGGCCAACTCCTGACCGAACCATTCAGCTCCCTCTTCCGGATGTTCTTCGTCTGGGATGGGACACCAGCTAGAAATCAGGGCAGCCAACTCCAAGTCATCCCTATTCAGGGCTTTGATAGCCCATTTTGGGCCGATTTCACTTAAAGACGAGCGTTGTCTAAGGGGAGCCGACGGGGTGGAAACACTGAATCGGATGTACCGATGATCAGACAGGGTCTCCTCCCCCGTCAACACCCTCCAGTCTTGAACGCGTCGAACAATAGAGAGGCTCGCAAAAGACAAGTCTATTATCGAGCCACCCTGCATTCTCACACATGTCTGCACCGTTCCACTATTCAGTAGTACCAGGTCATGTTCAACTGCCCACTCCATGACAATTTCTCCTCGCGCATCAGTGGACGGAGAACCCCAAGCCGTTGACTTTGCGTTGAAGTCCCCCGCGACGATAATATTGCACGGTCTGCTACTCCGAATGAGGGCACCCACTTCCGCCAAGTGTACCTCGAACTCTGCCACTGAACGATTTGGTGAAAAGTAGGACGCCACGACCACGATATTACCTACTTTAAGGGCGACACATCCGTCTTTCTTCTTCGAGGGACCGATTGGGGGCAGGTCGCTGGTGTTTCTCACGACGATAGCTACTGTGCCATCATTGCTGCCGACCCAATCTTCCCTATCTAGAACCCTGTACGGTTCACAGACGACTCCTATGTTGATAGACCACTGCGCCAGACTCTGAGCTAAAAGATCTTGGGCTCTGACGCAGTGATTTATGTTCGCCTGTAGAATCTTGAGGCCCGAACTAATTGTTGACGGCATCGCTTGTCTCCATGGCCACCCCGCTCGGTTGGGTGTCATCCCTGATGTTCGGGACTCTTCTTCTTATCTTCTTAGCGGGAGCCGAGCATTTAGCACTACCCACCTGATGGTTGGCGTCTTTGTTCGCTGACGCACAGACAAGGCAGTGCGGTTTGGCCGAACAAGAGGCCGCGATATGTCCAGACTGGCCGCAACGATAGCACGTCCCCCTGCGATCACTCTCGGCGTCGCACCGACTTGCTACGTGGCCTTCTTGCAAACACTTGAAGCAGCGAAGCACTCGAGCTTTAGCTATCGCCACTTTCGCCACCACCCAACCAACCAAGAACCTTCCCACCATTAGCTTCTTAGCCGCCGTTATCGGTACATGGGCCCAGATTGTGCAGAGCCCTGACCTATCCTCGCGTAGCTGTCCTGCTTTTACTAGGGCTGCAGGGCACTCTCCTTTCTTAGCAATGGCCTCGATCACCTCTTCTGGTGTTACTGAGTCATCGAGGCCTGTGATTTTGATGTCCACGGTCTTTACCGGCCGGGACACTTTGATGCCATCCCCTTTTTCCAAGCTTCAGGGAAGCAAGTATTCCGTAGACAAGATGTCAGTAGTCTGCGGAAGCGCTCTTTTAGGCCGAATTGCAATGCAAGGGCCCAGGCCTTTCCATGGAGGCCGTCGGGTCCCGGAGCAGTTCTTTTGCACTGCATTTTCTGAACGGCTGCTTCTAGCTCCGCCTCCGTCACGTCTGGGATAGTCAAATCCGAAGAATGATGTTCAACTCGATATTGCTCTTCGTTTGAGCTGTTAGATGGAAATAAGGCCGCCACAACTGTTCTCAAAAGTGACGGTTCCATTCCGCTGGTGATAGGAGGTGCCCAGGGACGCAACCTGTTCATAACAAGTTTATAAGGACGTCCCCAGGGATCTTGTTCGAGCGAATCGAGTAGCTCCTCCCACGCCCTTTGCTTCGACTCTGCAATTTTCAGGCGCAGCACCTTCTTGGCCTCTTGATACGCCGCGTAGATGTCAGCCTCCTCAGCCGAGTCTCCATTGCCTCGACGCCTTCTTCTAAAGCGAGTGTAGTGTCGACGTTTTTTCACACAATCACTGCGCAAACGCCCGATTTCAGCCGACCACCAGTATACCTGATCTTTGCCGGGTTGAACTCTGATCCGAGGCATAGCTGAGTCCGAAATATGGGCCAACTCCTGACCGAACCATTCAGCTCCCTCTTCCGGATGTTCTTCGTCTGGGATGGGACACCAGCTAGAAATCAGGGCAGCCAACTCCAAGTCATCCCTATTCAGGGCTTTGATAGCCCATTTTGGGCCGATTTCACTTAAAGACGAGCGTTGTCTAAGGGGAGCCGACGGGGTGGAAACACTGAATCGGATGTACCGATGATCAGACAGGGTCTCCTCCCCCGTCAACACCCTCCAGTCTTGAACGCGTCGAACAATAGAGAGGCTCGCAAAAGACAAGTCTATTATCGAGCCACCCTGCATTCTCACACATGTCTGCACCGTTCCACTATTCAGTAGTACCAGGTCATGTTCAACTGCCCACTCCATGACAATTTCTCCTCGCGCATCAGTGGACGGAGAACCCCAAGCCGTTGACTTTGCGTTGAAGTCCCCCGCGACGATAATATTGCACGGTCTGCTACTCCGAATGAGGGCACCCACTTCCGCCAAGTGTACCTCGAACTCTGCCACTGAACGATTTGGTGAAAAGTAGGACGCCACGACCACGATATTACCTACTTTAAGGGCGACACATCCGTCTTTCTTCTTCGAGGGACCGATTGGGGGCAGGTCGCTGGTGTTTCTCACGACGATAGCTACTGTGCCATCATTGCTGCCGACCCAATCTTCCCTATCTAGAACCCTGTACGGTTCACAGACGACTCCTATGTTGATAGACCACTGCGCCAGACTCTGAGCTAAAAGATCTTGGGCTCTGACGCAGTGATTTATGTTCGCCTGTAGAATCTTGAGGCCCGAACTAATTGTTGACGGCATCGCTTGTCTCCATGGCCACCCCGCTCGGTTGGGTGTCATCCCTGATGTTCGGGACTCTTCTTCTTATCTTCTTAGCGGGAGCCGAGCATTTAGCACTACCCACCTGATGGTTGGCGTCTTTGTTCGCTGACGCACAGACAAGGCAGTGCGGTTTGGCCGAACAAGAGGCCGCGATATGTCCAGACTGGCCGCAACGATAGCACGTCCCCCTGCGATCACTCTCGGCGTCGCACCGACTTGCTACGTGGCCTTCTTGCAAACACTTGAAGCAGCGAAGCACTCGAGCTTTAGCTATCGCCACTTTCGCCACCACCCAACCAACCAAGAACCTTCCCACCATTAGCTTCTTAGCCGCCGTTATCGGTACATGGGCCCAGATTGTGCAGAGCCCTGACCTATCCTCGCGTAGCTGTCCTGCTTTTACTAGGGCTGCAGGGCACTCTCCTTTCTTAGCAATGGCCTCGATCACCTCTTCTGGTGTTACTGAGTCATCGAGGCCTGTGATTTTGATGTCCACGGTCTTTACCGGCCGGGACACTTTGATGCCATCTTCCTTAAAGACTTCCTTCAACTTTTCTGCCAGGGCATCGGCCTTCGGCCCACTATTTGCCCCAGGGAGTTGAAGGATCGTCGCTCCCGTTACAGCTTTGCGAAAACGAATCGCCTCAAAGCCTGTAATTTCTTTTAAATCCAGCTTGGTCTTCGCCGTTCTTATGACGTCGCTGTAAGTTAGCCCCTTTTTGGAGGCCTCTTCAGTGACCGTAACCACCACCGCTGAAGTTCTTGGCGTCTTCAGCTTCGGTATAGCCCGTGCCGGAATTGGTGTTTGTGCCTTTCTCGGCTGCGACTGTTTATTCACCTGTTTTGCCGAAGATGTATTCGGCAGAGCGCTACGGGCTTCCGTCTCTCGGAGCGGGCGTCCCTTCCTAACCACCGTGACCCAGTTCTCTTCTAGCGAATCTGGATTGGGCGGGCGGGATAGGGCCCGACTTTGAGACTTGGCAGCGGGAACGGACGAGTGCGCGGGGGCGGTGGGTACCGATTCTCCCGTGTTCTCAACTTTTTCCGACGCCTTTCCCTTCTTCTTCTTCGACTTCTTCTTCTTCCCTGTTTCAGGACCGGGAACTGTTGTCGGAGCCGAAACTGCCATAGGAATAGGTAAACTTTCCTCTATTCTCTCTCCTCCTTTCTTCTTATCCGCCGATAAGGGGGGCCTGATCCGTGGCGCAGGATTAAGTCGGGGTTCAAGCCCCTCAATTCGGGCATTGATCTTGTCCCCCAGCTTACGCATGAGACCAGCCTCGAACTCCTCTAAACTGCCTGGCAGCTGTGGGGCCTTTTGTATCCCCTCCACCTTTTTGCTCAGCTCTTCCAACTCCTTACGAAGACGCTCATTTTCAGCTCTAAGAGCCTTAGTCTCGTCCGATATGGTGCGTCTCACCAGCACTCCGGTACTCTCCCGAACTGTAGCGACGGCGTCTTTCAGGGCGCGAACAAATGTCCCCTTAAGGCTCGAGGAGCGTTTCGCCACGTCTTCTATTATGCCAAGGCTGACATCAATCGACTTCTGCATTTCAAGTGCAGAGCATGGGCCGGAGTCTTGTATTTCCGTTATGTCCCCGTTGTCCCATTCTAAGGAGGCAGGTGTTGTGCTCCTTGTCATTCTTGCCTCTGCAATTGATGCCATAAGCTCGGCCTCCGCCCTAGCTTGCATCTCCTCTTTTTGTGCCTTAGCCAGTTCTTTTTTGGCTGCGGCCAAACCGATATATTCGCCCGTTGTTGGTGGGCGACCTCTCCCTTTTCTTTGAACTGAGGTCGGGGTGTCCGTGGAACTACCCTCCTCGTCCATCTCCTTCTTTCGCTTGCGGCTTCGTTCACGCCAAAAACGACCAGGCCCCGAAACGGGCGAGGACACCTTCGAACGAACACTACTTGATGCAGCGGATGATATGCTGCACATAGAATCCGAGTCCGAATCCGACAGTCTCGAAACCATCGAATGGACCCGTGAGCCGCGAACTTCTCCTTCTGTCACGGGCAGTGGCGTTACAGTCCTCTGCAATACCACCCGCAACTCTTTCTCACCTCCTTCCTTATCTCTTCTACTCCTACTTTCATCTCTAACTCCCTTTCCAACTTCATCATGGGGGTTGCCGGCCTCCAGAATACGTTCCGGCTCAACCGCGGCACCTTCACCATTGCTGGATCCAGTACGGCGGGTGGGATTTGACCCACCTGGAGTAGTTTTATTCAACGTAATTGCCTCCATGTTTTTTCTATGTTTTTTGTTTGGTGCCTTAGGGACTGGACTCCCACCAGCCATTCATCCTATCGCCAGGCACCACAAACTTAGGATTGGGGGCACACAAAGTGTGCCTCGCGAACTACGAGTCCGCCATCCACCGTGCCGAAGCACCACTGGAGAAACGATCTCCGACTTCCAATATATACATGCCCATAAGGGGCAATCGACCAAACACATTATTTACAAAACACAATACAATATACAATAAAAACCGTAAAAGTAAAATGAAAGAAAATAAAATATGTACATGGGTGAGAAGCACCCTCTCCAAAAAACACTATTTACAAAATAAATGTGCAAACACTTACCCTAAAGCTCCTTCCGCCCTGCTCGACCGGTCCCGAAGCAATGTCCAGGGGTCGAGTCCCGCCGCAGGCCCAGGCTCCCGTCCCATTACAGGCTCAGGCTCCCGTTCCGCAGCAGGCCATCCTCTTCATCGGCTGTGCCGACTTGTGGGCGTAAAAGCCGACTTCTCGGTGCGACGACGGGGGGTAACAACCCCTAACCGGAGGCAACAAGCCATTCCCGGCCCGCCGCCGCTGTGTGCATGGCGCAGACGGGAGACGTGAAACGGTCCGACCCTGACGGCGTAGACGTATCATTTGCCGTCGAGGGCCCGCCGCGCCATATCCTCGCACACCCGACCCAGGGCGAAAAGCGCCCCGGGCCCGCGCCATAGGACGCCCTTCCTCGCGCTTCACTGCGCATCGCGGTCTGAAGGACCGCGATAAACAAAACTTCGTCTTCCCCACCCACCACGAAAATCGCGGTTGGCAAGGAACGCCGAAGATGTAGCAAGCCATACAAAGCAATATACTATATTGCAGAGTATCGCCCGCCTCCCAGTTAGCGACCACCGAGTATGCAGGATACGCACCGGTCATCACAAAGTTAACAAACTTTGCCATAGCCGATACCACCCTAACTCAGATGGCCGGGCCCCCCCGGCAACGACAAGCCCTGGGGCTGCACGAGATACTCAAAGTGCAGTGGGGGGGAACCTTTTTTTTTTTTTTTTTTTTTTTTTTTTTTTTACTTGGAGGAATCGAGTCTTTACCGACGCCCCCGCCGGGCCAAGTGCAATGGCGGGGGGAGTGTGGGGGTCAACCGCGAGTCGGCCACTACCCACTAAACCATCCAAGAGCCCGTCTGCCACTGCTCTGTTCGGTCAAGGGGCTGGTATCAGCTAAGCCTTTGCCCAGCCCCGAGCCGAGGGCAGATGTCGCACAGCTTGCGCGCGCGTATCGCCGTCTTGGCCTTCTTCTGCCTATGTTTCCATAGGAGCCCCTGTTGGAGGGGCCTTGGCCCCATTCGTGGGGTCCTTTTTGCGCGCCCTTTTGGGAGGCGCTTTACACTTAGCGCCACCCAACTTATGCTTCGCGTCCTTGCCGGCTGCAGCGCATATTGCGCAATGTGGCTCGGCCGTGCAGGACGCGGCGACATGGTCGGGCTGGCTACATCGGTAGCACAGCCGACTACGGTCACATTCTGTGACACAGCGGCCCGCGATGTGTCCGCTCTCCAAACACTTGTAGCAGCGGAGTGCCCGGGGTTTCGCCACAGTCACCTTCGCCACCACCCATCCAACGAGGAGCTTGCCTTCTGCAAGTTTCTTCGCGACTTCGATCGGAGCCCGCACCCAAACTGAGTACGAACCCCACCTGTCGTCCCTCTTCTGGCCAATCTTCACGTCGTTGAATTGGCATCCTCCTTTTTTGGCCACTGCATCTTGCAGTTCCAATTCGCCGACCGACTCGTCGATTCCTGAGATCCTGATGTCTACAGTCTTCGCGGGCCGCGTCACCTTCATCTTTCCGCCGAACAAGGTCCCCAGCTTTTCAGCCAGGGCATCGGCTTTCGAGCCGCTGTTCGCCCCAGGGAGCTCCAGAACTGTGGCCCCCGTTGCCGCCTTGCGGACTCTGAGGGTCTCAAGACCCGTTATCTCCTTCAGATCTATCTTAGACCTCGCGATGAGCAGGGCCTTCTGATACGTCAGCATCGCCTTCTCCTTTCCCTCGTCCGTGAGGGTGAGGACTATGGCCGACGACCGGGGAGTCCTGAGCTTCGGCTTTGCCTTAGCCTTGGGACTTTTCTTGGCTTTGGTTGCCTTCCCCGGTTGCGGTTGCGGATGCGACTTCTCCTTTGACTTCTTCCTTTTGACCACCGTGGCCCAGGTTTCCTCTAGAGAGTCTGGGTTCGGCGGCCTTGGATCCTCCTTGTCCTTTGCCTTCTTGGCTTTTTTCTTCTGCTCAGGTAGAGGTGCCACAACAGTCGCTACGGAAGTAGCAGGTGTCACCGTCTCCTTTTCCTTTCTTCTTCTGTCTGCCGCCAACGGGGGCCGAAGCAACGGCGCTGGGTTGAGCCGGGGCTCTAATCCCTCGATGCGGGCATTCATCTTGTCCCCCAGCTTTCGCAGGAGACTAGCCTCCAACTCCTCCATGTTTGGGGATCCAGAAGACTTCTGAAGGTTCTCCACCTTCCGGGTAAGCTCTTCTAGCTTCTCTCTTAGGCGCTGGTTCTCGGCGCTCAGGACCCTCGTCTCCTCGCAGACAGTTCTCTGTATGAGAACCATCGAGTTGTCCCTAATCGCCGAGACCGCATCATTCAGGGCGCGGACGAAGGTGCCCTTCAGGTTTCCGGACCCCTTTGCCACGCTCTCTATTACTCCCAGGCTGGCTTCAATGCCTCTCTTGGCGTCCAAGGCAGAACGGGGCGTCGAGCCACTGAGGCCCGCAACGTCTCCCTCGTCCCATTGCATCGACGACACGGATGATGCGCGCGTCGATCTCATTTCCGATGCAGAGGCCATGAGCTCCGCTTCCGCCTGGAGCTTCATTTCTTCCCTCTTGGCCCTCACTAAGGCCTGCTTCGCCGCTGCCAGTCCGACGTATTCGCCGGTTGTCAGTGGGCGACCTCTTCTTCTTGGCTTCGACGAATCTGGCGCCTCGCTCCCACTACCACTCGATGCACCAGATCGACTCCGCTTTCGCGCTGACCTCGGTCCGAAGTAGCGCCTCTTCCCCGCCGTGTCGCAACTCGACACTGTCTCCATAGACCCTTCAGACGAGTCCGAGAGCCTACCATACTCCTCCTCAATGGCCGCACAAGATCGAGCGGCGGCCGCTACGGATGAACTTGGTGAAGAGCAAAGACGCTCCAACACCACTTTCGCATCCGAATATCTCCACTCTCTACCATGGGGGTTGCCGGCCTCCAGAATACGATCCGGCTTAACCGCCGCCCCTTCACCATTGCTGGATCCAGAGCGACGGGTGGGATTTGACCCACCTGGAGTAGATTTACTTTTCGTAGGTGCCTCCATGTTGTTTTTTGTTGTTTGGTGCCTTAGGGGCTGGACTCCCACCAGCCATTCATCCCCTCGCCAGGCACCACAGACTTAGGATTGGGGGTGCGCTGCCTATGTCAGCGCACCTCGCGGACAACTAGCCCGCCATCCTCCGTGCCAAAGCACCACTTTCGGTTCGCAACCGCCTAGCAGCGGCAGAGAACCGATCTCCGCCTTAAACTATATAAAATATTTACAAAGAAATGAAAATATATACAGGGGTGAGAAGCACCCTCTTCTAAAATAATATTTACAAAAATAAAATAATCTGTGCAATGACTTACCCGCAAGCTCTTCCTCCCTGCTCGACAGGTCCCGGAGCAAAGTCCAGGGGTCGAGTCCCGCCGCAGGCCCAGGCTCCCGTCCCATAACAGGCTCAGGCTCCCGTTCCGCAGCAGGTCATCCTCTTCATCGGCTGTGCCGACTTGTGGGCGTAAAAGCCGACTTCTCGGTGCGACGACGGGGGGTAACAACCCCTAACCGGAGGCTATGAGCCATTCCCGGCCCGCCGCCGCTGTGTGCATGGCGCCGACGGGAGACGTGAAACGGTCCGACCCTGACGGCGTAGACGTATCATTTGCCGTCGAGGGCCCGCCGCGCCATGTACTCGCACACACGACCCAGGGCGAAAAGCGCCCCGGGCCCGCGCCATAGGACGCCCTTCCTCGCGCTTCACTGCGCATCGCGGTCTGAAGGACCGCGATAAACAAAACTTCGTCTTCCCCACCCACCACGAAAAACGCGGTTGGCAAGGAACGCCGAAGATGTAGCAAGCCATACAGAGCAATATACAATATTGCAGAGTATCGCCCGCCTCCCAGTTAGCGACCACCGAGTATGCAGGATACGCACCGGTCATCACAAGGTTAACAAACTTTGCCATAGCCGATACCACCCTAACTCAGATGGCCGGGCCCCTCCGGCAACGACAAGCCCTGGGGCTGCACGAGATACTCAAAGTGCAGTGGAGGGGAGTGGGGAAACCTAACCTAACCTAACCTAACCTAACCTAACCTAACCTAACTTAACCTTTTTTTTTTTTTTTTTTTTACTTGGAGGAATCGACTCTTTACCGACGCCCCCGCCTGGCCACATCGAGTGGCGGGGGGAGTGTGGGGGTCGGCCAGCTTGACCACTACCCACTAAACCTCCAAGAGCCCACGGGAGACTTGCCGGACGCGAGCGAGCGGTTAGTTGCCCTTGACCCGCATGCCCGCGCCCGTGTGTCCTGCCGCGCGTGTTTCCCGCGCGCGGCTCGCCCTACGTGGCCGGTTGATGGCCACGTCTCCTGGCTCGGTCCTAAGACCGAGGTCACGGCTGGCGCGGGGCGTAATCGCGCCGGCGCCGCCCAAGTCTCCTCCGTCGGAGTGCGGGGGCGTCGGGAGCAATCTCCCTCGCCCTCTCTGCTTCCTCCTTTTGCGAGAGGACGTCGGCGCAGAAGGCCTCAAAGGCCCGCCACGGAGCGTCATCCGCACTCCTAACTATCCCTGCCACAATGGCTGGCAGGGACAGATCCGCGCCGAATGCTCCGGCCAGGGCAGTCCTCTGACTTGCCCAGGCCGGGCATGCCTCCAAGGTGTGTTGCGCCGTGTCTGAGGCGCATCCGCAGTGATGGCAGGAGACTGTTTCCTCCCGCCGGATCCCGTGCAGGTATTTGCCGAAGCACCCGTGCCCCGACAAAATCTGCACCGCGTGGTAGGACAGGGATCCCCACCGCTTCGTCCTCAGCCACTCGGGCAGGACGGGCGCGATCGCTCGAAGCGTATGCGCGCCTACCCGGGAGGTGGCAAGATGCTCTTGCCACCGCGCAACAACAGCCCTTTGGCCGTCCTCCCTCCAATCCTTGAGGAGCTCGTAAGTGAGCTCCTCGCCTCGACTCCGGACTTCAGCCCGGCGCCAGTAAATGTCGGCTAAGGCAGCCGCCTCCAGGTGCCAGGGTGCGAGCCCGGCTATTGCGCACACCGCGTCATAGGACACGGTGCGGTACGCCCTCGCCACCCTGAGCGCCATCACCCGCTGCGACTGCCTCAGCAGCGCAAGGTTCTGCGCCGACAAATCCTGGGCCCATATGGGGCAGCCATAGAGCGCCTTGGAGCGCACGACGCCGGCGTACAAGCGGCGACACCCCTCGCTCGAGCCGCCAAGATTCGGCATTATTCGGCACAAAGCCGATGCCGTGGCGGCGAGCTTCGGGGCAAGTGCCGCGAAGTGCGCCTTGAAGGACCACCGAGAGTCGAGGACCAACCCCAAATACTTTAGGGTGGACCCTATCCCGATGGCCTCTCCGCCGACGATGATGTGCGCCCCGCTCGGCGGCGCTCTCCTGGGACCGTGGAATGCGATCGCCTCTGATTTGTTCAGGGCGACTCGCAGGCCAATCCTCTGGATCCGCGCCACGACCTGTGCCACCCCGGCCGTGGCGCGAAGCTTGGCCTCGCGGAAATCGTCGCCCCTCGCAACCACCAGGGTGTCATCCGCGTAGCAGATGACGCTGACACCCCGGATGAGAGAGCAACGCAGGACCCCGTCATAGCCGATGTTCCACAGGAGTGGACCTAACACCGACCCCTGCGGCACACCGCAGCTGACGGGGTGGGAACCCCATCCTTGCCTCCTGGGGAACGTGATGCGTCTCGCCGTGAGATACGACGCAATCACGTCGCGAAGATAGACAGGCACGCCATGATAGCGAAGCCCATCCATAATCGCTTCCCAGGGCAGGGTGTTGAACGCGTTGGCAATGTCAAGCGACACCGCCAAAACAACCCCGCCCTCCGCCACAGTCCCGTCCGACACATCGCGCAATCTCGCGATCGCGTCGATTGTCGACCGCCCCTTCCGAAAGCCAAACTGGCAATCGGACAGGTCTGGCCCCTCCAGAGCCAAGTGCTGCTGGATGCGGGTCGCTACTATACGCTCAAAGAGCTTGCCCGCTTCGTCCAGCAGCACGATCGGCCGATACGCCGAAGGCAAGTCCGGCGGTTTGCCAGGCTTCTGGAGAAGAACCAGCCTTCCCTCCTTCCACAAGTCCGGGAAGACGCGGTTCCGCAGACAAGCCGACAACAGCTTGCGGAACCGCTCGTCGAGGCCGGATTGCAAGGCAAGAGACAGAACCTTCCCGTGCACCCCATCAGGGCCGGGGGCCGTCCTCTTGCCTCGCGTCCTATCCAAGGCCGAGCTGAGCTCGGCCGATGTCACGTCCGGGACCCCCGCGTCCGGGGGAGGGGACGTCGACTGGGGGGGAAGCGAAGCATCCGCATGGGGAAACAAGGCCGACACGACTGAGTTCAGAAGTGCCGGCTCCATGCTGGATGTAAGGGGTGGGGCCCAGGGGCGCAGCTTGCTCATTACGAGCTTGTACGGCCGCCCCCATGGGTCGAGCTCCAAGGTGTTCAGGAGCTCCTCCCACGCCCTTTCCTTCGCCTCCGCGATCTTCATCCTGAGGGCCTTCTTTGCCTCCTGATAGAGGCAATAGAGGCGCCCTTCCTCTTCGGTGTTCCGCGAGGCACGCCGTCTCCTCCTGTACCTGGTGTACTGGCGTCGGGTCACCACACAAGTCGACCGAAGAGCGGCCAACTCCTCCGACCACCAGTACACCTGCCTACGCGGCGGAAGAGGTCGGGACCGAGCCATTGAAGCGTCACAGATACGCTCCAAGGCCGCCCCGAACCACTCCACCTCCTCCCTCACCGAAGAGGACTCCGGCTCTGGACACCAGGTGGCCACTATCGAGGCCACCTCCACCATCTCCCTGTCCAGGGACTTCAGGGCCCAACGAGGGCCCTTCTGCGCCGGAGGGGCGCCAGGCCCGATCGCCGTGGATTGAGAGGAGACACTGAACCGTATGTAACGGTGATCAGACAGCGTCTCCTCCCCGTCCAACACCTCCCAGTCGACGATGCGGCGCGCAAGCCCGGGGCTGGCAAAGGTAAGGTCCACTATGGACCCCCCCCTGCATTCGGACGCACGTCTGCGTCGAGCCCCGGTTCACGAGCGCCAGGTTGTGCGCGGCCATCCACTCGACGAGGACGTCGCCACGAATATCTGAGGTTGGGGAACCCCAAACTGCCGACTTGGCATTGAAGTCCCCCGCCACTACCACCTCATTCGGGCGACCCCACGACACGAGGGCGTCTACTTCCGCCAGGAACTCCTCGAACTCCGACAGAGTCCTGTTGGGCGAGAAGTAGACCCCGACAACCACCACGTTGCCGCACTTCGCCGCGACACAACCCTGGCCTCTCCGTGAAGAGACAATTGGGGGAGAGCCAACGGCTCCGGTGACGACTAAGGCGACAGTCTCGCCAAAGTCCCCGACCCAATTGTCCCCTTGCTGCACCGCATACGGCTCCGCAAGCACCGCAATGTTAATGGACCACTGCGCCAGGCCCTGGAATAGGAGATCCTGGGCCCTGGCGCAATGGTTCAGGTTCGCCTGGAGGAACCGTAGGGCCATACTAGGCCCCTACGGTCTCGGCAACCTCCATTGCGGTCCCGCTCGGAGGGACGGCGGCCCGCTTCTCCGGGACTCTCCGCCGCATCTTTTTGGTGGGGGCCGAGCACTTGGCACCACCCACCCGATGGGTTGCCTCCTTGCCGGCCGCCGCGCAAACCGCGCAATGCGGACTGGCCGTACAAGAGGCCGCCAAGTGCCCGGGCTGACCGCATCTGTAGCAGAGACCGCTACGATCGCTCGCGCAATCGCAACGGCTTGCCACGTGGCCAGCCTCCAGGCATCGGTAGCAACGCAGTGCCCGGGGTTTTCCCAGAGTCACCCGCGCCGCCACCCATCCCACCAAAAATCGACCCTCCAGGAGCCGTTTCGCAGAGACCACAGGGACATGCGCCCAAACTGCGCCAAGTCCCGTGCGGTCCCGCCTCACGTCTCCGACCCTCACTTGCCAGAGAGGGCACTCGCCCTTTTTCACGATGGCATCGGCCACCTCCTCCTTCGAGACGGAGTCGTCAAGGCCCGAAATTCGGACGTCGACGGCCTTTTGTGGCCGCGACACCTTGACGGCTTCGCCGTCCAAGACCTCCCCGAGCTTCTTCGCGAGAGCGTCGGCCTTGGGGCCGCTCGCGGCTCCGGGGAGTTGTAGGATGGTGGCTCCGGTGGCCGCCTTCCTCACCCTGATGCCATCGAGGCCTGTGACCTCCTTGAGGTCCAGCCTCTCTCTGGCCTTCCTCAGGACCTCACTGTACGAAAGCCCCGCTTTCGTTGCGTCCTCGGTGATGGTCAAAACCACCGCCGAAGACCGAGGCGCCCTGAGTTTCGGCTTTTTCGCCGTTTGAGGGCCGGATGACTTTGCAGGCCCTTTGCCTGCACGCGGTCGTGCCTGCTTTTTCGGAGCCTGACCACCCGCCCTGGATTGGGCAGGCAGACTCCGGGGCTCCTTCTTCCGGGACGTGCGTCCCTTTCTGACCACCGTGACCCAGTTCCCCTCAAGGGAGTCCGGGTTCGGCGGCCTCGATGGTTCAGGGGGAGGTGCCACTGCCTCACCCCTAACCGGAGCCCTCTTCCTCTGCTTCTGCGGCCCCTTCTTCGCTGAAGGGGCGGCAGGTTTGGCGGCTGCTTTGTCAACCGCCAATGGCGGCCGGAGTCGGGGAGCAGGGTTCAGTCGAGGCTCTAAGCCCTCGAACCTGGCGTTCACCCTGTCCCCAATCTTCCGCAGCAACCCTGCCTCGAACTCCTCCAAGCTAGTGGGGAGTTGGGAGGATCGCTGCAGATCCTCCACCCGCCGAGTCAGCTCCTCCATCCTTTCGCGGAGCTTTTGGTTCTCCGCTTGGAGGACCTTTGTCTCCTCAGAGACAGTCCTCTGGATGAGGAGAGCAGAGTTCTCCCGAATAGACGCGACCGCGTCATTGAGGGCGCGGACGAAGGTCCCCTTCAAACTCCCGGACTTCTTCGCCACGCTCTGGATCACACCCAGACTCTCGTCAATGCCCTTTATGGCATCGACGGCGGAACGAGGCATGGGGACACAAGTGCCCATTATGTCCCCCTCGTCCCATGCGAGCGACGCCACAGAGGAAGGCCGCGTAGATCGGGCCTCCGAGACAGAGGCCGCTAACTCAGCCTCCGCCTGGAGCCGGATCTCCTCCCTCTTGGCCTTGTTAAGGGCCTTTTTGGCGGCCGCCAACCCGACGTACTCGCCAGTGGTTGGCGGGCGGCCCCTGGGTCGCTTTTCAGCGGACCCTCTCTTCGCTACAGAGAGAGGGGTGTCTGTGGAAGACCCCTCTTCTGGCGATTTCTCTCCCTCTTTGGGTCGTTTCCGCTTCTGGCGCCAGAAGCGGCTCGACTCCAATTCACCGACCGGAGGGACTGAGCCAGCGGACGACACGCTGACTAAGTCCGAATCCGAGTCGGACAGATTTAACGAGGCCCTTGAGGACCTCGTACTGCGGCTAGCCCTAGCCAAGGCTGACGCCGACAATCTTGTCAACGCCACCCTCAGCGCTCGCCCTTCCACTTCTACCTCTCTTCTCCTTTCTTCCTCCTCCTTCTTCTCGCTGTTAGTTTTTTGAATTTGTTTTGAATTTTCTCCTTCCATTACTTCTTTTCATTTAACAAATGTTGCGCCTCGCTACAAGGCGCAACGGCATTTCTTTTTCTCTAAGGGAAATGCAAAGTCCACCCGGGCAGAGCCCTGTACCCGGGTAACCCTAATACAACTGGCGGTCGGGCGGTCGCCAGAGGTTGGCCGCTAACTGGCCCGGTTACTGCCGGACCACCCACTCACCCTGCGGGCAAGCGGGGGCGCAGTGCCGCGCAGAGGTCCGAAGACGCCCCAACACCACGCAAAATTCAGGGTTTTTTCTGAGGTTTTCCTTCCTCTTGGGCCGGCCGATTAAGGCAAGCCCCCTGGTCCCAGGTGCGCCGCGAGACATGATCCACGACACGCACCCGGGGAAACAGGTTTGCCCGACGGAGGGCCGAAACCCCTAACCAGGCGCAGCACATCGCCACGCCCGGCCCGCCGCGCCGCGGTCCACCACCACCGCCGTCCGTGGTGACTCCACCACCATACTGCGCCATGAAGGCCACTGGTCTCAACAGACCCCAACATCCGTGCTCGGAGGCACGCTCGCAGCGCTCTGAGGTGAGCGCTGCGTCTCCGTGATCGGTCTCCGCGTCATCTTCGGAGACCGACCGATGGATCCAATTGGCTTCGTCGTGCAATAGTGGCCAGAATCGGCAGACCCACAGACAGTCTGTTGCCAATTAGGCACCTGACCACTATAATAAGCACTGACTACTAAGCCCCCCCGCCGCGACAAGGCCTGGATCATGGGGGGGGAACCTAACCTAACCTAACCTAACCTAACCTAACCTAACCTAACCTAACCTAACCTAACCTAACCTAACCTAACCTAACCTAACCTAACCTAACCTAACCTAACCTAACCTAACCCTCCAAACATCGTAGTGGTGAAAGCAAAAACCCACGAGCAGGACGTGCATCTCGTATCATTTTACTTCGAGCCCACGCCCACGCCCATCGAACCCTACCTAAACGAGATCCGGAAGATTTGGAAGTCGGTAGGCCCTAACGTCATCTTTGCAGGTGACGCCAATGCCAAGAGCGACCTCTGGGGGGGAAAGATCACGGATAGAAGGGGGGAAAGCTTAATGGGATTAATCGCAGAAATGGGGGCATATGTGTCGAATGAAGGCGAAACGCCTACATTCGACACATATAGAGGTGGTAAGAGCTACAGCAGCTTCGTCGACATTACATTCCACTCCGCCAACCTTTTAGGATTGGTGAGGGAATGGAGGGTCGAGGAGGCACTGACCAGCTCGGACCACAACGCCATTCTGTTTGAGTTAAAAGAAACCAAATTGAAAGGGGTAACGATGGAAAGAACAACGAGGATCTACAACACAGGGAAGGCGCACTGGACTAATTTTCGTGAGAAAATTGGCCAGCTGCTAGAAAGGGAAAAGATGAGTGCAGAAAGCATAGAGAAGATAGTCAAGGAGAATGAGTTGAACAGGGCGGTTGAGAAGTATACAGAAATGATTAAGAAAGCATGTGAAGAAAACATACCAAAGCTAGGAAAGACTAAGAAACTTACCGTACCGTGGTGGACCCAGGAACTGGCAGAAATGAAGAAACAGGTCAAAACTAAGAAAAGAAGAATCAGGTGCGCAGCAGCATCTCGAAGACCGAAAGTGGTAGAAGAATACCTGAAAATAAAAGAAGAATACGAAGTTAATATAAAAGACGCAAAATTAAGAAGTTGGAAAGAATTTTGTAGTAAACAGGATAGGGAAGGGATGTGGGAAGGAATATATAGAGTGATCAAAAGGACAGAAGTTAGAAAAGAGGATGTGCCTTTAATAAAGGAAGGAAAAGTGCTGGGGATGGAAGAGTCTGCAGAATTATTAACGAGAACCTTTTACCCTGATGATGACGAGGGCGAAGATAAACAGGTGCACAAGGAAACAAGGGCAAAAGCGCGGTTGGTGAACGAGGGCCCCGGTGACGACCGTCCGGAGCCTCCGTTCACAGAACATGAGCTGGGAATGGTCCTGAGCACATTTAACCCCAAAAAAGCACCTGGACGAGACGGACTGACCCTGGACATCTGCAGGGAAGCAATTATGGCCGAACCGACACTTTTCCTCGCGCTCATAAATAGGTGCCTCACAATAGGACACTTCCCCACCATCTGGAAGGAGGCCACCGTGGTGATACTTCGGAAGCCGGGTAGGACGGACTACACAACTCCGAAGGCGTACCGACCGATTGGCCTGCTTCCAGTGATGGGGAAGATTGCGGAAAAACTCTTTGTGAGAAGAGCAAGCTGGCACATCATGCCAAAATTGAGCGCGAGGCAGTACGGGTTCATGCCGCAACGTAGCACCGAGGACGCCCTCTATGACCTGTTGAGCCACATAAAAAACTCTCTTCGCGAAAAGAAGATCGCAGTATTGGTCTCACTCGACATAGAGGGCGCCTTCGACAGCGCATGGTGGCCGGCCATAAGGTGCAGACTGGCGGAGACGGGATGCCCTAAAAATTTGAGGAGGGTCTTCGATGGTTACCTGAAAAATAGGAAAGTGAAATTGAGGTACGGGGGGAGCGAGATAGAGAGGAATTGTATGAAAGGTTGCGTGCAAGGATCCATAGGGGGCCCAATACTATGGAACCTGTTGTTGGACCCCCTACTGCAAGGCCTTGAAAGAAAGGGAGTCTGCGCCCAGGCATTCGCGGATGACGTTGTCTTGGTCTTCGACGGCCACACTGCCCGGGAGATCGAAGGGAAGGCCAACGCAGCCCTCGCCTATGTTCGGGAGTGGGGCGTCATGAACAAGCTGAAGTTCGCACCACACAAAACCAAAGCTGTGGTTGTGACTAAGAAGCTGAAGCATGATACCCCACGACTGAGCATGGGCGGGGAGGGCATTGAGGTGGTGAGAGAGGTGAGGCTTCTCGGACTAATAATAGACGAGAGCCTCACCTTCAACACCCACGTCAAAACCATCTGTGCGAAGGCCCACCGGATCTTCCACCAGCTGGCAAGAGCGGCAAAAATTAGCTGGGGCCTCGACACGTCAATCATCAGGACCATCTATACTGCAGTCATAGAACCCGTCCTGATGTATGCCGCGGGTGCATGGGGGCAGGCTGTAAGTAAAAAGTGTGTAAATGTAAGCAATAAAGAACTAAATTAAGACTTACGTATAGATTTAAGATAGACAAATGTATGTAACAACAAAACAAATGATGGATACAAATAAAATGGACAGATGTAAAGTTATTTTAAACCCAGTAATAAAAACAATAAAGATATACACATAGACAGATATTCCACGGCCCGGAGATAACTTCGTCCGGGGGGTAGGCTCAGTAGGTGAAAAAAAAAAAAAAAAAAAAAAAAAAAAAACCTAACCTAACCTAACCTAACCTAACCCAAGGTTTTAACGTTTTTCAGGCTGATGGCGCCACGAAAGTACGGGCCTGTATCTTGGCCAAAACACACATTCACGCGATCACACTCACACAATTCACAACGGACGACCTTTGCATCATTTCCATTCCCGCGAAAAATTATAACATATACGTAGTCTCGATTTACATTGAACCGCGCACAGATACAAATAATATACTAAATAAACTAGACCAATTTTTACACACGCACAACGGCTCACACGTAATAATAGGCGGCGATTTTAACGGATGGCACAGCACTTGGGGCAGTTCCGCAGACAACCCACGAGGAGCAGAAGTAGCTGACTTCATATTAACCCATGACCTTCAGTTAGGAAACGTAGGCCAAACTCCCACATTTCAAACGATTACGCACGGACAGACACGCACCTCTATTATAGACTTAACGCTCTATTCCCCCAATCTCATTAGCAAAATAAACGACTGGCGAGTACACCCGGGACACTTTCCATCCACACAACACAACCACATTACATTCGCAATTAATCTTACACAATCTCCTGCGCTCACCAAAAATACTTACAGCACATTCTTATACCAAACAAACAAAGGCAACTGGCATTCATTTAAAGAACACCTCCACACCAAAATTTTTAATTCAGGAATCCTAGACAAAAATATAGAGACATTAACGTCCACACAATTAGAGCAAACCATCATTACCCTCACCGAAATTATAAACGATGCCAGCACCCAAACTTTTCCCATAAGAAATAACAGAATCAAACCCAGGCCTCCGTGGTGGTCGGATGAATCCTTGAAAGAGGAATGCATCCGACTCCACCGACAATTGCATAACTCACGCGGACGCCCTCCCGACCCAAACATCTTAGATGAATACAAAACCCTTAAAGAAAACTACGCAGACAAACTTAAACAGACCTCAACAGAAAGCTTTAGATCATTTTGCTCCCTCCAAACAAAAGAAAATGTCTGGTCACTAACAAACAGACTGCTAAAATCACGAGGATTCAACCCACCACCTCAAACGCTACGCAGAAAAAATAACACGTACACCACCACGGCACAAGAAACCGCGCAGGAATTGCTTAAACACTTTTACCCAGACGACGGGCCCGACACCGATCCTACACATATTCATACTCGCGACACGTCAAACAATATACCCAACACCCAAGATGACCCAGAATTCAGCCAGGAAGAGGTTCTAGAGACCCTCCGTCAAATGAATCCCAATAAGGCTCCAGGCCACGACCACCTTACGAGCGACATATGCTCGATGGTTGCAAGCCAATATCCTGGATTAATCACTAACATACTGAACCGATGTCTTTCACTAGCATATTTCCCAAGTACATGGAAGAAAACCATTGTAAAAGTCATCCCTAAACCCTCAAAAACCGACTACACCGATCTATCAGCCTATCGCCCAATTGGCCTTATACCAATAATTGGCTTTATACTTGTATTTGGAAAAACGCTAGAAAAACTCTTTACTAAACGGCTCATATACTCGTCACAGCGGCAAAAAACACTCAACACTGAACAATACGGATTCACCCAACAAACAGGTACAACACAAGCCATTCTCTCGATAATTAATAAAGTCAAAGCAGCTAAGCAAAATCATCAAGAAGTATCAGTAGTTTCACTCGATATCAAGGCGGCATTCGACAACGCGTGGTGGCCAGCTATCCTTAGCGGTCTTAGGGACGTCGGATGCCCCCTAAATATATATAAACTTAAAAAAAAAAAAAAAAAAAAAAACTAACCCACACCCAAAAAATTTTTAAAAAAACCCGGGAGAAGAAAAAAACGCCACAAAAAAAAAAAAAAAAAAACCGGGCGAATAAAAAAAAAAAAATTTTAACCTCGCAAGACATCAATAATTATCTCTCGGACCGCACCGTCAACTTCGGCGAACACACTACCAGCAAAACCAATAACAAAGGCTGTATACAGGGTTCGGCATGTGGACCCGTTCTGTGGAATATTCTGATCAATAAATTACTCAACACCAGATTTCCGCCCGGGTGCCACCTACAAGCTTTCGCAGATGACGTAGTGCTGCTGGCCACAGCATCAGACACAGACACTCTACAACGAATCACGAACACTTCACTAGATACCATCTTTCAATGGGGCAAAAGCGTTAAATTAGAATTCGGTCCAGAGAAAACACAATTAATTCACTTCTCAAATAAAGCCCAAAAAACCCACATTAAAATAAACAACATTATGTTAAAACCGGTAGAAACAATAAAATATCTTAGGTGTCATTATTGATCGCAGACTGACATTCAAAAACCACATAAATTACATCATTCAAAAATCACAAAACCTATTTAATAAACTTTGCAATTTTATAAGACCCACCTGGGGCATACACTCTGATAATATAAAAACAATATACCATATGGTCATAGTCCCAACCATCACATACGCCGCGGGAGTTTGGGGCGACTCCGTAAATATAAAAACCTACAAAAACAAAATCCTCTCATTACAACGAATGTTTGCAATTAAAGCCATCCGCGGATTCCGTACCATCTCCCTAAACGCAGCCCTCGCGCTCGCAGAATTTCTCCCATTAGATATAAAAATCAATGAAATCAAATGCATCGAAAAAGCCCGCGTCGAGCACCAAACTAACTTAATTCCATCCGACATCCCCATTGAGACACCCACACACCCCTCACAACTCTTACACCCCTCGGTTCGCACAGGCATCAGACACACAACATATAAAAACAACCTACACAAACACATCAAACCCGCGCCTCACAACATATACACAGACGGCAGCAAACAAGAGAACGGAGAAACTGGAGCAGCATTCATTGTCCACTCGCCTAACACACATTTAACCATACACACATCAAAAACCAAACTCCACCCCACGAGCAGCATTTTTCAAGCTGAACTCCTCGCCATTAGAGAAGCATGCAAATGGGCAACCAAAAATAATATCAACTGCATCATAAATTCGGACTCACGATCTGCACTGGCGGCACTAGAACAATCATCCAATACCCACCCAATAGTTAGCAGCATACACCGGATATTACACCATAACAAGCACACACAGATACTTTTCAAATGGGTTCGAGCCCATACCGGTATTGTAGGTAACGAGGAAGCAGATGCCGCTGCTAAAGCAGCTTCTAAAGCCCATAAGGCTCCTGATTTCATTAGTTGCCCCTTATCTTATATAAAACACATCGCACGCTTAAATTCTTACACCACTTGGGAAAAGAGGTACTTGGAGGAGCCCACGGGGGCAAGAACCAGGTCTCTCCTACCATCACTTAAAGACATACACAAACTAAACACGACACTTCCGGTCTCTTTCCACCTCACTCAGTTCATCACAGGGCACTCGTACACTAAACAATACTTACACAGATTTAATATCACCTCAGACGACAAATGCCCCTGTGATAACACTAGCATACAAACATTTACACACCTCATAAATGACTGCTCCAGGTTCTCCTCCCAAAGGCACGATTGCCTACAGGCACAAGCTAGGCACAAAACACCAGACACCTTCACACTAAAAGACTCTCTCCTAAACAGAGCTGCGATCGACGCCATAGATAAATTCGTTAAATATATAGTTAATAACCTAAAATTGTACAATAACACGTAAATGTAACCAGTAAAATTCTCTCATTGTAAAAAGTTAAAATCCCTAACTGTAGTAACCTCACAGCAAGCAACTTAGCATTGTATAACCTCATACATATGTAAATATTTTGTTTGTATAAAGATAAGAAAATTATGTATTAATGTCACAAATTGCATTGTATAATAAAGCTCTCAATTATATAAATATAGAATGTAAGTTAAACAATGTTAATGTATAGCTTATAGACACTAAGGAAAACTTGATTTGTATAGCGACTCTAATTCTAAGAAACCACATTTTGTAAATACCCAGTGTAAAAGGAACTTTGTGGAAAGACTGTATCCAATAGCAGCATCCACAAAGTTTCTTCCCCTAAAATCTGTATATCACTCAAACACCGAAACCAATGTACCAATAAGTTAAAAAAAAAAAAAAACCTAACCTAACCTTTTTTTTTTTTTTTTTTTTTTTCACCTGGAGGAATCCGTTTACGGACCCCGCGCCTGGGCAGTGCAATGGCGCGGGAGTGTGGGACTCGACCCTAGAAGAGGGCCAATACCGCACTAAACCATCCAGGACCCACGTCCACTCCACTATTGGCAAGGGTAAGGTATCAGTAAAACCATATTTTCCTTGAACCCTCGCCGAGTGGCTCGCCGCGCAAGCGCGACTCTCCCTACAAAAATACGTAAGGTATGCTTACGCACGCCCTTGCCATCGTCTGGTGAGGATCACTGGGGGTGACGGAGGAAGTCCCGCCGCCGCCTTCCAGGTCTCCTCCGGCGTTGCTGATCTGCGTCAGGAGCTATCTCCCGCAGTCGCTCCGCCTCCTCCTTCTGTGATAGGACGGCTTCGCAGAAGGCAGCGAACGCCCTCCATTTCCCGTCGTCTGTCTGTAAAATCTTTGCAATAATATCGTTTAAGTGTGTATCACCTCTGGTGATGTCTAGGCCGAGTTGTATCGACAGGGTGTCTCTCTCGACGACCCATGCCGAACATTCCGTCAGTGTGTGGCGGACAGTGTCCACCGCAGCGCCACAGTGATGGCAAGCGGGGGTCCGTTCCCTACCGATCTTGAACAAATAACTGCCAAAACAGCCGTGTCCCGACAGCATCTGCACCAGACGGTAGGACAGATGTCCCCGCCGCCGACTCACCCATTCCTTCAGGACCGGCTGAATCGCCTCCAGCGTCCATCTTCCAGTCCTTGAGGTCACGAGGCCGTCGGACCACTCCTGGGTGACCCAATCTCCGGCGCTCCTTCTCCACTCGTTCACTGTCTCGTAGGCAGGTTCCTCTCCTCTCGACCTAGAACGAAACCTACGCCAGTGAACGTCTGCCAAGGCAGAGGCTTCGAGGTGCCAAGGTGCCGAAGCGGCTAGTACGCACACGGCATCGAAAGACACCGTGCGGTACGCCCTTGCGACCCTTATGGCGATCACTCTCTGCGATTGCCTTAGCAACGCCCTATTCTGGGATGCCAATCCGTACGCCCAGATTGGGCACCCGTAGAGGGCCATCGACCGCATGACCCCTGCAAATAGCCGGCGACGCCCCGCGCTCGGTCCGCCAACGTTCGGCATAATACGGCAAAGCGCCGATGCCGTGGCGGCCAACTTGGGGGCCAGTGCCTTGAAGTGCTGCTTGAAGGTCCACCGAGAGTCGAGGACCAAGCCCAAATACTTGAGCGTGGACCCGACCCCGATGGACTGGCCGCTTACCACAATGCTTGCGCCAGAAGGTGGTGCTCTCCGCGGGCCATGGAAACATATCGCCTCCGATTTGTGAAGTGCGACTTCCAGGCCGATGTTTCTAATGCGCGCGACAACCTGCGCCACTCCCGCTGTCGCACGCAAGCTCGCCTCTCTGTAGTCTCGCCCTTTGGCTACGACAAGTGTGTCGTCCGCGTAACAGATGACTTGTACGCTCCTGATCAAGACACCCCGTAGAACCTTGTCGTAACCAATGTTCCACAAGAGAGGCCCCAGCACAGACCCTTGTGGGACTCCGCACGATACCCTATGGGTACCTGTACCGTCACGAGTAGGGTAAGTTATAACTCTACCCGTGAGGTAGTCCGTCACGGTGTTGACGAGGTAATGCGGCAGGTTGTGAAACCGCAACCCCTCGATGATGGTGCCCCAGGGCAAAGTGTTGAACGCGTTCGCGATGTCTAGAGACACCGCGATCACGACCCCGCCCTGTGACACCGTCTCGTCGCACAGGTCCCTTAGACGTCCAATGGCGTCAATGGTCGAGCGACGTTTGCGAAACCCAAACTGTGTCTCCGCTAAGTCCGGTCCTTCCGACGATAGGTGTCGCTGGATGCGACCGGCCAGGATGCGCTCGAAGAGCTTGCCGGCTTCATCCAACAAAACGATCGGACGGTAAGCCGATGGTGACGTTTCCGGCTTGCCGGGCTTCTTGAGGAGGACCAGTTTCCCCTCCTTCCACTTGTCTGGAAACTTCTCCGCCCTTAGGCACCGGGTTAACAGGTTCCGGTACCGTTCTCCCATCTCATTCTTGATGGCAATCATGAGCAGCCTCCCGTGTATACCATCCGGCCCAGGAGCTGTCGTTTTGCCCGTCATCCTATCCAATGCCGCGTCCATTTCCGCAGAAGACACTTCAAGGGGATCCGTCGGTGTAGCACCCGCAGAAAGTCGCGGCTGATTGTTGGCCAAGAGAGGAGAGTTCACCGCCGGGAACAGAGTCGTCACCACCGAACCAAGCAGCGACGGCTCCATGCCAGATGTTAGCGGCGGGGCCCAGGGGCGGAGTTTACTCATGACGAGCTTGTACGGCCGCCCCCAGGGATCCGACTCCAGCGTTTCCAGGAGCTCTGTCCACGCTCTCTCTTTTTCCTCTCCTATCTTGATCCGTAAGGTCATCTTGGCGTCTTGGTATGCGCCGTAAAGTCTTCGCTCCACTAGTGGGTCGCGAGTCCTTCGTCTTCTCCGGTAATGGGTGTACTGGCGGCGGGCCCTCACGCAGGCCAACCGGAGTTGCGCAAGCTCCTCCGACCACCAATACACCTGTTTACGAGGGGCTGCCGGTCGGGATCTGGCCATGGAGCTATCTGAGATATCAGCCATGACCTCTCCAAACCGAGCAACCTCACTCTCTAACGTTGTTCTGTCCAAAGTTGGACACCAGGCCCCGACAACCGAAGCCGTCTCGGCTGCCTCCCTGTCCAGAGTTTTCAAGGCCCATTTGGGGCCGGTCTCCAACGAGATGCGATTGGCATTCGCTGAATTCGCCAACGGGGGAAGAGAAAACTCGATGTACCGATGATCGGATAGAGTCTCGACCCCCGTCAGCACCCGCCAATCCTGGATTCTCCGTGATAGAGTGGGACTTGCGAAAGTCACATCTATCACGGAGCCTCCTTGCATCCGAACACACGTAAACTCGTTCCCTTGGTTCAAAGGGACGAGATCGTGCTCCGCTATCCATTCCAGGAGCGTATCACCCCGGGCATCCGAGACCGAGGACCCCCATACGATAGATTTCGCATTGAGGTCCCCGGCCACGACCACCCCGAGAGGTCTGCTCCACTCCATTAGGGCACTGACGCCCGCCAGGTATGACTCGAAATCGGCCAGTGACCTGTTGGGCGAACAGTATGCCCCAATGACGACTATGTTGCCTACCCGACACGCAATACAGCCGCCACCAGCAAGTGACGAGGCGACGGTGGTAGAGTCGCTGGTGTTAAGCGCGACTATGGCGACTGATTTGTCGCTGGACCCGTACCAGTTGGCCCTGTCAGGAACCATATATGGTTCGGCGACGATGCCAATGTTTATCCTCCGCTGTGTTAGGCTCTGCAGGAGAAGATCCTGGGCCCTGGCACAGTGGTTGATATTGGATTGAAGAAATCGTAGGACCATCCTAATCCACTACGATGTCTTCAGTCTCCATAGTGGAACCCGTAGGCTGGGTACCGCCGGCAGCTGTTGACGCCGGCTTCGTCTTTCCACCTTTTTTGCTGGGGGCCAAACACTTCTTTCCTCCCAGCCGATGGTCGGCTTTCTTGCCCGATTTCGCGCACAGGGCGCAATGCAAATTCGCAGTGCACGCCTTCGCCAAGTGCCCCGCTTTGCTGCATCGGTAGCAGAGCTGGCTGCGATCTTCATCTGGGCACTTCGCCGCTACATGTCCAGTCCTCAGGCACCGGAAGCACCGCATCTCCCTGGGTTTGGCGATCTTGATGACGCCTTCCATCCACCCGACCAGAAAACGACCCACCACCAACTTCTTGGCCGCTGTTGTTGGGACCTGTGCCCATGCCGCATTCCGACCCGTTCGGTCGGGCACCACTGCACCAACTCGGATCTGATCGCCGGGGCATTCTCCTTTCTTGGCCAACGCGGCCCTTAGGTCTTCGGAGGTGACCGCGAGGTCCAATGCGGTGACACGCACGTCGGTGAGCTTCACCGGCGTGTACACTTTGATCCCCTCATCCACGTAGATTGCTTTGAGCTTCGTGGCGAGGAGCTCCGCCTTGGGATGGCTCGAGGCTCCGGGTATCTCCAAGATCGCAGCCCCTGTGACCGCACGCCGAAACTTGACGGATTCAATTCCGACGTCCGCCAAATCAATCTTGGTCTTAGCCTCCCTTAACACCTCCGGGTAGGTAAGACCTCTTCCTTCGGCCTCTTTGGAGACCGATATCACGACGGCCGAGGACCTCGGAACCTTTAACCGAGGCTTGGGCGCCGTCTTCTTTTGAGCAGGCTCGCGTGTCTCTCGCGTCTGAGGCGGCTGAAGAGTCCTAGCCGCTTGAGGCTGCGATGTCTTTGGAGCAGACTTTCGTCCTTTCCTCGTCACTGTCGCCCAGGTTTCCTGTACAGGAACGGTCGCCGGGTCCTGAGTCTGAGCGCGGGAGGTTGATGGCAGGACCGGTGCCGAGGTTGATGCCACGGCGCTTGGAGCTTGCTCCACTTCCCTATCCTTTCCCTTACTCTTGCTCTTCTTCTTCTTTTCCTCCTTTCTCTTATCTTCCTTCTGAGTTTCTCCTGCTGTTGCAGCAGGAGTATCTTTTCTCTTAAGGAAGCCCTCCTGGCGAGAAGTCCTCTTTTCCACGTCCGCTTCCTTATTTTGGTTGTCGCGGAGTCTCCCCTTGAGCGTGGGCCTATAGTTTGGCTCTGGGTTCAGACGATCTTCAAGCCCTTCGATGCGAGCGTTGATTCTGTCAGTCACCCGTTGCATCATTCTCGACTCCAGTTCCTCCAAGTTGTTGGCGGAAGTGTGTCCTGACTGCCCCTTCTGGAAAAGAGCTTTCAGCTCCGCCATCTCCTTCTGCATCGCCCCAATCTGGCGACGGAGCCGTGCGTTGTCCTCCCTAAGCGCTTGCGTTTCTTCAGAGAGGGTACGCTGTGCCAGTACTGCCGTGTCCTCCCTTAGCTCCGCAACCGCCTTCTTCAAAACTTTGACAAAAGTCCCTTTCAGATTAGAGGACTTTTGGGCCACTTGCTCTACGAGTCCGATGCTTGCCCCTATCCTCTCTTGGATATCGATCGGGAGCACGCGTCCGGACATGTCGGTCACATCTAGCGACATAGAGCGCGTCTTTTTCGCCTCAATAGCCGAAGCAAGCAGCTCAGCCTCAGCTTGAGCCTCCATCTCCTGTCTCTGGGCTTTGAGATAAGCCCTTTTGGCTTCGGCCAGTCCTATGTATTCGCCCGTTGTGGGCGGGCGGCCTTTGCCTCTCCTTTTTCCTGCTTTGCTAGGCGCGTCAGTGGAGCTGTCATCGTCCTCCGACAGTCTACTCCGCTTTCTAGACTCCCAGAATCTAGACTTATCCCTGTCCAGTAATTCTGTACTCACAGATTCGAACAGGCGGCCCGAAGAGCAAGATGGTGCACTTACCATCGAGCCGTCATCCGAATCTGACATCGCTAGATCCGTCATCTGACGTATAGCATCCTTCACTACTGAAGAGGGTCTTGGCATCGGCGTACGCACGAGGGACACTCTCAGTTCTTTTCTCTCCTCCTTCTTCGTCTTCTCCCTTTCACATCTTTCAACTCCTTTCCCATTTACGTCTGTTTGTTTGTTTTTTGGTTCCATTATCATTCTTTGGGTGTCACTCTTCTAAGTCCGAAAATAAACGGAGCATATCCGAGTAACTTGATGTGTTTATTGGGGAAATAAAAAGTCCATCTAGGCGGAGCCCCACGCCTAGATAACCCTAATACGCCGCGGGGGCGGGAGGTACCGCGGGTCGGCCGCTAATTGCCCGACATGACGCGCCGAGCACCTACAGTGAAGTAGGGGAATGGAGCCGCGCGAGGCCCCTAAGGGCGCCCCAGCACCACTCGTTACGGGTTTTTAATGAGGTTTTCCTTCCTCTTGAGCCGGCCGACTAAGGCAAGCTCCCTGGCCCGGTTCCTGCACGAGACATGACCGCACAAGAAACAAGGGTAACAGGTCGCCCGACGGGGGATGTAAACACCCCTAACCAGCAATGGCACGTCGCCACCGCCGGCCCGCCGCGCTACGATGGTGCGAACCCACCACTCCACAATATAAAATAAACAAGCTCATAAGAGCAACAAAACTGTACACAATAATATATAAATAGAATAAAATATGTACACAGGCGCCGGGCGCCTACAACTCGATACACAGAAATATTTACAAAGATATATACACGTATTCAGGCCGCTTGAGCCCTCTCCCTGTTCCAGACTTTGAGACCCAAGCAAACGCCGAGTGCTCAAGAACTCAAAAGCCGAACTTAAAGTTGCAAGCCATAAGGGGGCATCCCCATAAGAGAATGACCACAGTATCGCTTGCCTACCCCAAGATGAGCGACCCCAATAATCACGTACCATAGAAAATCATTAGGCCCGCCAGATCCCAGGGTCAAATGGCAAACTTTAGAGGAACATCCCAAAATAGTGATGGCCACACTAAAGCCGCCGTCTCGGTTCCAAGCCACGTGAACGTAGGGCGGAGAACCGATCTCGCCACAGTAAAGATTATATACATGCCAAGAGGGCCATAACAAGTGTACATTATTTATAACGAAGAACAAAACAAAACAGTAAAGTGAAATGAAATAAATAGTATGTACACGGGTGAGAAGCACCCTCATCCAAACATTATTTACAAAAGAAAATGTGCAAGAACTTACTCCACCACGAAGCTCTTCTTCCCTGCTCGACCGGTCCCGAAGCAATGTCCAGGGGTCGAGTCCCGCCGTAGGCCCAGGCTCCCGTTCAAATGCAGGCTCGGCTCCCGTTCCGCGGCAGGCCATCATCTTCGTCGGCTGTGCCGACTTGTGGGCGTAAAAGCCGACTTCTCGGTGCGACGACGGGAGGTAACAACCCCTAACCGGAGGCTATAAGCCATTCCCGGCCCGCCGCCGCTGTGTGCATGGCGCCGACGGGAGACGTGAAACGGTCCGACCCTGACGGCGTAGACGTATCATTTGCCATCGAGGGCCCGCCGCGCCATATACTCGCACACCCGACCCAGGGCGAAAAGCGCCCCGGGCCCGCGCCATAGGACGCCCTTCCTCGCGCTTCACTGCGCATCGCGATCTGAAGGATCGCGATCATAGCAAACTTCGTCTTCCCCACCCACCACGAAAAACGCGGTTGGCAAGGAACGCCGAAGATGTAGCAAGCCATACAGAGCAATATAAATATTGCAGAGTATCACCCGCCTCCCAGTTAGCGACCACCGAGTCTGCAGGATACGCACCGGTCATCACAAAGCTAACAAACTTTGCCATAGCCGATACCACCCTGACCCAGATGGCCGGGCCCCCCCGGCAGCGACAAGCCCTGGGGCTGCACGAGATACTCAAAGTGCAGTGGGGGGGAACCTAACCTAACCTAACCTAACCTAACCTAACCTAACCTAACCTTACCTAACCTTACCTAACCTAACCTAACCTAACCTAACCTAACCTAACCTAACCTAACCTAACCACCGACTCTCCCCCGTCGTCTCTATTACATCCGTCCCTTCGCACCCCTATCACCTTCACCGAGATTAGCTCGATGGAGGAATTCTCATCCCTTAGCATAAATTATTCCTACCATATATTCACAGATGGCAGTAAACACGATGGCGTTGTTGGCGCGGCATTTGTGGCATTTGATCCATGCGAAGTTTACGTCACTAAAAAATTTAAATTACACCCCTCCTGTTCTGTATTTCAAGCTGAAATGCTTGCAATCCACAAAGCATGCGAGTGGATTGCCTCCAATAGTAATAACATTAACTCCTGTATCATTTTCTCAGACAGTAAATCTTCTTTACAAGAATTATCAAACCCATATTCATATAATACTTTTGCCGTTAACATCTTTCACCTCCTACATACTTTATCGTCTAGTAATATTAATGTCGGCTTCGCATGGGTCAAGGCACACATAGGCATAGCTGGCAATGAGATCGCTGACATTGCTGCGAAATCTGCTGCCTCCCTTCATAAATCACCTGACTTTATCCACACCCCTATTTCCCACATTAAACTCCGTTTACGCGACTCACTTATGGACTCTAGGAAATCATTCTACGAACAACCCCTTACCTCTTGTCATACTAAAAAATACCTTCCGACATTTGATGACCTCTCCGCATTCCTCTCCGTTATTAAACCCTCCTTTGCCATAACTCAATTTCTTACAAATCACTCCTTCAACAAATCTTACCTCCATAGATTCAACATAACGCCCGACGATCTCTGCCCTTGTGATAGTGCTGAGAAACAAACATTTGATCATCTAATATTCTCTTGTCCACGTTTTAGTAACACCCGTTTAGATTTCTATATTTCTTGTAATAATTTTAAAATTGACGTACAACAGCCCCAGTTTTTAATCAAAGTAATTAAGAAATGTGAAACAACAGAACTATTCACTAGACATATAGAAAATATTGTAAATAACCTCAAAGCATTTAATAATACCTAGGCTAAGCTAAGTTAAGTTAACCTTTGTTAATAATAAAAATTAGTTATACACACACCCCGAGAATTCTGGCGTAAACCATTAGCGCCGATTCTAAAGTCTTCGGGTTCTCTCTCCTCCTCGGCCCCGGAGCAATGCTGCCGGGGATGGTAGGCTTAGTAGGACCCAAAGAAAAAAAAAAAAAAAAAAAAAAAAAAAAAAAAAAAAAAAAAAAAAAAACCTAACCACCGACGGCAGTAAGACGGATGACGGGGTGGGCGCCGCAGTGGTAATGCGGAGACTCGACAAAGAACTCAAGACTGTCAAAATAAAACTGGCGACTTACTGTACGGTCTTCCAGGCCGAAATGGTGGCGCTGCATAAGGCTGTGCAACTGGCAACGAAAGTTGCCAGCCCAAAGGTAAACCTGTGCAGCGACTCCAGGTCGGCCTTGGATGACATAGTGAGCGGTCGCTCCCTCAGTCCCCTCGTTGTACAAATTAGAGAGACCCTTGGGAGCCTCTCCAACCATAAGGAGGTAAGGCTCTATTGGATTAAAGCACACGTGGGTCACGAGGGGAATGAGAGAGCCGACCAGCTCGCTAAAGAGGCCGCACATGACAAAAAGAGGAAACCCGACTATGACAGATGTCCAGTCTCAAAAATAAAAAGACTTTTGAGAACCGACTCGATTCGGCGGTGGGAGGAGGAATATGGAGGTGGAACAACGGCTTCCACCACCAGGTTCTTCCTTCCAACCGTCGCATCTGCCCTTAAGGCAATGAGAGAGGTGGGGCTGGACAGCGAGCTAACACAGGCTCGCACACAGGCACAGGCAACTTTACAGATTTATACTTATAAAATGTTTAAACGTTATTTAAAAATACTTAGAGTTGATGGATTTTGATGTTTTTGGGCTTAGTCGACAGCTAAAGAACCAAAGTTTTTAATAAGTATTATATAATTACTGAGTCTATTACATATTATTTGTTATAAGCGCTGAAAAGTAATGTTAATTTTAGAAAATTTTAAGAAATTTAAAGGCTTATAACTTTTTTAAATTTAAGTCCAAATGAAATTTAAAAACTATATTCTAAATAAGGAGAAAAATATCTATCGAATGGCGTTATATATGTATTATTTGGCTTTTAACTATCGATGTGATATTTTTATTTGTGTATCCCAAACCGTTAACAAAAGATGCTATGGCTTATATCTTAAAAACTATTACACGTAATTTAATGAAAATTTAAAATAATATAAACTAAGACGTTCTCTTGACACTACAATATTTCGTTTAGGCGTGCTCCAGAAGGTTGACCCCTGTTGAGGACTCGAACGCTCCGTCTGCTTCAGCTCGACCGCAAATAGATGAAGATGCTGGTTTCATATGATATTGTTATCGTAGGATAACAAGCGATATGTCGTTAGAAAGCCTATTTAAGGCTTTCTAGTGCACTATTAATATTAAGATCGTATTCGTAAACTAAATCAAAAAATATTGGCCAAAAATGTGAAAAAAGTTGGTAACTCAAAAACTATATGGCCAAAAACTTTATGTTTTTAGTTGTATCTTGATAAGCACTTTTGAATTGGCAAATGAAAAATATTGGTCGTCGCTTTAAATTTCGAGCCGCATTCACTTTTAGTTTTTCACTTCACAATATTCACTATATATTCTGACTCGAGAGTCGTAGAAAAGAACTAAAATAAACTTAAGGTTATATTAAACTTAAAGTTCTTTTCTACGATTTTTAATCTTTATAAATTATAGCGCCTGATAAAAATATATAGCAAAAGTGCATGTAATTTGTTACTTTTTAGTTGTATAGAAAAATCTTAATTTAAACCTTAAGTTTATTTTAGTTCTAGAGAATAAAGCTACATAAATAAGATTAGCTTTTTTAGAAAGTTCAGTTTGATATACCACTTTTTACAGCTAAACACAATTTTTAAACGATTTTTGTTCTTTAGAAATTATAGCGCCTGATAAAAATATATAGCAAAAGTGCATGTAATTTGTTACTTTTTAGTTGTATAGAAAAATCTTAATTTAAACCTTAAGTTTATTTTAGTTCTAGAGAATAAAGCTACATAAATAAGATTAGCTTTTTTAGAAAGTTCGGTTTGATATACCACTTTTTACAGCTAAACACAATTTTTAAACGATTTTTGTTCTTTAGAAATTATAGCGCCTGATAAAAATATATAGCAAAAGTGCATGTTATCGAATTTTCTTTGTGAATTTGTAGCCTTTTAGTTAAAATTATTACTCGCCTATTGCCTAATTAATTAGCCATTTTTAGGTGCGAAATAGTTCGACTAATTTTGGAGGGTAATCAAATAATTATTTTCATATTTTTAAAAGTGAATAACTTTACCAGCGCGCAATCGTTTTTGGTCCAAACGAACACGGATTTTTAGTTATTTAATTAATATAAAAATGTCTAAAGCCAGTTTCGACGATCGTAGATTTAAGTTATACCAAAACAAGCTAAGTGCATTGTTTGGTCGGGTGCAACAGATTTACGATTCGTCGGTAGATATTGACGGTGACGACGTAAAATTTGAAGCGTCTTTAGCGAACGCCTATACAATTGATAAATTAAGGGAAGATTTTAGTAACTGTGTTAATGAGCGTAATGAGTACCAACTTTTATCGCAAAGTGATAAAGGGACGCAAGTACGTTGGGTACTACATCACTCCAGCAGAATCACTATGACCATTCACTGATGACCTGGCTTCAAGTTGTTCTGTGAGCGAGGGTATTGAACTTTCCCGCCAGTTAATTGAAATTTTTTCAGCTGGACTGGCCGGTTTCGACTCGGTTAAGTTTACTAGTAATTCAACTGAGGTGCTGAAGAACATACCTGTGGCGCATCGCATGTCTGAGTTAGTCGAGTTCAGTTCTGACAGTCAGTTGAAAATCTTAGGTCTTCATTGGTCTCCGTCTGAAGATTCATTCGTGTTCAGCGTGAATGTTGAGCAGAGAAAGTGTACTAAGCGAAATATCTTGTCGACGATTGCGCGTCTATGGGATGTAATGGGGTTCGTGGCACCCTTGAAATCCCTTTGGAAAAATAATATAGATTGGGACGAGAAACCGCCTTCGAATATTAGTTCACTTTGGCAGCAGTTTGAAGCAGAGTTACCTTTACTGAAAAATCTAAAAATGTCGCGTCATGTTTGAGTTCGAGATAGTGTTGCAGTCACTTTAGTGGGTTTTGCAGGTGCTTCCGAAAGTGCGTATGGAGTAGTCGTATACTTACACATTTATCATTCTGACGTCGGTATCTGTAAAATGCATCTACTGTGTGCAAAGACCAACGTCGCTCCAGCTAAGACAGTAGTTACACTCGCGCGAATGGAGTTATGCGCTAATATGATACTAGCCAAATTAATGCGTATAGTTATCGATGCCTACTCCTCTCGCTGCGAAATACATAATATTGCGGCGTTTACTGATAGCACAGTTGCATTGGGTTGGATTCATTCTTGTCCCACGCGTTGGCAAACTTTTGTCGCTAATAGGGTTGCTGTGATTCATCAGCATATTAGCCCTCACAGTTTCCACCATATTTCGGGTAAAGAAAATCCTGCTGACTGTTTATCAAGAGGTCTTTTATCTGCTGTTGAGCAGGTAAAACCGCTAAGTCCAAGTTTTTGTCAATTGCCGTTTTCTCAGTGGCCAGTTAGCAAGTTTGATGCAAATATAGTGACTGAAGTCCGAAATACCAGAAGAAAAGGTGAGTGTTTTATTCACAAATTCACCGGAAAACTCTCACTCGATTATTCAGGAATTATCCGAAAGGGTTTCCTCTTGGCCAAAAATGTTACGTATTGTAATTTACGTTCTACGCTTCCTTTAAAAAATTGACAAAAAAATTGAACCAGTCCAGTTTTAAATTGCAGAAATGACAATAATTAAAGATGTACAAAATAATCATTATTCAAAGGAATATTATTGCCTTAAAAATAATAATAGATTACCTCCTGCGTTCTTAAAATTAAATGCCTTTATTAATAATGGTATTTTACGTGTTGGAGGACGATTAAATAATTCCAACTTAGAATTTGATTCAAGACATCCAATTTTATTACCGCGTAATAATCGCATCGTTCATCTTATTATCGACTATTACCATCGTAAATATTTACATGCAGGACCGCAATTATTGCTATCTTTGATTAGGCAAAAATATTGGATTTTGTCTGCGCGAGATATAGTGCGTCTACGCGTTCAAAAATGTAACGCATGCTATCGTGCCAAACCGCGAAGTGACGTTCCTTTAATGGCCCGCGCACCTCACCGCACGCAGTCAAGACAGGCCGAGCAGAGTGAGTGCAGTTACCGGGCACTGCGCGGGTTGTTGACACCACTTTAACTAATTAAAAGTGTGTGAGGCCTGTTGAATTAATTTTATTTGGTGAGTCCTTAATTATTTTCCTTTATTTTATCTTATTCCCCTATTGCCTAATTAATAAGCCATTTTAAGGTGCGAAATAGTTCGACCAATTTTTGAGGGTAATCAAACAATTATTTACATATTTTTAAAAGTGTATAACTTTACCAGTGCGACTTTAATAGCGCGCAATCAGACGTAATTGCGCATTTATCGCAGCCAATATATGTTGTAAGTGCAACTCTGCCGTTACACTCCCACTCCCACTGCCTTTCCTATTTCCAAAAAGACAAAGAAGAAAGTTTCATTGTTCTAGCTTCAAAAACCACGAAATTCCATACAAACTAAATAAGATTAGCTGTTTTAGAAAGTTCGGTTCGATATAACACTTTTGACAGCTTTTTAAACGATTTTTGTTCTTAATAAATTATTGCGCCTGATAAAAATATATAGCAAAAGTGCATGTAATCGAATTTGCTTTGTTAATTTGTTGCATTCTAGTAGTATAGAAAAATCTTAATTTAAACCTTAAGTTTATTTTAGTTCTAGAGAAGAAAACTACATAATTAAGATAAGCTGTTCCAGAAAAATCCGTTTGATATAACACTTTTGACAGCTAAACACACCATTTTTAAACGATTTTTGTTCTTTACTAATTATTGCCCCTGATAAAAATATTTAGCAACATAATGTCGATTACTTTTCGAGCTAACTATCAGACACGACTTGCAGCATATTTTCGAACTTGGACTTACGGCTTTTTGGCAATCTTTATGCAAGTGAAATATACAGTCTATGCATCGAACGCCATCTGAAGCAATCGCAAAGAACTTCGCACACATAGTGCATTTTTTTGATGGATTGGGCATGTCACTAGAATTCGTATTCAAATTCAAAAAAAAAATCACCAGATGGCGCGGCGCTATTTGTAAGATTTAAACGGTTACAAAATTTCCTTCTCATCCCTACAAAAATTTTACTTGCTCAGTCTCTCTTATTCCCCATTCTAGACTGTGCTGATGTCTCATTCGCTGATTTAATTGATGTCCAACTTGATGAACTAGAGCGTCTCTAGAGACGTACTCTGAAGCGTGTATCCGTTTCATTTTTGACAATAATTTGATGATCACGTTTCTGAATTTCGTAAAAAGCTTAACAGGCTTACTATCCGAACTCGTCGGAATTTCCATCTACTCCATTTCCTCTACCGTGTCCTCTTTAATCCCAAAACTCCCCCTTATTTAAAAGAGATATTCATCCTTTTAAGTTCCCACCGGTTAAATCTTCGTTCTATCGATAATCTTCTCTTATTTGTTCCTAAATATAAAAGGGCTTTCTTAAATGTCTAAGTTCAAAAAAAAAAAAAAAAAAAAAAAAAAAAAAAAAAAAAAAAAAAAAAAAAAAAAAAAAAAAAAAAAAAAAAAAAAAAAAAAAAAAAAAAAACACCCCCCCCGGCGGGGCCCGCCGCCGCCGGGGCCCGGGGGGGCCCCGCCGGCGCCAAAACACCCCAACCGCCGGGCCGAAGTTAAAAACCATTTTCAAAAAATTTCAATAATACCGTCACAGTTTAAGACCGTTTAAGTGTTTTGATTAAAATTTCTTCAATAATACCGTCACAGTTAAGACTTTCAGTGTTTGGAACTCTTTTCCCACGAATATCGGGACAGCTCAATGACACTTCTTCTTTTAAGAGTTTGATCTATAAGTTTTACCTTTCCAATTTGTAAGTTAGTTTCTCTTCTACTGGTTGTGTGTACTTTTACTATATACCTTTGCTTTTCTTCATTATTCCTTACACTTACCCACTAAATAAGTCCTTTTCTATTTATTTTCTTCTATACTTCAGGTTGCCTGGCTCGGCCTCATCACCGATTAGCGATGAGGCCGCCTTTTATTTATAAGATGGTACGGAAGATTTTTCCTCATCAATATGTATTTTCTGCGGTGTGTATTTTAAATAATAAAGCTTTAATTAATAATAATAAAAACAACTTCGATGTATCAACAAATTTATTGGCAACTGGGCAGTGAAGAAAGTTACGAAGGTCGAGCGCGAATCAGATCTTCACGAAGCACATCTTTGCGCTCCAGCACGGGGTAAGAGGGCTGGGTGAGCACGCCGCACGAGTTGGAGCGCGCCTGCACGCGCACGTACCCGCGGTCGCCCCACGCGGCCGACCACGAGTTCTTCAGTACGAAATGCGTCTCGCCCTTGCGCGCGCCCCATCCCACTGCTAATACGGCGTGCTTCAACTTGTTTAGCGTCTTGCCGCTGCGAAAGAGAGAATTATAATGCGAAACCATCTAGACGATACTCAGATCGTTGAGACGCGATCATACACACCAACGGTCGTCGTACAACACGCCTTCCTTGTACAGGACAAAGCTCATGTGGTTGGCGTCGACGAGGACGACCGACGGCGCGTGTTGCTTTATCGCTACCTGCGAAACGAACCAGTTACGCACAGAAAAACGACTTATTCCGCAAACGAACGAGCGTGAGGTACCTTAAGTGCTGCGACGCTGTTGCTCGTAACGTTGACGTGACTCGAGATGCGCGTGACCGGAGGCACGCGCTCGTCCCCGCAGCGCTGGACGGTGGCGCTGTAAGCCGGGTACTCGTCGGCCGCGGGTAAACCCCGAGCGCGCACGTACTCGTAGGCGTGCGCCGGCCACGTGCCGCCACAGCCTCGTCCTCCGAACGGATGCGCGCAGTCCACCAGGCACTGCGGCGACAGCGGGACTAGGCGACGCGTGCGCACGAACAGGGCACCTTCCACGGAGCCGCTCACGGCGAACGCCCAGCACGATGCGCATTTCTCGCCTTGGACTGTCGACAACGGAATCGACGTTCGTTATAAATAACGATGAAATTAAGAAAACCACCGGACGCAGTTCTTACAATACGGAGCTTACACTGAACGGGCGAGACGGCTCCGCGCGGGCGCCAGTCGAAACGCTCGGGCGAACGAGATTCCGCCCGCTCGACGTCGCGACGCGAATGCGGAAAAGGCTTCGCAGCGTCGGCGTCGCCGGCCAGCGCCTCGGCGCCCATGAGCAGGCTCAGCTCGGCGGGAAGTCGGTCGGCTAAGTAGTTGAGGGCGAGACGGAACGTCGCGCCCTGTCGGTTGGCGGAATCGCTGTAACGAGAGCTCTGTACCAGCGTCGCTAATCGCACGGCGTCCTCTCGGGCGTCTCTGTACTGACGACCGTGCTCGGCTTTGAACCTAGACAGTGAAAAGTCAATGAGAAACGAACGCTCTAGTGCGGTACTTCGCATTTTCCGTTCCGTACCTTTTGAACACTATAGCGTAGCGTGGGTCTCGGCCGGACAACGTGAACTCCTTCAGCGGGTCGAGTCGCGCGTAGTGGATCGGGTCCGACTCGTTTAGTTTTTCCACGTTGTCGCACATTTCTTCTGTTCGATGTAATGATAAGATACGATATAATTAGTTCAAATAATAATGTATTTATTCAAAATAGCTATAGTCGTAGTAAATGAATAGTGCCCATATTTGACCTCACCGTTTCTCGGCTCAAAGAACGTTCGCTCCTTCTGTTCCAGGGCGAAGTCCAGGTATCGATGCTGATATCCGTCGAAGTCGTCACCAAGGACGGAACTGTCCAAGCTCACAGTGTACCTGCAACCGCAATTACATTTTATCGTAAAAGGAGTTGCAGATTTATTCCTTCCTTCCGTTTTTTGACCCAAAAAACATATACATGAATATTAACAGTTAGAGTTCTTAACTATGCAAATTAATTTCGTTTCCCCTTACTGAAGAGGCACAGCGGAATCCGGAGTCGCGGAGGTGCGCACGAGCAGAATCTCGCGCCGCGCGGTGAGGCGCTCTCCCCGCGCCGCGTTCTCTCCTCCCCGGATCTCGGTGGCGCTATGCGTCCATCTCTCCACAGTATCGTTGTCACCTCGACCCACGTATCCTGACAGAGTCATAACGACGTTTACAAGCCTATTCTAGCGGAGTCGGCGACCGGGTCGATAGCTATATATTATTACCGGCGAATGAGAAGTCCGCGAGGTCCGGCAACGCGGGCGGTGCGCGATCTGCTCGAGCGGACGCCGCCGACTCGGCTCGGGCGCAACGTCGGACGCTCGCCTCGCCCGACCGATCGACGTGCATCTGCGGATGTACCATATATTACTGAGGCTCTAGTGACCGATGCTCTCCGATCGCTTTTTCCTATCCTCACCTCGACATATTTGACGCGACCGTCCGATGCGAAGGTTCGGTACGTAGATGCGGAACCGCCGTGGTATTGGACGCGGGCTGAACCGCTGTCGCCGTCGTACCTGCGAAAATTTCGGTCTTTAATATGACTCATATTTCTCGAAATAGATGGAGTTCGAGTAGGTTGACTGACCAGACGGTGTAGGGTTCGGTGTAATCGGCGCGGGGCACGGTCAGTTCGCCGGTCAGTCTCATCGACCGCGAGAAGAGAGGTCGAGGCGGGTGGCCGAGGCGACTCGACGCCGCTTCGCTCGCAGAGTAGACACCCGCCTCAGTCGTAGCGGCGTCCGGGGGCTGGAAGGGCAGGCGTTCGGAGATGTCGTGGTTCGAGAGCAGAGCGGGAGGTAGAGAGGGATCCGCGGTCTCCTTCGATCGGTACATCTCCACCAGCTGCTCGGTCGTGACTGTGTGACACACGATATTACGAGTTACCGAGTCCGTAGACTATAAAATGAGACGATACACCGACGGTACTCACAGGGAGACGTGAGAGGCGGACTTCGAACGGTTTGGTCTAGTTCATTGGAAGTGACGAACGCAGGATAAGGTTCCACAGAGAGTTCGGGTTCGGCCGAGAGTGTCGAGCCGAAGGAGACGGCAGGCGGAGGACGCGATGGCGGTTCGGGATGCTTCCCGACGTCCGATTCGTCAGATAGCGCCGAGCTCTGCGGCACGTTACACTCTGTGAAAGTCCAATTAACGGTAAAAAAAAGTTTTGAGAGACTTGGTCTCAATGGTGTAGTTGTTTTGTTGTTGGCAAAATTAATATCTTGATGTAACTCTTACAAATAATTCGCAATTATGCAGTAATTTGGAATTTGGATATTACCATAAGAACTTTTGTTTCTGGTTAATCTTAAAAGTTATGTCTAGATAAAAGCCTGCAAAGATGAATAATTATCTCCGGTTTTGCCAAATTTTACATTGGCTCTTCGGACCTATAGCGTGATGTAATATAGCCTAAATATCGTTCACCCACCTGAAGCTCGAGACGCCTCGGCGAAGCCGGGACCGTTCACCGGGATCGGCAGGATCACTAAGGGGATCGATGAGGCCGTCGCGCGTCCTGAAACATTAATCATCGATTTAAATCAACTAATGGAAGCGACCCTCGCTACCCGTATTACTCACCGATAGGAATGTTGACAGATATAGGATTCCAGGGCCAGGCGGGAGAGATTTGCCCGCCGACCCGCTCGGGTTGGGGCTCCGAAGGGCGCTCGCCGAAAGCCAAGTGCGCGCATGACGCCGCGAACACTGCACGAAAAGCACAACAGTGTGAAACTAAGATAAGTCGCGACGTCGACTTGAGATGATGCTACGAAAATACATATTTTAATGTATTCAATTTTGTTACGTTTTTGGTTTCGCATTGGCCTTGACATTAGAGTGGCCGTCTATGTGCCCTCGAGCCATTGCTCACATTATTATTGAAGTCAAGAGGCGTCGCGTTAAAAAGGTAATGGTCGTCACACTTTATATGACATATGGTGCTTACAGTACAGACATATAGAAGAGAGAGTTACGGTTAAGTTCCAGGCAGGTTTAACCTCCCTTTAAGAAACGAATTCTGGGACAAAATGAAGGTCTTTTACTTTTGTTTTGAAATATTATGTCACTTGTGCCTTTAAATTGTCTAAAAGAGTAGTTATTTATGACGAGACTGTTTGTTTTGAAATAAATCGTACAATACATTTCTACGAAGCTTCGTTTGGTTGAATCGAATATCTAAATTTAATTACAGAGAAGTATGCTTGAACTTGTTTTCAATTCGAGCAACTACTATCAAAATGAATATACAAGTAGTATAAGTATACATATGAGCATTCTCGCCTGGACATAAATAACTTGTTTGTTAAAAATAAAGTTAAAACAGACTCTAAACTAATGGTTGCAGTCACCCTGGAGCCAGACAAAATATTTGCACTGGGATCTACAGCCACGAACCGCCCTACACTCTGCTCAAATAATAACTAAGACCTCGAATGAGGCCTCTTCACAAAAGAATGCTCGACCATTTTGAAAGAACTTGCTTTTGCCACTATGTTCTACTAGAATTTCTACCACTACAGTACCACTTTTAAGTGCATAAGCAAAAGATCAAGAAATAGCAACAAATGCTGTAAGAACAATAATCTGCCGTTAGTTTGTCAATGAAGATGAAGAGGAGAAAGCCGGAGGAAGAGTGCACAGAGCGTCGTTCGAAGCGTGGAACATAATTGAGGCGGAACTTACGGAACAAGCGCAGCAAGGCCGTCGAATGCATGGTCTCGCGGACTTGCCTCGCCACAGACGAATGAGAAGCGGCCACCCCGTTCGGCTGCCTCGACGAAGTGTGCTCGTGCCCGGCGAACCGCTCCACCCGAGTTGGATGTGTCGACCTTCACCTATCACCGAAAAATTTACATAATCTTAAATATCGATTGCGGAAGGCTATAAAAGTCGTGGGTAGAATTGGCCGTTGAAATACATTCCTAAATGGAGTCCCGAATTTACGGCTCACTTTATGCGCGATGCCAGTGCGTCAGGGTGGTGACGGGTGACCGTTAGAAAGAGGAGTGCGTTTTTCCTTTCGTGTGACACGGGACCGACGGTTCTATCGATGTTTCCCCCGGGCCTCTCGCGCTCGACGTAAGTCGAAGAACATGTCGCAACGGCCATCGTAAGCTCGTTATTGTGCAACATATCAACTTATCGCGCACATCTTGCGCTAATCTCCCTTAACGGTGACCTTCGATGGAATCGCCTTTAACTTAACGAGAAATGCCTTCAATACTCTGTCCTTAAAGATGTTTACCACTAAACATGTGGAAGTGAATAGAAACACTTACCTAAATCCTGCTGACCGTAGTTACTGTATCTTAAAAATGGCTAAGAAATGCGACCGCTACATGCACATTATCTATTGGATATAATATAATATAACGACGCGTCAGTCGCTCGATTGCGAGTACCTCCCTCCAGTCGCGCGCAACGACACGCGAAAGGACAGCCCAAACCCAAGAAAACGTCGCAGATAGCGAACGGCGAATCTTCATAGCCTTGAACTTGTAATAAATTCAAATAATATGAGAACATAAACAGTATGAAAAAATGTCATAACCTCAGACGCTAACCTGCAATAAATCGTTAATATTTTTAAAATATGCAAATAGTTTATTTTATTGGCTTTGAAACTTGTTTAATTTTAACGAAAGGTTAAAACGCAAGACTAGAACGACATGAATATTAATGGATTATGAACATTACATTTTTTTATTGAAATTGTTGGACCAGGCCTACTGGGGAAAAACTGGATTAGAGCAAAAATGAATGACTGTTGTGTGCCACTGGCTAGGAAACATCTTTTGTGTTACTTTTTAAATAATACAGATGGACAAACTAATTTTTAATACAAAATAATTTATTTGCAGTAAGGATTTACAAAAAGATCGACGTGATAATTTTTGGAATTCTCCAACATTTCAAATTCATTATTTATTTTATAAATGGCATTTTAGATAAATCAAAAACTAATGAAATTGAATGAAACAGAATTATAAATTACATGGTCTTATTTTGGACGACATTTTTATCGCAGTTATAACTTATTTATACCCACATGGGGTTGCTGTACTAGTGAAGTAACTTATTTATATTTTCACATTGTTTAGTCAATAGTATACGATGAAAGCATGTTTTACAGGTTGTATTACTTAACTAAAGTTTTAGTAAGGATCGCTAAGCTTGTATCTAAGGATCAATATAGCCTTTACTTTACTTTATTGTTACTTAGGGTTACTAAAATCGAAAGATTTTTTTAGACTGGCAAAAACAAAAGGGTTTTATCTTATCCATTACCAATTTACAAATCTATCTCTTTATAATATTTGTATGGATAAATCAGGGCATCACGTGCAAATGAAGCCCTCAGATGAATCAGTTAAACTGATAGACATATTATATCTGCCTCAAGCCGTAAATAAGTGGTAAGATGTCACACATTACATTCAGGAGAGGAAACATGGCAAAGCACACAGTGGTGACTAATTGCGCCGGTATTGCAATTAAAACGCATTTCGAATTACATTGAGTTTGAGTGTACTCACTTTTGCTCCGTAACAAGGAACAAAGACAAATTCTGTCAAAAATACAATTTGACTAGTTTTGTTTAGAGAATGCTTTCACCGTCGGTTGTTGCCGCGTTGATGTCCACGGCCCCGAACGTAACTCTTATGTTGAATTTTATTGGTGTGCTCCTGGGAGCCCTGACTGAAGCGCTCTCCTTTAGTAGGTCCTTGAGTCGTAGCCGTGGACGGGCACTGGGGCGCGGCGGCCGGAGTCTGCGGCGCCGGTTGGGGTTCGCTCATGTTCACCTGCTCGTTAAACAGCATACAGAATTCGCCTACTTTTTGAATGTCGCCCGACTTGCCCGAGTAGAGAGTGAGCGCCTGCCGCCACAGCGAAGCGTAGCCACGCGTGAGCCTCACGATGTCACCGGGCTGCAATAGCGCGCCGGGTTCGTCCCACACCGACAGGTTGACGGACGCCGAGGCATCGGCCACGCGCAACGTGCGGACCTCGCGCGCCTCCTTCGTTAGCGTCGGCGGTCCCACTTCTAGAACGATGAACACGGCGTTTATGTTCTTTAAACCCGGTTTAAGATCCTTAATTTGCACATATTCCGCCGTTCCCATTTTGAGTCTGATAACTAGATAGACTGTAAAGTTTGAAAGGGATTTTATAAGACTATTATTAAATAAAAAAAAAACTTTTAAATAAAATATACCCGTTCCTACTTAACTGTATGATAACACAACTTTCACATAATTGTATTATGCCAAACTTTTTTATAAGTTTAATTGCTTAAAACCAAGTTTTGTAAAAGATCATGTCTCAACTCTCAATATCAATATTATTCTACTCTATGATAATTTGTCACCAGACACCACAGATGTTGTATAAATTACGGATTTATAAATAATTTATTAGCTTAAACTGATTTTTCTGTAATACATACAGAAAAATCAGTTTTGATGTTTAAAGTGTTTTTGAAGGCAGGCATAATTGAGATTCAAGACAAAAAATCGAGAAAGTACTCTCGATTTTTTTATAAATGCTTTTGCTGTCGTATGTTAATTGTCAGCAGTCATATACGCTAAAATTTACCGCGTACCGGATGGTGGATACCGGATTACCCAACTCCACAACTGTAAACATAGTTCTTTTTCCTTAAATTTTATGTAAAGATTAAAAATATATTCTTACTTTTTCAACAAGTGATTATTGTTTATGAAAACGGACAACCGGATACATATAAGTAGTTGGTTTTTACAAAATTGCTATGTAAAATAAAACTAGAAAAGATAACCTTCAATCACCACAATAATATTCACACCGGGCGGGTTTAATTCACGATGTTTAGTGGCAATAATCCACACAAAGACGTGGAGGTGTCGTCTCCACCAGATGATACAGTTTCAGCGCTGGAATTTTCTCCACCCTCGGTGCCACAAACCTTTCTCGCAGCGGGTAGTTGGGATTGTCAGGTCTCAATTTCTATTATTATTACATAATTAGTTATTCAAAGAACTACAAATGGAAAAAAATAATAAGATTCTGCAAGCAAACCGGAAGGTTTGAAGGGGACACGGGGAGAGTTGGATGACCCAAAACCTGTACAAGGAGGAAATGGGTGAAATGGTCAGCTGATAACGTGGACTGATCACCCATCCTACCACAGGTGTCCCCGAAAGAAAATAAATAATAGTAATTAGGATATTGCTCAACAAAATTTTAGTCCAATGGCATTTTCAATATTAATTTGCAGGTACGATGTTGGGAAGTGGAAGCAAGCGGTAAAACTGTGCCAAAGGCCGCCCAGAACATGACGGGTCCTATTTTGGATGTAGCTTGGCATGATGTGAGTCGGTCAATTGTTCCTATTTCAAATCATAGTTTAAAATCAGTAGTGATCTATTAGTTACTAGTAGTTTTTAAAAGTAATGTAAGCTATTAATCAGATAATTATATTTTAACAAGTTCACCATTACAGGATGGCTCCAAGATATTTATGGCATCTACAGATAAGAGTGTAAAATGTTGGGATCTGGCATCAAACACTGCTGTACAGGTATAGATTGTATTTATTTGCAGTCAAGGTGGCACAAAAGTATTCAGCTAGTGAATAAATTGAATCTCATCATCAGGTTGCAGCTCACGATGGTCCAGTGCAAACCTGTCACTGGGTGAAAGCTCCCAACTACACCTGCCTCATGACAGCCTCTTGGGATAAGACCTTGAAGGTATTACAAATATAAGACTACTTCTCAGTTGAGATATTTTAAAATGCATAATTTAAACCTTTTATAAAACAGAAATAATATTTTGCTAATTACAGTTTTGGGACACACGCAGTGCTGTACCCATAATGGCAATTCACCTTTCTGAGAGATGCTACTGTGCTGATGTGGTAAGTTGATGACAAAAAATATGTTATTCATTATCAAAGTTAGGCTTCAAACTAACTGGCATTTATTTTCAAGGACTACCCCATGGCAGCAGTAGGACTGGCAGACAGGGGGGTCTGTCTGTATTCCCTAGAAGGCAAACCCGCAGAGGTGAAACGCGTAGAATCGCCACTCAAGTATCAGCACCGTTGCATTGCAATCTTTAAAGATAAAAAGACAAAACAGCCCACTGGCTTTGCACTAGGTTCTGTGGAAGGCCGTGTTGCAATCCAATATGTCAACCCTACAAACCCAAAAGACAATTTCACATTTAAATGCCATCGCTCCGCAGGCACTACAGGTGGTTACCAGGTAAAACTATTGTTCAACATATTTTTTATTGGACTTTGGAAAATTTTTATATCTAGTTTGTGAACCAAATTGTGTAAATTGTGTTTATTATTTTTATCTTATAACTAAATTTGACACATCAATGCAGGACATTTATGCAGTCAACGACATCGCTTTCCACCCTGTTCATGGCACATTAGCAACAGTTGGATCAGATGGGTCCTTCTCCTTTTGGGACAAAGATGCACGTACTAAACTAAAGTCGTTTGAATCACTAGAGCAATCACTAACTAACTGTGCCTTTAACCACAGCGGCCAGATTTTCGCCTACGCTATGGGATATGACTGGTCCAAGGTAGGCCACTAAATTAGAGACTAGTCTAAGGATTGCTTTTTATTTTTAGGATTATTGTAATAAATACTGGCAGCAACTGTATCTACTACAGACAACTTTACCTTGCTGATTTACAAAGATTCAAGCATTCAGTTGGATTTTACTATACATGCATCTGAAAATAAAAAATTCTTGTATTCTAGGGTCATGAACACTACAACCCAGCTAAGAAGAATTTTATCTACCTACGACCATGCTTTGAGGATTTGAAGCCGCGTTCAACGTGATCAGTACATTTATTATAAGGGGATTGTGATGTTATTTCAGAAGATAAATAATTCTTCAATTATTAAGTGTTTTAATTTTGTCTAAGTGCTTATTAAGTATTACATACAAATAAAACTTGTGATCAAATACACCATAATTTTATTTCACTAATAAATATATGTACTAATTTTAACATTTAATGGTGCTCCTCATGACCATGGCCATGGTCATCACCTCCAGTGAGCTTAGTCAAGGCAACGGTAGCGACAGTGAGCCCTAGTCCCAAAGGAAAGCCGCGGAAGAACAGCTTTCGGGCCTTAAACCAGCGGGTGCCGAAACCAGGATGATATCTCCATGCTTCATTTCTACGAACGAAATTAAATTGTTCAGTTAATATTAACCTGTGTTGTCAGCGTAACAAGAATGGTATATTATATACCTGATCCACGGATCCTTAAGTCCTCTTTTAGCGAGTTCCTTCTCCACTTCTTCCAGTTCTGGGATGCCTTCGATTTTAAATTGGGAGTAATGAGGAATGGTGTACGGGGCGCCATGGCCATGCCCTCCCATCTCTACGACAAGAAATTTTTAACTGCGCTTACCCAAATTTATCCATTAACCTTACACATTACATAATAAAGAATTTGGTGCAGTATTTTTAAGGAATCAGAGACATAAATAAATGGCATCGATCTAATGATACAAAGGCTATTTATTACAGATCTAGAAATTCAAAATATCTATTCTATTATCACAAATAATATTAGAAATTATAATATAATCAAAGGGGTATATGATTAAGCATAGATTATATATTTCACAGACAAAGACAGTTTTGATAGTGAAGAGAGAATACAGAATAAAACATAGTTTATGTATAATGTGTGAGTGATTTAACTCTTTAAAGGATGATATTTAGTACATTATTAATTAACAATAATAATACGTAGATACAATTACAACAGAATAATGAGAATAAAAAGTGTGAAGTTCATTCAACCAAACTTGGCTTAAGAGGGAACAAAAATTCGTTTTTTTTTCTAATATTGTCACTCCGTAAATTTCCTTAAAGTTAACGAGTTTAGAATTGAATAAATATTACATTTTTAAAATTTAATATTGGTTCAATGTTCTCAGTTCTAAAAGTTATAGTTTTGAAAAAATATTTACAAAAAATACTATTCTTCCTCCTTTTCTTTTCTGAAATTAAAAATAATATTTAATTAATCCATAATTAAAAATCCTATTATTGTGCATATTTGGTTTGTGCACAAAAACAACTCCTGATTGGTCAGGTCTATGATGACGCCACTGGCTTGCAAAAAAAAAAAATTGTGTTCATAGTTCAGCTACATCTGTATACTCCCGTTTCAGAGCTTTACCTTATCTGTGGCCAAGACGCTTAAACGTTTATCAATTACAATCGCTAGGTACATTTATTTATTATTGTGGTTTTATTGATTGTGCCGGTACCGGTAGTCGATACCCAATCGGGCGGCGTGCTACGATCGCGGTTTATTGTAACCTGAGTATAACCGGCCGTCGTTTGCCGGTCGTTAGCTGGACAGTGGACGGCCGAGTTGATTTTTTTGGTATTGTGTAAAAATGAAATTCCAAATGATTAAAAATCACTATTCTTGCAACTAACTTTCGAGATACTCTCATGTTATGTATCAAAAAACGAAAGCGAATGAAGTGGTCACTTACATTGAAGCCGTAAAAATACTAGTATTCGTTATGAACAATTCATTAGCTTAATGAAAGTGGCGTGCCACAATATGATGTTTCGTCCCGAAAAATGTTGGCCCCTGCTGGTATTGCTGGGATCAGCAGTCGTCGCTTCAGTCGGTTCAAGTGGTCAGTAGCCGTAGTATTCCATTCACCTAATTTCTAGAATTTTCCAGTTTTTTATATTCTCATAGAATTTAAGAATCTGTAATACACTGAATTTAAACTTTTGTTATGTACTTTGAAGAGTTGCACATTGTCAACACATCACCTTTGATTGAGCGACAACCCAAATCCTAAACTAACTAAACCAAATTAACTTAAAAGGTGAAAAAGGTTAAGTTGAAACTTAACAAGCCCTGCACTGGGCTAATTTAACTTTTGCATGAGTTGTTTTAATTTTTAAGGATTGTTTTTTATGATAGAGGAGGACTGTCGGGCACAGGGTTCACTTGATGGTACACATCACAAATTTCCCAGCTATATAACATCTAAACAAGATGCGGTGTGGACTTTTTTTGTTTATATTGTTAAACAATTTCAAAACATTTTAAATTGTATCATAAAATGTATCACCTCACTCACTCTGGACAAAGGAGATCATTATTTAGCAACATGTACAAAGAGGTATAGTTATATAGGCTGTTGCTAGCTCACCATATAAAAGAGTTCTGTTTTTTGAAAGTGTAGACAGTTGGAAGATGGAGAACCTGAGCATTGTAATGTTATGATGGCCTTTAGTGTGATTTATACTGTTGACTAGTACAACTAACATAATAAAATTCTAATAATTGATGAAATAAATAACTTCTGCTGTACTTATCTCAAAAATCAAAATGTAGGAATGAACCACAAGTTTAAAGAATAAGCTGATAAAATGTCAGATTAAATCAAGAGAGATGATACCATTATGGAGATTACTTAAATAAGATCTCTTGTTCAAAATTAAATTATTTTTGTTTTCTCGACGTCGCGAGAGTAGAAGCGTTTATCGCTGAGAATACTCCATTCAGCGAATGAAATATCTCGACAGACTCGGGGCAGATGACCTCTGTCACCCCTATCGTCTGCCATATAAATAGAATAAGTGGCCGACAGTTACGAGCGGAAAGTTACCATCCACCCGTCGGACGGGGAACGGGTCGCCCTCACGCCGATAAGCAACGATAACTTTACGACAACGAGTCTACTGGCTCTGGACCGACGATTCGCCGTGCTCCGACCGAGAGCCATGTCGTGCTACAAGGTGGCTCTGGTATTTAAAAAAATGTCTCGTATCCAACGAAAGTGTCGAGCTACACACGTAAAAGTAGATCTATAAGTAATAGCGTAATAACTAGTGAGGTCGGGTGGCCCACATTAAATCGTTTAGAAATGCATTCACTTGACAGGTAGGATCTTTTTTCATATTATCTACAAAACGAAGCGGTTCCAGAAATTAAAAACCATATTACACTAACTGCGTAACCGCGTAATCTCGGCGACCCGAATTCGGATTAGAAACGTTTTCAGGAGTTCCGGGAGAAGAGGTCGCGCGCTGCAACGCGGGTCAGTTCAGGTGCGCGGACGGCTCGCGCTGCGTCCCCGCTTCGTGGCGATGCGACGGGCGACCGCACTGCGACGACGGCTCCGACGAACTCCAATGTCCGTCTAACGCCACTTGCGGCGCGGGCCAATTCCGCTGCGCTTCGAGCGGCCTATGCATCGCCGCGAGCTGGCGGTGTGACGGCGACGACGACTGCGGGCCGCGCGACTCCTCCGACGAGGACCCTTACATGTGTGCGTATCTCTCCCGATCCTGACGCTCTTCGACGGAGGCGTCGGCTCGATCGGTCACGGCTCGCTTGACCTGTTGCAGGCGAGAAAGACTTTAAGTGCTGGGGCAACTGGGCGCGCTGCTCGACGCCGGTCGGGGGCCGCTTCACCTGCGTGCCCGTGTACCAGTTCTGCGACGGGAGCAGGCACTGCCCCGACGGCAGCGACGAATGGGATATCTGCGACAACTGTGCGTACCTTGACTTCCTTGAAGACCCCCGTCCGCGTGTCTCTCGCTTCTAACCCCCTTTTATCTCTTTTCAGTCACTTCGGCCGCGTGCGCTGCCGCTGGATGCAGCGAGTGTCGGCCGACGCACGAGGGTCTCGCGTGCTACTGCGCGCCCGGCTACAACCCGCGTAACGGAACCTGCGTTGGTCAGTGTGCCGCCAGCCCGTCCGACTTATTGCATTTTTAGACGCACGCTTAGAATGTCATTCGATTTCCCCGTGTTCACAGATAGCGACGAGTGCCAGTGGGAAGGCGCGTGCTCTCAGCTCTGTCGCAACACGCCCGGTGCGTACGAGTGCGGCTGCGCCGCCGGTTACGAACTCCGCGCTGACAAGCACTCCTGCGCCGCTATCAACGGTGATTACCAACGACACAGATTAACAGCGTCTCTAATTGTTATCTTTGTTTTAAGCGACCGCAAACTATTTTCTCGCCTATCCACAGATCCGCCGGACGAGCCCCTGTCGTTAGTGGTGGTGACGCAGAGCGAAGTGCGCCGGGAGTGGCTGCCCGGTCCCGCGCGCCACCAGAACTCGTCTCTGCCCGCGCTCAACGTTCGCGCTGTCGACATCCTCTACAGTAACAGGTATTGTAATTTTGAAACATAAAACGTAGTTGTAGTGTTTACAGTTTAAAAGTTAAAGTAAAGTATGTGTTAAGTTATATAAAGTAAATGTTAAAAGTCTAAGAAGGAGGATGAGTGCTGTTTTGCAACTAATTTATTTAATATGAATGTAATTTTGATATAATTTACAAAGAGTAGGAAGCTTAATAGGCTGATCTAGAAATATTTGCTTTTAATATAAATACTTTAATGTTGACATATTGTTTTAGTGCGTTATTGTTGCCTTAGTTTTGTTCAGATTTATAAATTAAAGCCAATCCTTCAGAACACGTTATGTGTGCTGTATAAACTTCCTACTACGAATGTTAGCTAAACTAACCTAAACTTAGCTTACAACTCGTTCTTACGATAATATTGGTCGAACCAGATCCATCTGCTACATCCATCACAACGTGAGCCGATCTAACGTCGTGTGCGTGGGCGCTGACGATTTCTCGCAAAGAACGACGCTCCCTTCGCCCGATCTCTTCCCGGACTTAGAGTGTGAGTAGAGTTCTGGCCGTCGTCGGCCTCCGCACTGGCCACCGGAGTGAAACGCGGCCGTGTTGCAGCGGTGTCGCACCTGGCGGCGGACTGGCTGTCCGGCGCGTGGTACCTGTCAGACGAGGCTCGGGAGGCGATCTACGCGTGCGAGCGCGGGCTGAGCGCGTGCCGCGTGCTGCTCGACGCCGACCTGAGCAAGGTCCACGGCTTCGCGCTCGATCCCATTGCTGGACTCATGTTCTGGTCGGTGTGGGGAGCGGTGCCGGCGCGCGTCGAGGCCAGTACACTCTGGGGCGGCGAGAGGCGCGGCCTGGTCGCTCAGCGGCTGGTGTACCCGTCCGCGCTGGCCGTGGAACCCGCCGCGCGGTACCTGTACTGGGCCGACGCCTACCTCGACAGTCTCGAGCGCGTGCGCTATGACGGCTCCGGGCGCATGACTCTCCGCAAAGGATATTCGGTGAGTCGCTCGGCCTGCGCGACTTGACGGTCGGAGCGGCGGAACCAAACGCCAATGACACCCGTCGTTTCAGAGTCAGAAGCTGCACTGTATCGCGGTGCTGGAAGGTCGCCTGTTCCTGCCGTTCTGGGCGAACAGCAGCGTCCTGCAACTCACACCTAACCGCGTGCCCACCGATTCCGATGTCATCGCGTTAAGGTCGCGCCCTACTTCCGTCATCGTGTTCCACCGACAGAAGCAACCTATAGGTAAATATTTTTTTACACAGGCCAAATTATTCTATTAATGATTAGCAAAACGTTGTTAACGTGTCTCGGAAGGTTTCTCCTATTGCTCTGCTCTGATTAGGTACAAAATGGTGGAAATCTGTTTAGCAGTTTTGGATTGTCGTCTCATGAGAGCTTTACGTATTGCAGTACCGCATCCGTGTTCCGTCCGGCGAGGCGGGTGCGCGCACATCTGCATCACGGCTTACCGCAACGGGACCGCGCACGCGCACTGCATCTGTCGCCACGGGTATCGTCTCGTCGGCCACGGCGACTGCGAACGTGAGCGTATAAAATTGACGTTTTTTATTTAAACAAAGCGCTTTCGCTAATGGCACGACGATTTGTGCCAGCAGGCGTCGAACTAGACGAGTGGCTGCTGGTCTGCCGGGGGTCCCCGCCGCTGGTGGAGAGCGTGGCGGTCGGCCGAGCGGGAAGTGAGGAGGAGGCGGCGGCCCCCGCTACGCACGCCGCGCGTCCCACCGCAGCCGATGTAGACTTCGCCACGGACACGCTCTACTACTGCGACGTGCACAGGTGTCTCTAGAACCTATCGAAGCCTTCGTCCTCACCGTCGACAATCCGTTCACTTGTACCTTTGTGTCGGCAGATACGAGATCGTGAGGCAGAAGCTCGACGGAAGCGGCCGCGAGGTGTTTATTGGCCGGGACGTGGACAACTGCGAAGGGCTCGCCGTCGACTGGATAGGTATAAGTCCAACGTCTACGTCTCGACGACCTTCGCTTTTGTTGTTCTCGCTTGTGAACCCTCTCTGAAAGCGGTCTTCGCCTGACAGGTCGCAACTTGTACTGGACCGACGACGCCCTGGGTCAGGTGAGCGTGGCGAGGTTGGAGCGACCGGAAGCCCGCGTCGCGCTCGTCTCCGAGCCGGACTTCAATCCGCGAGCGATCGTGCTCGACCCCGCCAACGGGTGAGTCTTTCCGCCCCGAACCCCGTGCGTAACGTAGCCTGTAACTTATATGTCTCAAACAAAGTGTTCTCGCAGCGTCATGTTCTGGACCGTGTGGGAAGGAGCCGGCGGAGGCGCGAGCGGAGGTCGCATCGAGACTGCCCAGATGGACGGCTCTCGGCGACGGCTTCTCGTCCACGCCGCGCTGCACTGGCCCAATGGCCTCGTGCATGACTCCGAAGCCGGATACCTTTACTGGTCAGTCGGCCCCAAATCCGATTCGTGTGTTCTCGTTCCGTTTACCTAATTGTCAATGTGCGCATCAGGTGCGACACGTATCTGAACAAGATCGAGCGACTGCGCGTGACCGTCGAGGGCGACGCGGCGGCGGGCGCGACGCGCGAAACGCTCGCGACGAACTCGCCCTCTCTTCCGCTGTCGAAGCCATACGGACTGGCGCTCAGATACGGTAAGGTTCGCTCTCGAGACGGTCGTCGAAGGCGCGTCACCGAATGAACTCGACCGGTTTTTTGCAGGCGAAGTGCTGTGGAGCGAACACGGGACGGGGCTCGTTCGGAGGTTGCGCGACGGGGTCGCGGTCGATCTACGCTCGTTTCCGCCTCCCCTCTACGACATCCGCTTCGTCTCCAAGAACACTAGGACAGGTCAGATTGTGGTCTAACAAAACGCGCACGCGGCTCGGAGAAGAAACGTTGAATCTCTCGTTCCTTTAGGCTCCAACGCGTGCTCGCACGGTAACGGCGGCTGCGCGGAGATCTGCTTGGCGCGCGGGGCGGGGCGCGTGTGCGCCTGCGGGGCGGGGCGCTCGCTCGCCCCAGACCTGCGCTCCTGTCGCAACGTCACTGGCTCCTCGGCGTCTCTCGGGGCGCATCGCTGTCCGTCTCGACATTTTCACTGTGGACGCGGGTAACTTAGAATAGCTTCCCAATTTAGGTCCTTAAATTCTATCCATTAAATAAAATTATTTAAATTTTTCACTGCACACTAATACGAAAGGTTTTTGTTTATTTTTTTTATCCAATATACTAGCTTACTTCAATCCCTAATTCCATATCTTGCCACTTAAATATAAAAACAGTCCACAAACAACTATTTCGTTCGACCGGCTTCTATTTCGACTCGTACAGGCGCTGCATTGACGAGTCCCTGGTGTGCGACGGCGACGCGGACTGCCCGGACGGCTCCGACGAGGATGCTTCCGCCGCGGGACCGTGTGGTGAGCGAATAGTCTATGGCGTCCGTTAATGCCGATGAAGTTTCTGTTCGCTAAAGGTCCGTTTTTTTAGCGAACGTCAAGTGCGATGCAGAGCAGTACATGCAGTGCGACGCCAATCGTTGCATCCCCAAGAGCTGGGTCTGCGACGGTCTCAAAGGTAGCTCTCGACCCCGTTCGGGGCCTCCTCCCCACCCCACCCCGCGTAATACCCCAATAACCTTTTTGCCGTGTCGCTGTCAGACTGTCGCGACGGAGCCGACGAGAGCGGCGCGTGGTGCGCTCGGGTAGTTTGTGGCGCGGAACAGTTTGCGTGCGCGCGTTCGAGGCGTTGCCTGCCTGCCGCGTGGCGCTGCGACGGCGCCGCGGACTGCGGGCCCGACGATCGCAGCGACGAGGAACAATGCGGTACCGTTGGACACTCGAGGCCTTACGTTGCCGGGTTCGCATTTTCGGTAACCGAAAACTGAAATCTCTCGGCAGACGCGGGCGGTTGTTCGAGCGTGATGTTCAAGTGCACGAACGGTGCGTGCGTTCCGTGGGAATACTACTGCGACGGCCACGCCGACTGCGCTGACGCTTCGGACGAGCTCGCTTGTCGCGCCCCAGCCCGCTCCACAACCATAGCACCCGGCCCGAGACCGGGAGACGCACATGGGCGCCGGCCTACGGACGAGTGGGTTTACCCGATTTATTTACCCTTTCGATAAAAATTAACCTTGAAGAGTATATATATAGAGACTGGCTCGTTGGTGTAATGGTACCAATATATAATCAACGGGTCGTGGAATTGATTCCCACCAGGTCCAACATGTTTATAATTTATAGTTTTTTCTGAGACTGTCTGTGTCACGTTCGTTTTTTGGGACACGCTGCTATTTTGTTTTATCATTGTATTACTATTTACTGTGTAAGTAATTGTCTACCTTAACAAAATTTTTTTTATGTTTCTCGGAAATCTACTAATGAAACTCTCGACTTCTTGAAACTAGTGAGTTTACTTAGTAAATTAAAGAGTTACTTTTGTGTTTAATGTTATTCCATATCTTAAAAGAAGGATTCTTTTATTTTTCAGACAGACAAACGTTCCACGCTTGTGTGAGGCGCACGAATTTCAGTGTACCAACGAAGAGTGCATCCGAATGGTAAACCGAACGCTTTACGTACTTGTGAATAGTAAATGTTTCCCTCATTTCAAGGTCTGTATTTAACTACAGGAATTCAGATGCGACTCGCGCATCGACTGTCTCGATGGCTCCGATGAGGCGAATTGCGGCGTCGTTTCGACGCGCGCGCCTTCCTCCAGCCCCGCCACCGGGTCGCCTTCCGCCGCAACGGAGGCAGGCGAGGAGTGTTCGTGGCCTGCGATACGCTGCGACAACGGTACGAGATGCGTTCCGCTGTTGCAGCTCTGTGACGGCACACGCGACTGCGCCGACGGAGGAGACGAAGCGGACCGATGCGGTGAGACTGACTCCTTCTCTTCCTTCCATCGTTGTCGCCCTTTCGTTGCACCCTTTACTCTTTTTGCAGGGGAGCCGATGTGCTCGGTGTCCGGATGCTCGCACTCGTGTCAGCCGACGCCGAGCGGGCCCGCATGCGTGTGCCCCGCTCATCTGCATTTGCGAGCGGATCGACGCACCTGCTCGCCGACGCACCTTTGCGAGGAGTGGGGCGTCTGCAGCCAGGTAAACCCGTTCTCTTTTCCTGTATTTATTGTGGGTTATTCTCAATAGTTTATAATTCTGTTTTCGTCAGACCTGCCAACCCCAAAAGAGCCGATACCGCTGCACCTGCCACGAGGGGTACCGACTCGCAGACGACGGCTTCACTTGCAAGAGCACAGGTATATTTTCAGGCCCTTCATCTCGAAGCGTCGTGTAGTACAAATTCCAACCCCTCCCGCAAAATAAAAAAATAAAATGCATTTGTTTGAGAATATCGAACATTCTTAAAATGTTAAATTTAAAAGTTCACTTCTGATACGATTGGCGCGACAGACATACAGAACCCTTAGATGTTAGGAATCGATCAATGGTCTGATATATAATTATTCTTATTATTTGTCACTTACCGTTAACTTAACCGAACACGCTAAAACCCGAGCTTTTACAAGGTGGCTGCGAAAGCCTAATACAATTTGTAGTTTCATTGAAATTACGCAAATTTTTAATTAATTAACGATAATTATTCTTCGGCAGAGTCGAGTCCTGCGGTCCTCGTGTTCAGCAACAGGCACGAGCTCCGGGCTGTAGAACTAGGCTCTCTGGCGTCACGGGCGCTGGTCTCTTCGCTAAAGAACACGATCGCGCTCGACTGGCGACGCATAGAACGCGGGGTGCAGCTCTTCTGGACGGACGTCGTCGACGACAACATCTACCGAGGCACCATTATCGACAACGCGCTCAGCGACATCTCGGCCGTCGTGCAGCAGGGATTGTCGACTGCGGAGGGCCTAGCCGTCGACTGGGTCGGGGGTAACCTGTACTGGGTTGAGAGCAGCCTTCACCAGATCGAGGTGGCGCGCGCGGATGGACGCCATCGCCGTACACTCATCGCAGGAGACATGGATAGCCCTCGCGCGATAGCCCTCGATCCCACCAAAGGCAAGTCGCCCGTGGCCGAATCGATTCGCTTCTTCGCGGGCCCCTCTACTGATACGCCGTCTTCGTTGATAAACAGGCTACTTGTTTTGGAGCGACTGGGAGCAGAGCGCGCCGCGCATCGAGCGGGCTACGCTGGCAGGCCGCCGGCGACGCCGCGTAGTGAGCGTCCGCGCCGCCGGAGAAGGCGCTTGGCTTAACGGAATCGCGCTGGACCACCTCGCTCAACGACTCTACTGGATCGATGCCAGGTAATACTATACATATACGTATACTAGGGACATACACGTGACGGGCGTAAGCGTCTTCCGAGCATCGCTATAACTAACACGATCTCAACTAGGTCAGACTCCATCCACACGACGACCTACGACGGCGAGGACGCGCGTGTAGTGCTGCGCGGGCACGGTGCCCTCTCTCACCCGTTTGCGATCACCGTGTTCGAGTCCCACGTCTTTTGGACGGACTGGCGCAGCAACAGCGTAGTTCGCGCCAATAAATGGAACGGCTCGGACGTCACGGTCGTGCAGCGCACTCTCACACAGCCCTTCGACCTCAAGGTATCTCGACCTACGCTCTCCCTCGCGACGCTTTTGTGCTCGAGAATACAATTTGATCGTACTCGGCAGGTGATCCACCCGAGCCGTCAGCCTGCGAGCGCGAACAACCCTTGCCGGGTGAACAACGGCGACTGCTCCCACCTCTGCCTTATCGACACTCCCTTGGAACGAGTGTGCGCGTGCCCTCATCTCATGAGGCTGGCTGCGGACAACCGGACCTGCGAAGCGGAGAGGCAGGTGCTTCTCGTGGGCGTGGCGGGCGCGGTGCGCGGGCTCGCGCTACGGGGCGGGTTGGCGCAAGTGGCCCCGACGCTCGCCGGTCCGCAGCTGTCGCGACCGGCAGCACTGCAGTGCGATGCGATGTCACAGGCGCTCTACTGGGCCGACCCGGACACGAACGAAGTTAAGCGCGCCGAGCTTCGCGGGGGCAGGCTGCGCGTGAGCGTGCTCGCCGATGCGGGCTTGCAGCAGCCGCGCGCGCTCGCGCTGAACGTGCCTGCGCGCCTCCTGTACTTGTGCGCGCGGGGCACGCTCGCGGTCGCCTCTCTCGACGGAGAGAGACTTACGCCGCTCTTCGAAGACCGACTTGACGCCTCCGCCCTCGCGGTGCACCCTCGCACGTGAGTAATTATACCATAGTACCATTATTTTCTCACACGAAGCATGACGTCATCGAGATCAGAGGAAAGCATGCACGTGTTATATGTAAGTTACTCTATTATACCCTAATGTAGTGTAGAACAGTTTAAGCGTTAATCCCGAGTTTGGAAAATATATGTGAAAGTTGTGTAAGGTAAATCTTAAAGTTTGAAATATTTTATTTATTTATTATGCTAGCTATGCTATATAATAATATTATAATAAATAAACAGTAAATTTGTACGGGCGTTTGTCCATGCACCACCTGATTACCACTAATAAACAAGGCATACTAAATCATTGGGGTTAAAAAAAAAATTAAAGGAAAAAAAAAAAAAAAAAAAGAAAAAAAACTGAAAAAAGCTATTCTTTTTTGTTAAACAAGATGTTATTTTTCAGCAACGTTTTCCCCATAATAACGGCAACACATTTATTGTATAAAAACGTCTAGGAATCTAACAAATAATGGCACCCCAATTATATATACATTTTGAAGATATTTATCTATATATTACACAAGGTTACGATACTTAATTGACATATATTGATGCCAATTCAATATAATAACAAAAGTACATAATGTATCACAACCTATTTATTACAATATAATAATGTACATCATACCTGAACCCTCCATCGTTCAACAACGTTCCACCAACGTTTACCGTGCGATTTCTCAAGAGCAACTGCTCTACCCGCTTTACAGCGCACCCCCTTTTATACAATTCACAAACAACCGACCAGGTGTTAGCCTGACGTCATCGAATAACACGAACATTACTTTTAAACATTTTGTAAACTACCCGCAGTTATACATCACAAAAACAATGATTTATACTACGTTTAATTACATATATATATATACACAAAAATTCAAATAATCTGTCGAGTAGCGCCAATAAAGCCACGACTCGAGCTATGTGGCGCTCTTCTATTGGCAAGACTTTTAGATGAGGTAGCTGAAGTACTTAAAATCCCAAATCAGAATTTGCATGCATGGACAGATTCCTCAATTGTCTTGGCTTGGTTAAGAAGTCATCCAAGTCGATGGAAGACCATTGTTGCGAATAGAGTATCTGAAATACTTTCACTTACTGAAGCGATGACACGTTGTTTCTAAAGAAAATCCAGCTGACTGTGCCTCCAGAGGTATGTCAGGAACAGAATTTATCCAATTCACTCTCTGGAATCAAGGTCCTGATTGGCTGTACAAAAGGGATTTAGATTATGACCAGACGATAGAAAAAAATACAAACCTTGAAGAAAGAACTCCAAACTGGAAAAAAGAAAATCTGAAAGAAGGAAAGGAAATAATTAGTAGTCATGTCAGTGCAAATGAAAAAGAAAATGAAATCATTACCAGATTTTCATCTCTTAAAAAACTTACTAGAGTCCTTTCATAGCCGCCGTGTGTTGAGCTGGAAAATATCTGAAAAAGAATTATTATTTAACAGTAAAAGAAATTAATTATACTCTTAACACATCTATAAAGTTATGTCAAGAAGTTTTTAAAGTTGACATATTAACTTTACAAAACAATAAACCAGTAAATAAAAAAGTAAACTTAGCTCGTTGAGTCCATTTTTAGACCAGAATAATTTCTTAAGAGTTGGAGGAGGACTGCAAAATTCTTATTTACCCGAAGAAACCAAGCATCCAATAATAATTCCTTGTGGCACTCATCTTACTGATCTTCTGATTAGAGATGCTCATGAGAAAACTTTTCACGGTGGCCCTCAACTAGTACTTAATTATTTGAGAACCAAGTACTGGATCATCGGAGCTAAAAATGCTATTAGAAAAGTAACGAGAAAGTGTATAACTTGTATACGATATAAAGCGGAAGTGAACCAACAAATGATGGGACGGCTACCGACTGCAAGAGTAACTCCTCAACGTGCCTTTCTTAAGAGTGGAGTAGATTATGCTGGTCCAATAAACGTGCGCACAACTAAAGGGCGTGGTCATAAATCCATGAAAGGTTATATTTCTCTATTTGTCTGCATGGCTACCCGTGCTATTCATTTATAAGTTGTCAGTGATATGACTTCTGAAAGCTTTTTAGCGGCCTTCAAACGTTTTGTTTTGCTCGTAAAGGCCACGTTGTGGAGTTGCAGAGCGATAATGGAACGACCTTTGTCGGTAGTGCACGCGAACTTAAAATGCTGCCTCACTTGGAAAGTACTCATGTTGCAACTGAGTTAGCTAATTGGTTGTCATGGAATGGCACAGCATGGCATTTTATCCCGCCCCATTCTCCAAATTTTGGTGGCTTGTGGGAAGCGGGAGTAAAGTCAACAAAGTATCACCTGAAAAGAGTAATTGGAGACAGGCATTTAACGTTTGAGGAACTTACAACAGTCCTGGCTCAGATTGAAGCATGTCTCAATTCAAGACCAATTCTGACACTCTCCAATAACCATGAGGATCCTGCGGTTTTGACACCTGGTCACTTTTTAGTTGGTGAACCATTAGTTCTGGTACCGGATGCGAACTATGAAGAGGTTAAAATTGACAGTCTGAAGCGTTGGTATTTAACTCAAAGAATTATTATAAGATTTTTGGCAGAGGTCAGAAAATCAATTTACAACAAAATTTAGGTGCCAACAAACACCGAGCCGAAGTTGGTAGCTTTTGGAAAGAAGACGATCTGCCACTGCAAAGTGGTTTTGGTATTGTAGAAGAGAAAATCTTTTAAATAATCTTAAAGAGTAGTCAATAAAATATAAAAATAATTATATTAAAGACCGTTTCTAAATTGATTTTTTGCCAACCTAAGAATAAAAGGAAGCTATTGTCATTGTTTAATTCCTTTATTTAATAATAATACATAGTCCTCCTGAAACTGCATGTCAATATTGAATTATTTTTTTATTTTAATATTTTATGACGAATCTAAATAATTTTTATAATTTTACAGAGAATAAAGTATATTTTATTTTATTCTTGGACGCAGGGGGGACGTATACTGGGCGGCGAGTTCGGGAGGTGCCGAACGCATAGAGACCGCACGGGGCGACGGAAGCGGGCGACGAGTGCTGCTCGACTCGAACATTGACGCGCACCTCGCCGGAGTCACTAGTTAGTATTCGCTAGTCTCGACCGGGGGCCCTTCGGCCCGAGGTTAGCCACGAATCAATAATGACTTTCGACTGCGCTGACAGGTATGACCTTGGACGCGGAAAACGACCTTCTGTATTGGGTAAACACGGCGTCCGCTAGCATTCAATACTTAGACCTCGCAACTAAGACACCCATAACGGTAAGTGCGGGCGCGCGAGACCAAGTTCTTTCCAATAGGTTTTATAAGGAATAAATAATAATCGGACGCTCGTGTTCCAGTTGGCGCTCGAGGTGGGCGCACGACCGAGCGCCATCGAAGTGCACGCGGGGCAGGCGCTGTGGGCAGACGCGGCTACCGGCGCTCTGCGGGCGTGTGCGCAGCGTGACTGTAGCCGCCCCACTCTGCTGCGCAACAATACAGGTGTCCCGTCTCGCACAGATTTCTCCTTGTTCCTCCATTTGGAACCGGCGCTTTAACAATAAGTATTCGTCGCAGAGGGCGTAATCTCTCTGCGGGTGTACGACGCGGGCGCGTCGAACGATAGCGCCGGTGTGCAGAAGGGCGCGTGCACCGAGCGCAGCGACCGGGAGCGTTGCGCGCACTTGTGCCTGCCGGTTTCGGCCGTGGCGTCCGCCTGCCGCTGCGCCCTCGGCTACTCACAGCGCGGCACCGTTTGCTCTCGTGAGGAATTACGATATATATAATAAAAGTTACGCGTCTTACCCCTGTAATCATTTAATGTGTCCGTTGGCAGCCGTCGAGCCGACTCTCGTATACTCCTTGAGTTGGGAATTACGCGGAATATCCTTGGCGCCGGGCGACAAGGGCGAGGCAAAGGACGCGCTGCCGCCTCTACCGCAGATCACGTCCGCCGCTGATGTCGACTATTATGCCAGTCAGTTTCTCTCGGTGTCATTTTCTCGGAAGAGGACGAAAACGCGCGACTTATTTCTTTCGTTATTTAATTTGTCTAGAGGAAGAGTGGTTGTATTGGGCGGATCCGGAGGGCGGTGCCGTGTGGCGGGTGAAGCGGGACGGGTCGGGGCGTCAGCGCGTCGCTCAGCAGGCGGAGGGGGCCAGCTCGAGCGGGGCGGGCACTGCGGAAGGCGCAGCCGACTCCCTCGCCGCTCTCGCGGTCGATTGGCTCGCCGGCAACCTTTACTGGAGCGACCCGTCGCGCGCGCTGCTCCACGTCGCCAGGCTGGACGGGTCCCATCGCTACGTGCTCAAGGACACAGATCCCTTCGCCGTCACCGGTGAGTGAATCGTCGCCGCGCGCGGGTCGCTCGACGAGCCTCTTTAACTGGCCCCGTCGTTACAGTTCTAGCGATGGACCCTGTGCGCGGATGGCTCTTCCTGTCGGGTGGCAGTTGGATCCAACGCATGCGACCGGACGCCTCCGCTCCGCAGCTGCTCTACAACGGAACCGCCGTGGCTCACATCGCGCTCGACACGGAGGTACGGCTTCTACCCGACGAGACGAGTCAGCGGTGTCGGCTTAACCGCTTACGGAGTGTCTCGTTGTATCTTGCAGAAGCAAACCGTCTATTGGATAGAATGGTGGGACGAGGTATCGATATGGAGCGTGTCGTACGTCGGGGGCGCGCGACGCGGAATTTGGCGTGGGGCTCCGCTGAGGCATCCCGTCGCCCTGGCGCTCCACGGAGGCATGCTCTACTGGCTAGACACGTACGGCTAAAACTCGACCGTCCTTATATCTCGCTCAGTCGCTGATTAACGATAAACTGTGTCTGTTTAGGATGCTGGCGCAGGGCGGAGCCGCACGAGCGCCTCTCTCCGACCTCAAGAACTACACGCTGCTCGTGGACAACGCCGGCGACAGCCTCAAAGATATTCTGGTAGGGCTAAACATACATAAAAGCACTTTCTTCAAAAATTCTGTCACAGTTAAAGCCATCCGTCATTAGAATTTTCTTTCCACTAATATCAGAAAAGCTCAATCACTCCGTTCTTTTAAGACTTTGCTCTAAGTTTTACGTTTCCAATATTTAAGTTAGTTTTTCTCATACTCGTTGTGTGTACTTTTACTAGGTACCATTGATATTCTTTGTTATTCCTTACACCTACCCACTAAATAAATTATTTTCTATTTCTTTTCTCCTGTACTTCAGATTGCCTGGAAGAGATCGCTACTTAGCGATAAGGCCGACGTAAGATTTTTCCTCATTCATTTGTATTTTCTGTGATATGTTTTATAAATAATAAAGCAATAATAAATAAATAAAATCACGTATGGCTACGACATAAATCGTAACTATGTAGACATGCAACTTACAAAACTTTGACGTATTAAAGAAAAAATATATATTTTAAAATATGCTAAGAATTAACATAAATCTATAAAAATATTTAAGCAAAAAGGTCGGGTCACATAAGAAGTGCTAAGGTCAGAAAAATGTTTTTGCTTATGTGGAGTACACTTAGGGTGAAGATATTGTGGTGTAGTGAAGAATGTTGACAAAAATTTATGAAAATCTAAGTTAGAATGACGATTCTATTGAATTGCGTTTCAGATCTGGTCCAGGGAGGAGCAGCGGGCGGCGGAGAGCGTAAATCCGTGCGCGATGGAGGCGGGCTACGGCGGGTGCGAAGCCCTCTGCCTTTGGGACGGGGCGCGCGCCCACTGCGCCTGCCCCCACGGAGCCTTGGCGCCCGACAACCGGACGTGCACGCGTCAGTTGACCTTGAGCCCCCTTAAATCGGATCGTCTTAAAGAGTCGTGTCGTAACATCGTGCATTGTGCCTGTTTCAGCGCACACCTCGTTCTTGATGTACGCGCGAGTGTCAAAGATTGACAGCATCCACCTGCAGGACGAGAACAATCTCAACTCACCGTACCCCCCCATCGAAAACAAGTGAGCGCCAGCTTTTCTCTTAAATTTCATATATAGCATATAACGGGTATAATGGATGGATGGGTGATCAAGTCGTTGAGTGGATAACAAAACATAATAATAAGAGCAATAAGTATTTTTTTACTTGCCTTTTACATATTTTGTTGATCAACTTCACTAAACGGATTTTGTTATTACCTGAGCTTAGAATATGTTAGCAATTTAAATACATGTATATGTAATGTTCATAAAGTTATAAATCAGCAAGAACTCCGGTTTGGGACCATTTTTCTCGGTCCCGTGCTGTGCAGCACCACTTTATGCCAGCAGTTCTTTTTAAATCGTCTTCCCAGCATGTCTAGGGTTTCCCCCTTCTCTTACCTGAAGGTCCCTTCCGCTGGGTAACCCTTGAAGCCCACTTTGTGCTAGACATCCTTGCGACATGGCCAACTCAACGCCATTTCAGTTTTTTAGCAAAGGTCGATGCGTTTGTAGCTTTAGTGATGTCTCTTATTTTGCCTCCCCTTGACTTGTATTTATTTTGTTCGTAACTTGAGTAGTAAACTGAGTTCATAATTTTATTGGTAAGTTGCCTTTAAATATTTCTTTTAAGCTCCAGTATTTGTTCCAGGTATGTTGAACCCTTCTTTCTATTTTAGCGATGATGCTGTTTTGGTCAAAGCTTTTTCCAAAGAAAAAATATTTTTACGTATTATAAAGGATTACCTTTAATATTTATAGGATTTTTTTGTGTATTCGTCATTTACCTTGTCTTCTTTAAGTTCATTTCCAACCCCACTTTCGCTTTGTTATTGAATGAACTCTATCATAATTTTCTATGAAGTCCTGTTGTGGTTCTCATGTAGCAAAGTATAAAGGTACCGTATTCTTCTATATTACGTAGTAATTTATTTTAGTTAAACATTCTTCCAGTACTAGTAGACGGTCGGTCTACTAGTACTTGAATAAGGTTATAACTTTTAAATTAGTGTTTGGTTTTCTTTGTTTTTTGAGCTTTTTAAGATAGAGTTTGAGTTTTTAATGTTTGGAGGATTATGGTCATAATCTCCCACGGCCACTTCCAATCCAGTGACCAATCAGGTTGGAAGAGAAATCGTATTTTTATTGCGCTTTGTTTGTTATTTTGTATTTTTGTGGAGGAAGGGATCTATTTGCTATGCATTATTATTAGTTTTATTAGTTAAGTCGTTCAATTAATTTCGCTTTAAAATTCCATCGGAAAAACTGTTAGACCTCCTTGACTTTTAATTTTAAATCAAATTGTTCCTTGCTCTTTTTTGTTTTATTGTCTTGCGTTTGTAAATTCTCGGGAGATATTGAGAGATTTCTCGTATTACCATTGTTCTTGTTTTTGTTGAGTATTATCGGTTTGTCATATTTTATAATGGCTCTGTTTCCTTTTTCTCTCTCGATCTTTATTTACTCCTGTAGGTAATTCTTTTCTTTTGTTTAATATATTTCGCGGATAGTCTTCTTGTAAGTAGAATGCGGAGTTTTTTAGTGTAGGCACTTAGTAACATCAGCCTGACCCTGTTAGATGACTTGGTTTGGTTAATTCTGACATTTCATCAAAACGTACTTGCACATGTATAAATATCGATGTTACTGGTTAATAAAGTATTACAATTATTACAATTAGAACACGCAACATGCAGTACCTTCGCTACAGTAGTACATTCTTTTGTTTTAGTATTTGTATTTTCAATCCTAAATTAGAAAAAGTGACAACAATTGGTCTTGGTCTTTCTCCTTCTTTCCAATTCTCTTTATTTCTTGTATATTGATTCTCTCTACGTTTCAATTAAATTGTTTATTGATACATTACATTTTTAAAGTTGAAGTATGATTCAAATTCAAAATGTTTTTTGCCATAAAATATATTTACAAACGTATAACTTATAACTAAATGTGTGCATAAAAAAAAATATAGTAATAAATATATAAGAGATGGCAATCGGTGCCATGCTATGCTATGCTGCTGAATGCTTGTCACACTCAGCAGCGATGATGACTCCATCTCCTCTATACCGAAAAATACAATATTTCGCTACCTTCCTTGTTTTTCCAAAAAGTATAGTGAGTTTTTGTTCGTTTAACTCTTTTGTGGTGTAAGATTCAGTAATAATCGCACAATGTCACTTTCTTTTAGTATTTAATCGATTAGGTAATCATTTGGGTGATAATTCTTGTAGGTAGTTGATCGCCACTTGTCATAAAAACAGATAAGAACTGATATCTTCACTATTGACGTTTATTATGATTAAATTCGTTTTCACTGGTTTTTAAACGCTGATATTATTTTTAAGTTGCAAAATTTTCAGAGCCGATGTGTAACTAACGCCTTCTCGCTCTGCAATAATATATATAATAAAAAAATAATGCAACAAGTCGAGCTTAGCTTAGTTATGTAAACTAAACTAAATTAATATTAAAACATTCGATAATGGAAACTCATTACAAATTATTTTACCTATTCCTATACTAAAATTGCACACATTTTTAATATATAAGACTCATTTGCACTTGTTTCTTTTCTTTTGTGCAAAAAAGTGTTTATAAAAAATAAAAACTTATATGATCAACAAATTATATTCTACAATAAAACTACAACGAACGCAGGTACGTATTGGAACCTAACCTAATATTTATTTTATAATATGAAACTTAAACAACAAAAAATTAAATAAATGAAAATGCGAATTTGTCTAGGGATTTGGCAACAAAGTTAGACATCGACAGCTATTGAATTACTTAACGACGTCGTGACAGTTGCTTTTTAGAATCACATCGCTTAAGGAAGTTATCGGCATAGCCCTTAGCCAACTCCGTATAACGTTAAGGTCGCGAGTTAATCTTAAGTTGTGCGCAGGACCCTGATGCGCAATGCGATTGCCCTCGCCTACGAGTACGAGACGCAGACGTTGCTCTACTCGGACATCCAACGCGGCTCCATCAACTCCGTGCACTTCAACGGCAGCGAGCACCGCGTGCTGCTGGACAGTGAGTGCGCCTTCACGGCCTTCTCCCGCCGCTAGTTAGACCTGATTAAAGCGATGTCTCGTGCAGAATGCGGCGCCGTGGAGGGTATGGTGGTGTCGCCGCAGACGAGAACCCTCTTTTGGACGTGCGCCTCGTGCGCCGCTCTCCGCTCCGCCTCTCTGCCTGCTCTGCGGTCCACGCCGCTCGCTCGCCGGCAGGCGCTCGTCCGGACCCTGCTGCAGCTCGACGCCGGTGACCGACCCCGAGCCATCGACCACGATCCTTGCGAGCAGTGAGCGCGTTTTTATAATAACTTATTTAATAGCTCCCCTGAAATGTTTCCCTATAAAATCGGACGTCGCAGACGCGTGTACTGGACGAACTGGAACGAGAAAAGGCCGCGCATCTCCCGGGCGCAGGCGAGCGGCCGAGGCGCGCAGGACATAGTGACGACTGACGTGCTGATGCCCAACGCGCTGGCCCTGGAGCACGACGCTAAGCTGCTCTACTGGGCCGACGCGCGCCTCGACAAGATCGAGCGAACGCGCTATGACGGCTCGCACAGACGGGTATGACCCTCTTTCGACCCTCTCCTGTCGAGCGTGACCGTATAAATATGAACGAGTGTTCGCGTGGCAGATAGTGACGCAGTCCCGCTCGGAGCACCCCTACGCGCTGGCCGTGGGCGGGGGGCTACGTGTTTTGGACGGACTGGGTGTCTCGCAGTGTGCTTCGTGCGGACCGTCGCGCCGGTCTCGCGCGCCCTCTGCGTCGCGACGTGCCTCGCCCCTGCGGCGTCGTGTTCATCGCTCCCGATCGTCACCGATGTTCGTCGGACCCCTGCGCCGTGATGAACGGAGGCTGCGCCGAGCTGTGCGAGGTGGAGGCGAACGGGCACGCGCGATGCGCCTGCGCCGGCGGCCGCGTGTTGGAGCGCGACGGTCGCGCGTGCCGACCCGCGAGGGCTGCCTGTCCTCCGGACATGTTCGCGTGCGCGGAGGGCGCCTGTCTGCCCGCGCAGCTCGTCTGCGACGGCGTCAACCACTGCAGCCCCGACGCCGACGCCAGTGACGAAGACCTTTACTATTGTAGTCAGTATTCGTTTTTATACTATCTGTAGTGCGTTTTGTTCGTTCGTTTGGCGTTTTATATGTTTTAAAATTTTAATATTTCAATCTTCAGCGTCGCGCTCGTGTCCCGCGGAGAGCGTGGCCTGCGGCGCCGGCGGACGCTGCGCGCCTCAGTCGCGGGTGTGCGACGGGCATCCGGACTGCGACGACGGAGCCGACGAGCGCGATTGCGACTGCGCGCCCGAACAGTACAGGTGCACGGACGGGACATGCGTTCCGATCGCGGCGAGGTGCGACGGTGCGGCGCAATGCCCGGACGGCTCCGACGAGAGCGCGTGTGGTGCGAACACTTGCGGCCCTGGATCACTGCGCTGCGAAGAGGGAGGAGCATGCTATCCACCGGCCGCGCGCTGCGACGATCATTTCGACTGCGCAGACCGAAGCGACGAAGCAGATTGTCCTTCCGGGAGCACAGTGTCTTTCGGCTCGAGTCGGGAGGCGTTCGAGGCGCCGTCGCTCAGCTGCCATTCGGCTCAGTTTCGGTGCGGAGGCGGTGCCCCCGGCGCCGTTGAGTGTATTCCGCTGGCGTGGCTCTGCGACGGACGGCCGGACTGCTCGGACGGAAGCGACGAAGCCGAGCACTGCGGTACGTTTTCTAAATAGAGTCATCGGTGTTAAAAAATAGGTCACTAATTAAAAGTTTTTCTGACAGGCAAACGTAACGAAACCGGCGGAGAATGCGGCGGAGGTGCAGGGCGATGCGCGTGCGCCCCCGGCTCTTTCCGTTGCGCGCATTCCGCCCTCTGCTTGCACACCGTAAGTGAACGTGTCGGTCGGTCGAGGTGAAACGAGCGGAAGCGCGCCAGTAGTTTAATAACTTCTGTCGCACTTTTCGCAACGCAGAGTCTGTATTGCGACGGGGACGCGGACTGCGAGGACGGCTCGGACGAGCCTCCGGGGTGTTCGGCCCGGGCGACGCCTTCACTCGTCGCCGGCGCCGCCGTGTCGGTCGATAACGCGACGGTGGAAGAGGAGGGCGCGCTGCTCTGCGCGGGTGAGGTGGGCGCCGTGTACTGCGCGGGTCGTTGCGTGTCCGCCGCGCTCGTTTGCGACGGTCGCGACCACTGCCTGGACGGGGCTGGTGGAGGGGCCGGTTCGGACGAGGACCCGTTCGTGTGCTGTAAGTGGCCAGTCGAATTGCGCTCCGCTTAGTCAACGTGCCATAAATTGTCTCTATTAATGAACTAACTCGTCAGCGTCGTACGCGCGCGCCTTCGGCACCGAGCTTCAAGCGGCCGTGTCGGGCGGTGTATGTTCGCGCACCGAATGGCGATGCGGCAACGGCGCCTGCGTCCCGCGCGACTCCCTCTGCGACGGGGTCGACTTTTGCGGAGATTTCACCGACGAGTCTCATTGCAGTAAGTGCCGAACGGTTATTCCCGAGCGATGTCAATCATTCGATGCAGAACCGTTTATTCCGGGACAGATATCGACGAGTGCGAGGTGTCGAACGGCGGGTGCGCACACAACTGCACGGACCTTCCGGTGGGGCGCGCCTGCTGGTGTCGTCCCGGCTGGAGGCTCGGAGCGGCCGGAGAGTGCCGCGACGTCGACGAGTGCGCCGAGGACGAGCCATGTGATCATCGCTGCAGGTCGGTCTCTTTATATCCCCAGGGAAGCGTTTATTTATTAATTTAATAAGGCTTACTAACTAGGTACACAAACATGTTTTAAACTACTTATAGTAAGAATAATTCTTATGTACCTAACTTATAAGTATGCTCAGCGTTGACTATAGATAGAGAGATAAAGACAATACACACGGCAAACCACATAGACAAACTTATTCTTAGTTGATTCTACATAATCATTAAGACAAGTTTACTGATCAAGATATTGAAGTACTTGTCTTTTGGAAACATTAGCACAAGTGTAAAAAGGCACATGACCAATATTGTGGTTCTTAAATATTAAAAAGTCTAGAAATTAACTGTATAGGGGAGTTTGAGCCATAATTATTTTTGTGAAATTAATGAAAGGGAATGGTACGCAAAGTCCAATTTGCTCCAAGAGGGGAGGGCAACAAATTAGGTTATTTATGATTTTATGAAGGCAAATCAATTGTGCTGCGTTTCGGCGAAGTTCCAAAGACTGCATGTTTAATACAACCGGCCTATCTTTGTAGCTTTTGATGTTGTCTTTTGATTATCTCAATCTTAGTAGTGACTACTTCTAGGAGTTCGTCGTATTGGTGACTCAGTATATGAGTTGAATCTTCCAGAAGCTGAAGTTGCTCTTTAATCGGCTCTAACTGTGAGGCAATAAGGTCACGAATAATACCAGGCAATAGGAGGGCCACTGCAGCTGGCACACTCACTATGATACAATTTGTTGCACTTCGAGCACCTGAGTCGCTTTTGCGTAACCTAAATTGATAATAAACATTAGGACATTCAGATGTCATTATGAAAGTATTACCCGTTCCTAATAATAATTGACATGTAATGTATGAGAAAAAAATACACAATATTAAATGACAATAGTATCTTAGTATAATAAACACACAAAACTATAAAGACATAGAACATATTATAGTTCGAAGTGATTCAAACTAGGATCAGGCGATAATTTACTGTGTTTATGTGCAGAGCCCTTTTATGGCATAAGAATAAAGTGCAACAATGCGACTATAAAGAGCGAAGTGTTATGGAAATTTAATAATAAAGTATCTATTGTTCACAACTTCCGACGAAACGACCATTTCTCACAACAAAATAACTTAATCTTCGAATAACTCGATTATGTAGATGTGAGTAACGTTCACGTTATCAGCTGTTCACAACTACCGACACTTATTCCGATCACTTCACTTGTTATTAGAACAAAACTCGGAGAAGTTTTTGTGTAAGCTTTTACCGCTATTTACAAATAAAAAACTTATGTAGGGAAAATTATATTCCACATATGTTATCTGAAGCTTTTTCTGTAAATGGTGCCAAATACTCAATTATTAGGCACACTTCTTACAATAATCTGAGAAAGTAACGCGTTATCTGTATATAGTATTGTTTCTTATTACTCTCGAAGGTATACTTGGTTTAAAGTTTCATTATCGTATAAGGCATCACTAAGTTCTGATCTAAGGATTTGAATCTGTCAGAGTGATAAGTCTTTAGTGCTCTCGAAAGTTTACTTTTGCTTATACTGTGTATGGCGCCAGACTTCTGGGAAGTAGGAAAGCTAGGCTTGGCCTACTTTCGGGTACGGCGAAAGCTGAGCGGTGTCGTTCCACATACATCTAGTATTATTTGTGTTATCGTATTTTTGTATGTGCGGTATAAATAAAATGATTTGATTTGATAATACGAACCTTTCCCAGGAACACGATAGGCAGCTTCGTCTGCTCCTGCTCGCCGGGCTATCGGCTCATGCAGGACGGGGTCAGCTGCTTGCCCATATCGCGTAAGAGAAACTCTATTATAGCTGTTACTATATCAGAAATTAGTTATAAAATTCTCATAACATTTATTTTATAATAATTTAGTATACCGTTACCATTAGTTTAAATTATTGTGCGTTTATTTATTTATTCATTCTAGCCTATTTAAGGACCTAAAAGTTGCACTCACATTTCTCACATATTTGTCACATAATTGTGTATCGCACGAGCATCCTTCCAGCGATGGAGGCATCGTTGATCTTCACGAACCGGTACTACATACGGCGCACGGCCATCCGCGCCGACGACGACGAAGTGCGGGGCGACGCGAGCACGTCCCTGCTCGTGCACAACCTGACAAACGCAGTGGCGCTAGACGCAGAGTGGGCGCGCGGCTGCCTCTACTGGAGCGACGTGACGCGCCTCGGCAGCTCCATCAAGCGCGTCTGTCGCCCGAACGCGTTGCGCGGGGCGGCCTCTCCGCCCGGGCCTCCGCCGCTCCGCCTGCCCGCTCTGCACCCGGACGAGTACAAAGTGGTGGCCGGCGCCACGCTACAGAACCCGGACGGCCTCGCCGTCGACTGGGTCGCGGGGAATGTGTACTGGTGCGATAAGGGTACGGACACTATCGAGGCGGCGAGACTCGATGGTCGGCACAGACGCGTCATCGTCCGGAACGGCCTGCGGGAGCCGCGAGCCCTCGCGCTGCACCCCGCCGCCGCCCACCTCTACTGGTCCGACTGGGGCAGCGAGCCGCAGATCGGGCGCGCTGGAATGGATGGCTCCCAGCCTGAGATACTCATAGCGGACAACCTCGGCTGGCCGAACGCTCTGACCGTCTCGTACGCTTCCAAAGAGCTATACTTCGCGGACGCACGAGAGGATTACATCGCCGTCGCCGACCTCGACGGTGGTCGCGTGAGGATACTGTTTTCCAGAGGTGAGTGCGGCGTCTGTACCGTGCGGGACGAGACGGCAGCGACCCGACTGACTTATCCCTTGTCCGACAGAGCGCATGCCGTGGCTGCGGCTGCATCACGTGTTCGCCATAGCCGCGTGGGGCGGGCGCATATACTGGAGCGACTGGGAGACACGCGCCGTGGAGAGCTGCCGCCGACGCCCGGACATGCGATACAACGTAATGCGTCCTCTCGATATCTTCTGCTACTGCAAGTTGACATTATCCGTGTGTCCTAACTGTGACGTCATGAAACAGGACTCGGCGGTGCAGCCCCTGGCCAGCGGCGGCGCGTGGCGATGCCGCACTGAGGTTCACACCGTGCACAAGCCTATGGACCTGCGCGTGCTGCACCCCGCCCGTCAGCCACCTTCGCCGGGTAAGCGAGATATCTACTTCACTTGTTCAGAATGTTCGGCGATTTGTTAGAATCATTTTTGTAATATTGTTAAATACAATAAAGACCAATCGCCTAATCTCGCGCGCAGAGTTGAGCTCGATGTGCGAGCGGCTGAACTGCTCTGGCCTGTGCCTGCTGAGCCCCGGGCCGAAGGCCAAGTGCGCGTGCCCCGAGCACTGGGCGCTGCAGTCGGACGGCCGCTCGTGCGCGCCCAACTGCACCTCGGCGCACTTCGTGTGCGAGCGAGCGTTGAAGTGTATTCCGTTCTGGTGGAAGTGCGATACGCAGGTACGTTAAACGCATTAGGAAGAAACGAGGCTGCAACAAAACCTTCGTTTTACCTTACACTTTACCAAACAGGACGACTGCGGTGACGGGTCCGACGAGCCAGAGTCTTGCCCCGCGTTCCGGTGCTCTCCGGGGCAGTTCCAGTGCTCCAACGGGCGCTGCGTACATCCGGCGCACATCTGCGACGGCACGCAGCAATGCGGGGACGGGTCCGACGAAGTCGACTGCGACCGCTTCACGTGTCTGTCGTCGCAGTGGAAGTGCCGCGGTAACGCCTCCGCCGCCGTGTCGGCGCGATGCGTTTCGTCTGCCGCCCGCTGCAACGGCCGCGCCGACTGCCACGACGGAGACGATGAGCTCGACTGTCCGCCGCGCACCTGTCCCCCACAACACGTAGGTTTCTTATCGGTTCCGTATCGTTTTATGTCGTTCTGACGTCGCATAATCGTCGCGTTCCCTTACAGTTCACGTGCGGCAACGGCGCCTGCGTGCCACTCGTCTGGCTCTGCGACCAGGACTCCGATTGCGAAGACAAATCTGACGAGGGGGATCTCTGCGCGGCTCGGACGTGCGCGCGCGCTGAATTTCGATGTTCATCCGGGCGCTGCATTCCGCGCGACTGGCTCTGCGACGGCGACCCGGACTGCCCCGAGCGCGAGGACGAACGCGACTGCGCGCTCCGCTCGGTCTGCGAGGCTACCTACTTCCGCTGCGGAGACGCGCGCTGCATCCCAGGCCGCTGGCGCTGCGACTTCGAAGAGGACTGCGCGGACGGATCCGACGAACGAGACTGCACACCGAGGAATTGCTCCGAGTCGGAGTTCAGGTGCGACAACGGCGAGTGCATCCGGGGCTCGCTGCGGTGCTCCGGCGCGCCAGACTGCAGCGCGGGCGAGGACGAGGCGGGCTGCGCGCCTCAGTGCGGGAACAGCGCGCGACCATGCCTTGGCACCGGAGAGTGCTTGCCGAGGTGACCCATCATTTCTAACTTGACTCGGTTTACAGCCGAACGGCAGAGACCCGCACTAAGCGTTTGTATGTCACGACGTAGTGAGTGGTGGTGCGACGGTGAAGAGGACTGTCCCGACGGGTCCGACGAGGCGGTCTGCGGAGCGGCCGCGTCGGGCCGGGACGACCGCTGCGGGGCGAGGCTGGCGTGCGGAACAAGATGCGTGCCGGCCGCCTGGCGATGCGACGGGCGCAAAGACTGCCCCGACGGGAGCGACGAGCGCGCCGATGTCTGCGCCTCGACGGTGTGCACTCCGCCCATGATCAGGTATCTTTCGTCGAATCCCTCGCTTGAATGTTTTCGATCGATACGAGACACGCTCGTCCTGTCCGCAGATGCGGCGACAACACTTGCGTGCCGCCCAACCTGCTGTGCGACGGCCACGCGGACTGCGCGGACGGCGCCGACGAGGATAAGCTGTGTACGTAACTCTCGAAGCACTATAAAAAACTTTTAACTTCAATGACAGCAACAGCAGCAACAGTGGCAACAGAGGCAGTTACATAGTCTTGTAAAGTATCACAGTAAAGAACAAGACAATGATGTGCGCAGGTCGCGAGTTCGAGGAGCGCTTGTGCGGCGAGGATCAGTTCCTGTGCGAAGACGGCCGCTGCGTCGCCTCCGACGAGACCTGTTCGCCGGGTGAGTAGCGCTGCGCCCGTTATTTTCAAAAGGATTTATACAAGTTTGAGCAGTCCTGTAGATGTAATCAATTAGTTCTAAACCACGACAAAACTCGTATAATTACCTTTACAAGCAATCTTAACGCTATAGGCCACATGTATATGCTTAGCGGTAGGGCCATAGAACATGTTACACAAACCAGGGATCTGGGAGTGATTTTGGCTACAGGTAACTATTTGTTATTAGTCACTATGAAACTAGCGCTTACAAACAACACCATCCACTTTTTCTCTTTAAAAACATTCACAACAAAATTGACTCAATCTCTTAAATCAGTAAAATTAACTTCTTACACACCACGCATCTCCTCACACAAAAAAAAATATTTTTTTTTTATTGATACTAGTCATACTAATTATGTCGAACATAGATTTTGTTTGCGGACCTGCGAAAACCTGCGAAAAAAAAACGACGTTGATATTTGTTGGAATGGATTACACAAATTATAATTCGCGTTCAAATCGTACGTTATTTGTAGTACTCTTCTAAATTAATTTCAATAGTAGCTATTTACTTACTAATAGGCATCAACAAAGTTGTCAAAATAAAGTACACAGTGAGCAGTTTTTGCGTTAGTGTATTCCTTGAACATTTGGAACCGTAACTGGGATATTTTCTGGAAGCCGGGATTGGTATTTTCATTCGTGACATTCGAGATATTTTCAATCCACCCTCATTTTCGATGCTAAGTAAACAAACACGATAATAAAAGCTGTGTTGACCCTGACTGACGTAAATACAGTGAACTGACAAATGTCATTATCAAGTCAGTCAATATACAGCTGTTATAAATCATCGAGCATAGAACACAGTGTTGCCACTAGATATTTTTCATTCTCGCGACTACTACACTAAAAAGATGAGTGTTTGTTCGATTTGTGATAAATCCTTTAAGTTACACGAGATTAAATTCTGCTCAATTTGTGCAAGCTCATATCACTATTATTGTCTGAAGATTTACCATGATAATTTCCTAAAAGAATTCAAAGCGTATAAGGTGGCGTGGAAATGTAGTTCATGTAAGAGTTCTGACAGACGAACCGCTGCTGCCTCGTCCCCTTCTCACCAGAGTTCTCACCTGGACCATCTCAGCCGTCGGAATTTGACCTTCAGGACTTAAAACGGCATTTTGATACACAACTTTAGGATTCCCTTGCAAAATTACTTGCGGATATCAAAAGTGATATTTCCACAGAAAGTGCTGGAACCTGTGACAGGTTACGGGATCTCACTGAAAGTGTGCATTTCCTTTTGTCTTCCAAGTGTGATAAACTGGAGGAAAGCTTGATCTCCAAGACTAAAGCTTTAGATGAGCTTAAGCTAGAAAATACTAGTCTCCGTAGTGAGATAGATGTCCTGTCGTCTCGTCTTGAAGATCTGGATCAGCGTTCTCGCAACTGCAATATAGAAATCCAGTGTGTTCCGGAGCGTAAGGGCGATAATTGAAATACTATCATAAGCCAGGTTGCATCAATCACGAGGTGTGCTCTTTCGGAACAGGAGATATCGAATTTTCATCGAGTTGCTAAAATTAATTCAGATTCCAGTAGACCTCGTCCTATCATAGTTAAATTAAGTAGTGTTCTTGCCCGCGACAGATTATTGACCGCCGTGAAGAGTTTTAACAGAACCCACAAAGGCGATAGGTTAAACACATCGCATTTAGTTCTTGCTGGTGACAAAAAACCAGTATATGTATGTCAACATCTTACACCGGCCAACAAGAAAATACATGCTGCCGCTCGCCGCATCGCAAAAGAGAAACAATTTGAATTTGTTTGGGTCCAAGGTGGAAAGATATTTATGCGCAAAAATATTCAATCCAAGACCTTTATCGTTAAAGATCTCCCTTTTCTAAACACTCTAGTGCAAAAATACCGTCTTTTTTGTATTCTTTTAAATTAATATTAAGTATTTCAGTCTTTATTAATCTACATGGTTTATTGTTTTGCCTCAAATCTTAAGATATTGTATCAAAACGTCAGATGTCTGAAATCGAATGAAACTTGGCTAGATGATTCCGTTTATGACCACGAAATAATTGATAGCAGATATAACATTTTCAGAAGAGATAGAAATACAATTGCTAGCAGTAAAATAAAAGTAAAAAGTATTCTAGTAGCCGTTTTAAAAAAGTAAGCGTCAACACGTCACGTAAAATGGGAGTCTCACTTTGAAGATATTTGGTTAATCATAAGACTCTACCTAAATAATTCCACTTGTGACCTTTGTATTTGCACTTTCCTCCACCCGTCACATTAACTGATTTTGAATATTTGACGTCAAATTTTTCAAATATCTTACAACATAAACTTCAAAATAAGTCTTTAATTTTAATAGCAGGGGATTTTAATTTACCCAATTTGAAATGGCAGTTGGACGCAAGAACTGATTACATGAGTGCTCTGCCCACAAATTCTGTGGTAGAACATATTTTTGTTGACAATATGGCCTTTCATGGGCTTTATCAACTTAATTCACAGTCAATTATAATAACCGTATCTTCCTTTGTTTCTACCAATATCAGATTTTCTCCATCTCCAACTTTTTACTCTCTGGTTAAAATTGAACTTCACCCTGCGCTCGTTATCATCTCCTAAATCTGTCAAAAATAAACCCCCTAAGGTCGGTAACGAGCCTTTTTCAAATTTCAATAAAGCCGACTATGTAAACATTAAAGCTGCCTTTGAAAAGGTTGATTGGAATGAAAAGCTTAAACCCGAACTATCAGTTGATCTTGCGGTTGTAGTTTTTTTACGATACTATTTTTCCTATAATTAAAAAATATACACCGTTAAAACGACGTAAAGGCACGCGCTTTCCCCTTGATTTAGTCAATCCTTAATTAGAACACTAAAAGAAAAAGCCAAATACCATCGACGTTATAAACTTTACTCAAACCCCAGTGATTTCCTTTCCTTTAAAATATTAAGAGAACGCTGTAATAAGTTAATCTCAGAATGTTTCATGTTAATGAAGCAGAATGCACAATCACATATAAAGTCTGACCCTAAGTTTTTCTGGTCATTCGTCAATTCCCTTAAATCTGATTGCAGCGATATACCGGATGATATGACTTTTAGTGATCGAAGAGCGCAAAGAGATAAAGAGAAGGCGGTAAAGAGATTTCAATGGTTTTCACAATACTTTCATTCCATTTACAAACGATTCATTGACGTCTTGTTCCTCTTCTACGTCCGGTCTTTCTATGGGATCAAATTTTTTACTTTTTCTAAAGCATTCGATCATGTACAACATAAGCTCCTAATCCAAAAACTAGGCCATGTTGGTATCTGTGGACCCGTGTTAAGATGGTGCGAATCATACCTACTGAATCGTTCACAAATAGTTACAGTTCGAGGCTTTGAATCTCCATCTGAAACAGTGCCGTCGGGAATACCACAGGACATACTGTTTATTATATCAATGGAGTGGCAATCGAAGTGGTATCAAGCGCGCGTGGTTTAGGAGTCGTAATAGAGAAAAAAATTGACTTTAGGGAGCACATAGCCACTGTTTGTAAAAACGGATCGAAGTTGTCTGGGTTTGTTCTACGAATAACATTTTTTTTTAACGATCCAGAAGTATCTATAATTATATTTAATTGCTTTGTACGAAGCGTATTATTCCGTTCATATTGATAGAATAGAACGACTACAAAATAAGTTTCTTATCATCTTTCATACGCTTCCAACCTGTGCAAGACTTCAGCATTACAAACTACTTTCTCTAAAACATCGTCGTGATCTAGCTGACGGTTTGTTTCTATCAATATTGTTTAATAACAAAATAGATAACATCAACCTAATTAACCACTTAAATGTTTCTGTTCCCCGTGCAAGCAGTCGCATTCACAACGTATTCGCTTTCGCTCTTCCGCACCGTCGAACCAATTTCGGTCAACACTCCCCTTTGCATCGTATGTGCAAACTATTTAACAATCACACTTCAGACCTGGATATTTTTTATCGCAATATGTACTTCCGGCCTCCGACAATTATAAAGTCTTCTTTTAGAGCACTAATATAATATTACATTTTTAGTATCCGTTTTGTTGTTTAGTTACATTTATAGTAGATTTCATTATAATTTACTTTGTACGATGAAACTTTATTTGTAGGTCGTGTCTACATATTTATAAGCTTAATTTTTTATTTGTATAAAGCCATTTATACCATAACTAAATATTAAAGCTTAGTTTTGTAGATCTTTTAAATAAAAAAAAACAAAAAAGCAATATTAAGCAAATTGAAGTCAGTTAATTTCCTTTTTTCTTTCTCGCTTCGCTTAATAGCGCCCGTCATAGCGATGTAAGCAATCTGTAAGCTCTAACCTCGATTATATATTAAGTATTATGGTTTAATTGAGTGTTACGTAAGTTCAAGTAGATAAAATAAAAAATAAATAACAATCATTTATTTAAAATGAATAGCTTAGCTTTACTTTTACAATTAACATTAGTTTGTTATTGCGACCTTCCGGGACTTCGGCCCGAGGAAACAGGCTGAAAGACAGTGCTGATTTCCTTCGCGCAAAATTAGGCCTGGGATTAGGAGTCTGTATCCCAAAATGTTACAAAAATTAAGTCTATTTGTTTTTCATATTTTTGTGGCAAATAATATAAAAATAGTTAAATAGAAATATACTAATTGAGAGATTGCCAGAACCGAAAGGAATTATGTAACGTAGGATATCGCAAATAAATAATGACTTCTTTTCCTCTTTCCACGGTTAGAGCGCGGAGACTGCACGTGGCGCTCGTGCCCGCAGATCTGCATGCCGAAGCACTCGCACAACCACACCTGCAAGTGAGTATTTCCCGCAAGTGGAAAATAAAATTTATTCTCTTTGAAATTCAAAAATTATTTAGATTCTTCAACGTTCCCAAAGAGCAACATGACCGAGAAGAACACCAAAGAAACTCAGCGACGGAGCAATTCATCGCTGTCAGGCATCCTCGTCATAAAAAGTAATCGTTCAATTTGCAACCTCAACTGACAACGTATTATAAATAGGAATACAATTCCCCGCAAATGAATGTGATATTCTATGAAGCCTATATTTGGGGATAGCTAGTTTATCCTTATTTCTTAAGTTCAAATAATGTCTATCAATATTCTCGCTGAACTTGCTGCCGTTGTGGGCTGCCGAGACCAAATTCGCTCCTCACCACTCTCTTCTGTCCAGGTGCGCCTTCGGCTACCGGCAGCGAGTGCTCGCCGACAAAAGAGTCACGTGCGAGGCGCAAGGCGAGGAGGCGCGCGTCCTGGTGTGGTCTCGCGGAAGGCTGCGGCTGTGGGAGTTGCTGAAGCACGAGCATCGCGACGCCTCTCATCGTGAAAACGATACGTGCGTAGCGTCATCTCGTAATCTGCCCCCTCCCCCCGCGCCGACCTGACCCGTTTCTTTTGTCCTTCAGATTGGAGTTGACCTCTTTGGCGGCGGCCCTAGTCGACGGCGAGTGGTGGACGTGGTGGGGCGACGGCGCCGGCAGGCTGCGTAGACTGCGGCTCGGTTCGCTACGGCCGGCCGGGGCGAGGCACGACGCTCTACTGCCCTGGCCCGACGTGCCCGCAGACGGCGGCGATCTGGAAAGTATCGTCAGTCATTGCGGCTCCATCCGCGGCGTCGCACTGGACGCGGTCGCCGGGCGCGTATACTGGACGGCGGTCGAGGAAGACGGCGCGCGCGGTTATGTCGGCAGCGCGGCTCTCGACGGCCGCCGTCGCGTCACTGTCTGGAGGAAGCGTGGCGCCGAGCCCGACGACGTCGTCGTGTCGGCCGAGACGGGCGAGCTGTTTTGGTCGGAGCGGGGCGCCGAGCCAGGCGTGTACCGTGCGTCGCTGTCGGGCGCGGACGTGACGTGGTTGGTGCGCCGGGGTGTGCGACGCGTTACCGCGCTCGCGCTCGACGCGCCTTCATCGAGACTCTACTTCGTCGATCCGTACCGGGGCACGCTCGAGAGCATCGCCCTCGACGGCTCCGATAGAGCCCTGCTCCTGCGATTCGAGCAGCATGCGTCGAGCGAACCTCGCTCGGACCGTGACCGCGGTAAGTTCACTTTCGTAATTCTTTGTGGATGTGAGACACATTTTCACACAAATTGTTCGGATCTCGGGCGCCTATTACGATGTAGGAGCAGATTTACGGTTTGATTTAATTGTAGGGTAAATTTTTATGATTAGTAATTATAGTATAGCATTCGCTCGTCAGTCGAGTGAAGTTAGAGTTCCCGCCCGCCTTTAACAGGCGGTACAAATAATACTTGCTATCGTTACAAAAAACGGACGATGGTGGCGCTCTCAGTGGAAATGTATATTACCAAATTAATATATTTAAGTATATGTAGATGGAATGGAACAAAATATTTTTTTTTTCTCTTTTATGCAGCTAGTCTTGACATTTTTTTTCTGTAGTTTACTGTGTTTTTATTTTTACAACAACGTTTTTTTTCACTTGAGGGTGGCACCTATAAATAATAATGTATCTTTATTTTTTCTATATACACCAATATACCAGTTTCAGCGGTGGTGACGGGGCGAGGTTGTGCGCGGATAGCCGTGTGGGAGGACGCGGTGTGGTGCGCGGGCGCACGTGGTCTGGCGCCCCTGCCGCGGCGACCGACGCCCGGGGCGCGCCTCGCGCTCCTCTACAGGCACCGCGAGCCCGTGTCCGCACTGGCCGTGCTCCATCCCGCGGTGCACGCGTCGCCCGCGCCCTCCGGCGACCCTTGCGCCCTACAAAGCGGCGAGCCCGCGTGCGACGAGAGCGCCGAGTGCGTTCGCGGGGTGCGCGGCTCTCCACCTGTCTGTCTCTGCCCCGATGGGCTGCAGCCCACGTCGATCGCCCCCGACGTAAGTATGCCCACGGTCCGCATGATGCGCGCCGCGGCCTCAGCGACCGGCCTGATGTGAGCCTTTCCTCCTCAGAGACACCGGCAGTGCGTGATCTCATCGAGCGCGACACGGGGCGAAGACAAGTGTTCGAAGTCGTGCGGGCCGGGCGCGTGCGTCGGGCGCGGGAAGAGCGCAAAGTGCGTTTGCCCGCCACTGTTCGCGGGCGAGCACTGCGAGCACTATCGGTGCGCGACGCACTGCAACAGGCGCGGTCGTTGCGAGCTCGCGGCCAACGCGACCGACGGGGACGAACCGCCCCCCCTCCGGTGCACCTGCTTCCCAGGCTACGAAGGTCCCCGCTGCGAGATCGAGACGGACCCCTGCGCTTCGCTCGAGTGCGTCCATGGCCAATGCGCGCGCGTGTCGCACCGCGCCGCCTACTGCGCTTGTGCGCCGCTATTCACGGGTCCGCGATGCGACCGTTGCCTCGACCTTGGCAACGAGGACTGCCTCTGCGAGGGCAAGTGCCTCCACGGGGGCCTGTGCCACGTCATCGCCGGGGACTGGATGTGCTCGTGTCCGTCCGGGTGGCGCGGTCGACGCTGCGAACTGCCCTCTACCGGCGACCGGAACGGAACGGAGCACCGCAGCGACGCCATCGCGGATGAGTCGCACAGTGAGTTGATTACCATCGTGATACCGACCGCTCCGGGCCGGTTCGACCGCGTCATCGATCTGACGTAATTATTCGTATAATTTTCCTCAAAAGAACAAGGTTTCAATGTATCTTGTAAAAATTGATTAGCTTACATCGAAGTGAGTATCATTATGCAAATCATATATTCATCGTATTTATAGTATTGAAAATAATTCAGCGTAACGGTAGAAGCCAGAAAGGTCACGTGCCACAAGTTTAAAGCGGGGACGATTTATTTACTTTTAAACACGCCGAGACTCGCGCCCGACGAGGTCACCCCGCCGCGGCCTTCACCTTCGCCGCTCGATGACTTTGAGTGTGCCTCTGGTCTACGGCCAGAATGTTTTGAACGCGAGAGTAATAAGTTAATTGTGTTTGAATAAACATTGGAGAAGCGGTCGACGCGCGCAATACGAATCGCTCATTGCGAGAAAAACCCAAAACCTTCGGTGTTGTTTGTTTCCTTAAAGTCTCGCGTGCGATAGGTTCGCTTGTAAAATTTCTTTCCGTAACAAATTAAACACTCCCGACACCTACGTCTGGGGAACCCCGAGTGCTTTTAGAAGTAAGCGGAATTCGCGCGTTCGGTAGAATAAGTACGAAACGGCGAAGGCCGCGCGGTTCTCAGTATCGCGCGAACGTCCCGCGTAGACGGACGCCACAGTGGAGAAGGACGACGTCGACGAACAGTGGGCGAATGCGCCTCTGACGACCCCGTACTCGATGGTTCGCAAAAGGCGAAGCGACGGTGAGTTTATTTGCTAAGAGACGGCCCTTGGTGGAATTGAGAATCGCAAGGCGTGTTAAATATATAGGGACAATTAAACGAGTTCGTCAAAGTAATATAAGATCAATAGTCGCATTGTTCATTACATAGACGCGGCGGCAAACACTTGTTCGAATGACCCTCGCCAAGCGCAGTTTCAATGTCGCTGCGGCTTCTAAAATGTTCTAAAATAAATATTATTTTGATAAAACGCTATGCGCTAATTGCGACCGAATTTGATTAGCACCAGGTTGCAGCAACAGTCATGAGACAATCTTAAGTTATAAATAATAAAATTTAGTTTATTGCATTTATCATACCTTTAATTGATTACTTTATTATTACAGTGCAACTTAAACTTCGACATAAGTTCTTAATATACGAATTGTAAAACAAAATAGATCATTGTAAGATTCGGAATATCAGAACCGATTAAATTGATTCTTGTCATGAATGCCTCGCTTCTACGCTAATTTTCGATGATTTGCTTCGCATAACAGCTGGTTGGAATCGAATCGATTGAACGCTTTCACTCGCGACGAATTGCAGAGACGCCGCTGTGGTGCAGCGACGCCTGTCGGCACGGCGGCCGCTGCGTCGCCGTCGAGGCCGAGGGCGGAGAGAGGGGCGCTTGCGCGTGCTACGGCGCATGGGGCGGGCCCACGTGCGCGCACTACGTGGGCCACGACCACGCGTGCCTGTCGCTCGCGTGTCCGTCGCCGGCCATCTGTGTCTGGCGGCACACGGACATCTCGTCGCCGGGGGCGCCCCGCTGCGCCTGTCCGGCCGGAGCGAGCTGCGCGCCGCGCGGTCTCGCCGGGCCGCAGAGCGAAGCGGCGGGCGCGTGGCTGGCGGGCCTGCTCGCCTTGTCGGCGATCGTCGCGGTGCTGGTGGGGGCGGCGTTCGTGATGCGCCGGAGGCGGCGCGGCGCCTTCGTGCACGCGCGGCTCGCCGAGAACGTGGAGATCAACAACCCGATGTACTTGGGCGGCGAAGACGAGCGCGCCGACCGCCACTCGCACAACAACGGGCGCAACCACTTCGCGAACCCCGTGTACGAGAGCGTCTACGAGCCGCCGAGGAATCCCGTCGACGAAGACGCCGACCTGCTCGAGCGCTCCGAGGGCTCGCCCCCGCCGGCCGAGGGCGCGGCGCTGCTCTGACACCGCGCCGTCTAACCGTTTCCCCCCTCGTTGCCGTAGCTCGGGTGCGGAAGCCTGATTGATGAAGATGAATTTATAACGAACGTTGAACGAATGATCTCTTCGACGCGAGAATTCGCGACGAACATAAGGATGTGCCATACGAGTGATGCTCTAAAGCTCCTTCGCTGAATCTCGGCAGCTTCGATTACTTTTACAATTTTATATTTTACACTGAAAAGTACAAGATCGTAAATCAATTTTATCGCTTTTTTACAAGCTTTTATTTGTAATTGTATTTATCGAACGTCAAAGGAGGTGTTTTGTAATTATAAGCGTAAGTGTCATTTATCACTATGAACCGAAGCTCTGTTACCGCGAGGATGGCGAGTGGTCGACTTATTTCGATGATTCTGATAGGAGTCCACAAATACTTCTTCCAAATTCTGCGAAAGTAATCGCCGCTTCGTTACGTACGACATTTGCCAAAATAAGAAATACATTTTCCCTTTAATTTAGAGAGACTTGGAATATGTAAACGTAGCGATGACGAAAGTCGGCCCTCGCTCTGTATGGTAACTGGAAATCTTCATTCAAGGCTTTTGAGTTTGCGAAGTCTACTTTTACTCGGTAACCTTTTCGACATAGTTCTTGTAACAGTTCATATGGAACGATTGTCTTAAAACAAATTTCGACTCGATTAGTGACGTTAGACCTAAGTAGTTGTAAGAGGCGCCCCCGGTGGCGAGCAAACTATTTGTATGTTAGTTATAAATTATAGTTAATAAATAATTACAATTTAATATTCTCTTTTATTAATAAACTATTTTATATGAATATCGAATCGAATCAATACCCTTAATCCAAATATAAAAAATAAGAAAGGTGTCTTGTGAAGCTGAGAATTTAATTTCTTTCATCTTCTTTGCTTAGTTTAATAGAAGTCGTCGTCGGCGTGGCTCGGCCGTTTCATGGTATTTTTGACCTGGTCCTGCGCTAGATACAGGTCGGCGATCTGGCGCGAGCTGGTGGCTTGCTCGGGAGTCTTGTCGTCGCGCACGCGCACGAATCGCGGGAATCGCAGCGAGATGCCCTTCTCGCGGTCCACCAGCCCCAGGGCAGCGTGATGCGCCGGAGACAAAGACAGGTCGGCGCAGCGCACCTCCCACACGCTCGCCGCCGCGAACCAGACGTCCGGCGCGAGGCTGCTCTCGTACCTGCGAGGGCGAGACGTCGTCGTTAGAACATCGGCCAAGCGAGACGAGGCAAGGCCGTTAAGATTGGACCCACCTGTAGTAGTTCCTCGGCGCGTCGATGGCGTGGCTCTGCAGCGTGGCGCTGAGCGTGCGCAGGTCCTCGTCCGAGAACCCAGTGCCGATCTTGCACAGCGACTGGTAGGCGTCCGTCTCGGGGTCGTAGCAGGCGAGCAGGAATCCGCCGTAGAGGCCGACGCGCTTGCCTCGCCCGTGGAAGCCGCCGATGACGACCGCGTCGATACTGTCGCCGCAACCTTCCAGGTAGTCCTTCTTCAGCTGCCGAAGGTCGGAGACGTGAATACCCCTATACATGTGTATATATACACCCCCAAAACGAGCTACCGCCGTACCTTGAGCCAATTGTGCGAGCGCCTGGCGATGTCGTAGCGCGCCCGCTCCCCCTCGAGCGCCTTGACCATGAGGCCCTCACAAGAGCCACGCAACGCCTCGCTCAGCTCTAGCTCAACCTCCTCGGTGCTGCTGCAGTCGCGCCCGCGAGCGAACTGCCACTCACCTGTGCAGTATCGAACAGTTTTAAACCGCCCAAGCTATAAACTTATGCCATTTGACAATCTGCAAAGCTAAACAATTTGTTACCTTCGACTTCGTTGAAGTGGTCTCTGAGCAGCGCCCGCCTCGCGTCGAGCGGTCGGCGAACGAGCGGTTCGCCGTTCAGGTAGAGTAAGTCGAAGACGAACACGCACACCTGCACTTTGATCTCCGACTCGCGCGCATCCTTGCGCTTACGGGTCGATAAAATCTAGAAAGTATAATTATTAATTATAACAAGTGATTGCCACATAAATACAAAAAAGAAAACAGAAAATCTTAACGCAATCATAAGAGAAATAAATCACCTGGAAGGGTAAGATCTGTCCGCTCTGCTTGTCATAGGCCACCGCTTCGCAGTCCAGCACGCAACTGTGCACGGATGCTTTGAGCAGCTTCGGCAGCCGGCCGATCACGTCTGGATATTTACTGCAATGTGCGGTTTCTTTGTGATTCAAGTTTTCTACAACCAAATCGCTTTTCATGAGTTTAAACCAAACCTGGTGTTGTTTTCCTGATTTCTACTGAAGATCGAGGCCCGGCCGACGTCCGGCGCCCCGTTGCCCGGCACGTGGATCTGAGCGCGTTCGCCGTCGTATTTCCATTCGCAGGTGAAGTTTTCGCCGTCGAAGCGCGCGAAGAGGTCGGCGACACCGCGCGAGGGGTGCGCCAGCATCGGCTTGAGAGGCACGCCGGGGGAGAGGCGACAGTGTTCCGGCAAGCGTTCGACCCCGTACTGCAGCACCACGGGCACCAGCGCGTCGTAGTTGGGACACTCGCAGTACGTCGTCTTAATGGTGAGCGCGAATTCCTCTACCCGGGCCTTGTATTTTTCCGGACTCATCTCGGCGGACACGTCCACGGCACCGGCCGAGGGGCCGGCTGGGGGCGACGCTGCACACGCACACGCCAGCGCCTGTAACACGGACTGTTCTGCTAGACCTATACGCAGCTTACCCTCGAGCGACCTGTTACGAAGCAATGAAATTACTTTTGAATGATTCCTTTTTATATTTCAATTTCTTTTCAACGGTGAGCACAGATTGATCGGTTGTCGTGTACCTGATCAAGTAGCGCGCCTCCGAATGCCTACAAGCGACGTACAGGGACTGAATCTTGCCTATCTTCTTGTTGACCGACGCATGACCTGCAAAGCGCAACGCGAATGAGCCAAGACCGTATCGAATTCGACTCAATTATTAATCACTCCCAGATGGATGAACAGTCACCGGTGGCTTGCGCGACCTCCTTGAGCGCGGCGAAGACTTTTCTCAACGTGAGGGGCGCCGGTGTGAACATGGTCCGCTGGGTGGCGCGGGCCTGCTCCGCCACGAGACCTAGGTCTCCCGTGGCCTTCGCTGCGCTTTTCATCTGCGCCAGAGTGCGGCCCGTGCACTGCCCGACCGCTTTCATTATATACGTCTCGGCCATGCCTAAAAATATGGTCACATTTGATCCTATTGCCGACCATATTACAAAGGTTTTAAACTTAGAAACTTAAGATACCAAATGTGAAAAGGCTTGAAAAACCTCACCGAGTTCCAAACTATGATAAGCCGGTGCCAACTGATTCAAGCACAAGTATATGCTGGGCAGCAAATCCTCAGGGGTGAGCAAGATCACAGATCTCAGGTAGTTGCTTAGGATTTCTATCATCTTCAATCTCGCAGATGTGGCCTCGATTTCTTCCAAGGTCGTAGCCAAAGCTAGATATGGTACTTCTTGTCCCTTGGACCAACATGCGTCATTAATAGGGTGGTATTTTATCTTTGCTGGATTATAGTTTTCCTCTGAAATAGTTTTAGAAATATAGTTGGCTTCTAAGAAGATAAAGACAAAATTTGGCAAACATTTTACTCTACGGGAGTGCAAAATTGTACTAAGTTTGTTAAGAATAAAAAGTTACCCTCTATGTGCTGGACATTGTTTTTATTACTTTGTTTGTTGTTACTCTTCTTTTCAATTGAAGGAGTGTGTTTTCCTTCCCTAATAGAAGACTGTTCATACTTATTTCCTGTTGGATTTGCTTCCTCCTTTTTTATGACTGGAGTAATTTGTAATTTAATTGTTTCCACATTATTGTTTGGACTTTTTGTGGAAGATGTTTCTATCTTTATATCCACATATTCAGAATTATTAACTTGCTCATCTGCTTTTTTCTCTTGATTTGAGTCAGAATCAGCGTCAAAACTGACGATACGCCTGCGCTTTAATGTTTTCTTAAAAAATGTAGTAGAGTTATTATATTATAAGATAGAAATTATATTTACTAAATTTCTTAAGTAATTTAAAAATAAGATATTCATAAATTAGTAGTTTGTGTTCCCCATTTAAAGAGCAGAAATAAAAACTTGGAAAAAAAGATTGCAAATCATCAATAAAAAGTACTATACTTTTTCTCAGTCGCAAGAGTTTTCGATCAAGTATTGCTCTGATGACAGTTTAACATAAGGACAAAATAATAAACTTCCAACCAATATTACCTTTGGGGTTGATACTGGAGAGGATCTCTTATCATGTGTATCTGACTCACTGCTATCCGATCTTTCTCTTTTAGTTGTCTGAAATAAAAAAAACTGTTATTGACCCAATTTAAATTAGAGAAGTCAAGACCACTAGTATTAATCACCTTAGCGCTTCTGTTTTTTTTATTACTCACAGGTGTTGCTTTCTCATTATTGAACGAGTCACTCTGAAAAAGTTATTGCACTAATAACATCTCACCTAAAACAACTGATACATCTTATAATAAAGCGATATTTGTTGTTTTCTCATTATCTCTCGTCATTTATTACAAAAAGAAATTAACATGAAAATGTTATTTAGGAAAGTACTTACATTTTCTCGTTTGCATTCCGTCTTCTTAGGCGTTGCAGTAAAAAACGATTTTATACTTGTTTGAGACATGCTTCCTATATAAAACCCTATTGGTTTAGGAACATGATGAAGATAATTGGCGTTTTTAAAGGAATTAGAAACGATGCTGCTTAGAAACCTTACCAATCTTACACTCGTAAATGAATAAGAATACATACGTACTAATTCATCTGATTTTTAAGTCACTTATTTATAATAGTTTAAAACATACATAGAACAATGGAAATGTGTAATAATAAGTATTAATCGTAGCGTGTTTAGGACGAGTTTTAGAAAACTTCTCATGAAAGGCGCCAAATAGCAAAACATCAATGCCTTGTCAATTGTCAACTTGTATATGCTGTCAGTGTTATGTTTACGCTACTTCCAATGGTTTTTGTAAATACGTTTATAATAAATACAAATTATCTCGCATTTATTCGAAATGGATTGCCATTTAATCATAAATATATATATGTATAGATATAAAGTAATGTACATTAAAGTGACACATAACAATACAATAGTGATTTTTGACATTTATACCTAATGATTCTATTGCCCGTCCTTTTGAGTATTAATAAATTAAAAAGTAAGTACTACAACAACACATCATATTATAAAATATACCGTTTTACCTTATTTTTTTATTAATAATACAGCTTAATATGTTAATTAGAAATTTTGATACTCAATAAAGAACATTTATGTAAAATTTTTAAATATAGGACATTATAAGAATAGATTTGACCCCACCTAGAACTTATTTCGCCGCAATGGCGCCCTCTAGTTTTTGAACTGTCAACTATACGCGTGTCGTCCATGTTCCGAATGTGGTGTGACTTATTTTTGTTTTGCATTAATTTTCGTGTTATTATTGCCAATGTGAAATGGTACAAAATGTGTTATCCTATATAGTGGACGCTAGGTCCGGCTGAATGGATCCGTACGTCGGGTGGTATCAGCCTGAGCAGGAAGGACCCGCGAAGCGATTGTGGCTTCGTATTTGGGAAACTCAAAGTGAAACTGACAAAATGAACCTCAAAAACTTAGAAAATGCTAATCCCAACGTGAATAAAAGTCAAGACCTAGTGCAAATAAATGAAGTGAACGGTGAAATTAGAAATAATAATTATTTCAATCCGACGCGGAGGAAAGCGAACGACAACCGCGCATCTACGTTTAACCTGAATCAGAACCACGATGCTCTCATAGGCGAATACGGTGGATGTCCTTGGCGGATACCCAACTACACCTACAAACCCGGGATACTTGGGTGAGTGGCCATGCGTTAAGGTTTCCTGCGAGATTTCCTCGTAGGGCTTCGCCCGAATAAAGCGGCTGCGGCGTGTTTACGTGCTCTTGACGGCTCACATCGTGCAACAGATCGTGGTAAAGTATTTATGGGAAAATCGACTGTCAGGCATTCGCAAGAACTGTGACCTAGACCAAATTAATAGTAAATCTAAATTTGGGGCAACATAGCCTATTTCCTGTTCTATATATTGTGGTGACAATTCGTCCTTATGTTTTCTTATTGGAACTAAAAAGTTAATGAAAAGGAACCTTTTTTGAATTTATAGGAAAATTAATTAATAAAATTCAATTCAATTTAAATTATTTGTCATTAAGTAGCATTATTAATTGATTTGATAACAGTTGCGGTATCTATTAGTTTTTTTATCACTGCCTTACATAATTAAATATTTTGTTAATTTTTTTAGGTTTTTAACTTACATTAACCCACAAACAAACTACAAATTGAACAAACTTGAAACATATGGTTCCAAAAAATTAATATTTATCGACTGGCATTAAGCAACTCTCAATATCCCTTTTCCTGTTTTAGTATGTAATGTATTGTATTTTTTGCTAATGACATCTTTTAATTTTCAGAATTTTTTGATTATCGGATGATGATGGACATTTGTGACACAAATATACTCAACATATAAGTTAATACTATCTACAATTAGTTAATGGTTGGTCTTTTCTTTTTGACTTGGTGGAATCAAATCTTTACCGATGGGCCACGATAGTTTGACTCCAAAGCAATGAGCGTCAGTTACTTATAATAAAGAATATGCAACCAATAATAAAAGAAGGAATTTTATTAATTTAACTTTATGTATATATAAATATATTTTTTTAATTCTTTTTATGAAAGTCCACCTTGAAAAGCTTAAAACTGGTTGAAAGCTAAATTGGTGGATTTCATAATATTACTGGTTTGTTTACTATTCTGTGTTCCTTTCTCCAATGAGAATCAAAACTAAAAATCTATTTAGATTGAAACAATTTTACATCACTGCCGGGACGCGAACCGGCATCCACAGCGGCCCGTGCTGCTGCTCTAACCAATTGAGCTATCGTGAAAAGTGAATATGTTAGCAGTTGTAAAAGGCTATAGAAGGTCAGCTGAGCTTACAGTGAGCACGTGTGAATGTGACTCGATGATCGATGTCGCCCGGCAATTGGGTGAAAGGTGCGCGCGCGCAAAGGTCGTTCACTCGCGAGCCTTCGCAACCCGAACCCGATATAGAACGATCGCCGATCGGTTGCCAAGGCGCCTCTCCCGATTTCTTTCATGACGAATCGAGGCTCTGCCGTCAACCTCGATTCCTATTTGTCTGATGAACGGTATCATGCGATTACATTGAGTTTAGTAACGTTCATACAGGTGATGCGTATGAGTCGTGTCTCATCAGAAGGTTGCCCGATCATAGCGAGGAGCGGGAGGATGGTTTCGAAATGACACGTCAGACAAATGTTCAGTGTTATATTATGATGTGTCAGTCGGCGTCCCTGTCCATCTACGGCTATGTAACTCAGTAAAAGGAAAATGGTCGCCTGACGCTATGTGCCGAGCACAAGTTACGTGCTGGTGGTTTGTTTTTTTTTTCGAAAATACTCTTTAAATAAAGGAACAATCAAAACGTTGTTCCGATTACATGTCAAGCCCGATTACATCCTTATATAGTGAGTTACGCAACGATGACGCCTGCGCAAGTCTCACGTGTAATATTGATATTTTAGAGCGACCAAGGAACAATTTTGTTGGAAGCGCTTAGTGTCAGTAAAAATATTCTGACAACAATAAAACATAACAACTTACATATTTTCATTCAACATAAAAAAAGAACAATTTTTACTTAAGAAAGTTTACGTTTTAGAAAAATCTACTTTCATCTATAATTGCTACGGTTCTTTCGCGGTCACCATAACTGGAAGCATCATTGCACATCCCTCTTGAACTGATGCGGTAGGCTTTCGATCCACATGTTGAAAAGTTCACAGCGCTGGTTTTCAAAGTCAACAGAACTAAGTTGTAATTAGTAGAGTCATGGCTTAAATCCTATATTACCTATGAGAACTCTCAAACATGAAAATTAATGAAGGTTAAAAATGTCTGTTATGATATTCGATAACTGATGAATTCATGTTCTAGGCTGCACGAGGAGATCGAGCACTTCTACCTGTATATGTCCCCGACGGAGACGGAGCACCTGGTGCGTTCGACGGTGGTGATGCGCATCCGCAGCGCAATCCTGTCGCTGTGGCCTCAGGCGCGCGTCGAGATCTTCGGCTCCTTCCGCACGGGCCTCTACCTGCCCACCAGCGACATCGACCTCGTCGTCATAGGTGAGCCGAGAGCGAGACGAATTGTGTTTACTCAGCGCGCGTAGAGAAGTGGTTCGTGACCGATAACGCGATTCATTACAGGTCAGTGGGAGAAGCTCCCGCTTTGGACGCTCGAGCGAGAGCTCGTGAATCAAGACATCGCGGAAAAGGAGAGCATTAAGGTGCTCGAAAAAGCCACCGTGCCCATCGTCAAGATGACCGACAAGTACTCCGACGTCAAGGTCAATCTAATACCTCCTCTTTAAGTGCGCCGGTGAGATTTGACCGCCTTTTTAACTCTTCGTTCGTTCTCTCTTCAGGTGGACATCTCGTTCAACATGAGCAGCGGAGTCAAAAGTGCCGAACTCATCAAACAGTTTAAGGTGAGTTTTCGTCGAGGTCGCTATTCCGGCGTCGACCGCAACGCACTGAATAGCATCTGTTTATGATTTTCCAGGAGAAGTACCCGGTGCTGTCTCGGCTCGTGATGGTGCTCAAGCAGTTCCTGCTGCAGCGCGACCTGAACGAGGTGTTTACGGGGGGCATCTCGTCGTACTCGCTGATCCTCATGTGTATAAGCTTCCTGCAACTGCATCCGCGCCCCGAGCGACTGCGCCAAACGCACAACCTTGGCGTTCTTCTCATCGAGTTTTTCGAGCTGTACGGCCGCAAGTTCAACTACGTCAAGACCGCGATACGGGTCAAAAACGGAGGCTCATACGTGTCCAAGGACGACATGCAAAAGGTACGAGAAGAACGCGAAAGACGAGTAGGAAGGGAACGAATCGGGCGTATAATCGGGTTTCGTCACGTTTCAGGAGATGAACGACGGGCACCGACCGTCGCTGCTCTGCATAGAGGATCCGCTCACGCCCGGAAACGACATCGGCCGCTCGAGCTATGGAGCCATACAAGTCAAACAGGTTCGTCTCTTTCCGTCTGTTCGTCCGAGCTTCCGCCGTGCGGTCTACGCTAACCGCTGACGACTTTCATTGCAGGCCTTCGACTACGGGTACATAATCCTGCAGCAAGCCGTGTCGGGGTCGAGCGCCCTGCTCGCGCGACACAGCGTGCTCGGGCGCGTAGTGCGCGTCACGGACCACGTGCTGCAGTACCGGCGCTGGGTGCGCGACACGTTCGAACCTTTCTTCTTCCCGCACCGCGTGTCTCCGCCGGCGCCCGCGCCGGTCCCGCTGCCCGCGCCGCCGCAGCGCGAGCTTAGCGACAGCGAGCCCGAGTGGTCGGACGGGTCGGGAGAGACGGCGAGCGGGCCCGGAGCGGAGCGTCGCACTTCGCCCCCGCCTCTTTCGGCGCTGCAGTGCTCCTCGCCGACGCCGCGTCGAGTGTCCGCCCACCAGAGCCTCATCATCCATCACATCACCAGCAACTCCGACTTCAACAACATACCCTCCGGTCAGTGTTGGTCGCCGTTTCGTTATCACGTTACTGTCGTACGCCTGTCGCCCTATTGACGATCTCGTGCCGTTCCAGGTGTCATGCAGCAGCGCTACAACGGCGCCAACAACAACAACGGTGGCGCGAACTGTAACGCACCCTCGAACAACAATAGCAGCGCCCCGAGCGGCGGCGAGCAGAAGCCGCGCACGAGCCGCTCGTTCTCGTCCAAGCAGCGGCGCTACGCGTCCCCGCCGAGGTACCGCGCCGAGCCGCGGGGCAGCAAGAAGCGGCGCCAGTTCGCGCAGCCGCGATGATATCCGGCGGGGCACGGGCGACAGATTTGGCGGCGAGCGCGCGGATCCTGACTGGCCCCGCGGGGTCGACCTTTCCATTCGACTCTAATTTATTTCGCGCGGCGGGGGGTCACGAATTGCCCCAATATATCGATTAAATTATTTACTTTATAAAACTGAGGAAATGTACAAAAAGAAATGCTTCTTTGCTGTTCCGCCCGCGCCGGGCCTTTCGATTTAGGAGACTCGTATTCGTCGAATACCTAAAACACCAAAAAAGCAATACACGCCTACTTTAAGAGATATGTAGTCGTCCGGTCGTCTGCGAGTGAGTCTATGACGAAAGGATAGATATGTCATATTAAGGTTATTGAGAAAATGTGATAAATACGGAGGAGTCGCACGAGAGCTGAGCGTTTCATACAAAATTTATGAAAGTAATCAAGCCAAACCCACTCGTTGAGTTATGCAAAGTGATGGAAGAGATTTCGTTAGTGATTTGATTTGATGTTTTATAAATAAAAAATACGTAATGTAAACGTCAATCGGTCGACAGTCAATTTGAGTCGGCAGTGAGACGGATGTATCATATCAGTTGTAGCTCTGTTAAGATGTGTGTGTACTTTTACAAAAGCGATTCTAGGCCAGGCCTTATTTCGAGCGATAACAGACTTTTTTTAACTGAAGTTTACTCTATGTAATTTTTAAAAAAATATGTACATTACTTAAGAGGGTCAGGTATGTGGAAATTATATGACTTTGACAGTGGCGGAAGCTAACAAACGGTGACAGCGGTCGTAAGGGACCCGTGTCCTCAGCTTCATCGGCTCCGTCGTGTATTTCGACGGATTTAGTTATTTATAGTTAACATTCCTTTCGAAAAGAAACAAAGATGCTATGTGAACAATTTGAAAGCAGCTATCCGGTATGAAATTGTATGATATTGTTTATTTTGACCTACGTACGCGAGGCGTATCCGAGTTTCTTTTAAAGCGCCCAGCGGCCAAAAGAAGGACTCGACGAGACGAGCGCTTTTGCTAAAATGTACAATAAAACCACTTTTAGCCTAGTACTAGTAGAATACTTGTTTTAATGTACCGATTGGAATATTCGAATGTATTATGAACGTTTCAGGACAAAATAAATGATCTCAGTACGATTTTCAATGAAAAAAAATAAAAAAACAAAAAATAAAATGGTTACTTAACATAACGAGTGCAAAAAACTGTACGAATTAGTGTTAGGCGCGATTCGCGTCACAGAAATGGGACAAAAAATGAATGAACGCGCCGCGACGACCTTCCAGTGTTTTCAAATATATATTTTTATAAAACACCTCTTCGGCTTCTCGTAATTAAACTAGTCACTATGGTTCATTTATTCTTTCAGCTTTTGTGACGCGAAGAGATTAGTCGTATGTTATTCTGTTGGATGTCGTATGTATTGAGTTGTAAATAGATACGGAGACAACTGTATATAAGCTTGTATATACTGTGTAAATACACTCGAGATATACAGATATTTAATATTATTATAAAGTTTGAAAAAAAAACGTTTTAATTAAAATAATATAGAAAAATACAAAAAAATTAAATTAAATAAAGACATACAGTGAGTATGAAGTGGAAAACCACCATTGTCTTTTATTTCGTTTATCCTTGACAAACTGATTCTTAACTCATCAAATTATTAACTTTTTCGTTTTACAAATGTCAATCATTAATCGATAGCATTGGACTCGCACTTCGAGCGATTAAACAATCGTCGGCCGTATCGGTAGCGTTCGCGTGCGAGGGTAGACGGCGCATGCGCGTCCGGCGTAAACACGCCGTAAATACGAGCGAGCGGCAGTCGCGATCGGTCCGCTCGGCGCGAACCACGCCCGCTTGTGCGAACGCGCGCAAAATAATCCGCATCGCCAGCGCACGTGTGCCATGTGAAATATTTCTCTTTGCCTCCTCGACTTATAAGTGAACGACCATTGGAGAGGTTCGGAAGGTGAGTTCGTAGCGGTACGTCGCCGATGTCGTCGCGTGGGATTGGGCGTGAACTCAAAATTCCTTTTCATATTAGTTATATATCGTAAATAAAACTCCATTCCCACATTCACGATGATATCACACGCGAGGCCAGCGTCAGAAGACAGCCGGCACTCGAACCGAAACGATACCATACCATAGTTTGTATGGTACTACATTTATCCAAACGATAGAGGTGAGACATAAAACCATATAAATTGTTGGTTGAGCCTTTATAAGTGAAACCCGATAATTACAGTTTCAATTAATGTGTGCATTGTTTAATATATTTGCCTCAACCTTGCGGGTTAAGCCGCAACGTAAACTTAACAGACAGAGAAAACGCTACAGTGCTTTAACGGTATAAAGCAATTACGTCTGCTAAGTTCCAATTGCGTTCCCGATGGTGTCGTGCGTAACCTACTTATTCAGCGTGGGGTGAGACGTCTCAACATTGACGCGTGCTAGTCGGAAGCTCCTTCGACTGCCTTCGTGTTGGGTCAGAGCAAACTCGTGCTTCGAAATGTGTTTGAACCGTGGCTTCGGAACTAACAATACGACTTGCATTCGGATGTTGAAATATTTCGCCATCGCGGCTTGTTATTTACTGTCGGCGCCGTTCTTACGTAGACGCCACACATACTGTACATTCATAAAACGACAATCTACCCTGAAGGGGCTGAAGGAACACGCTTTCCAATTTACCCGTTTTTTATTTCATTTTCGGCGTTTTGATGAATACAATAGGGCATTTTGACCAATTAGTACAATTCGCGTTTGTAGCTTTAACTATGATAAATAAATTAAATAAAGAAATTTCTAATACCTACGAGTTAATTACATATGTTTTACGGTAAATGTTAGTTTCTTGAAAGGACTAATACTTAAGTACTAATATATAACTGTTTATTACACCTTTAAAAGCATAAACTAAGTGTCGCATTTTTATTGAAATACTAGCTGTGACAGCGACTTCGTCCGCAAGGATCGTTATTTTGGGCATCCAAATTTAAACTTAGCTGTTACCCACGACGTAGGTTCCCGTCGTTCTTGTAAGTTAATCTTAAAAGATAGACATGTAGCGTCGCGGACTTATTTTGTAGATCATTTAAAGAGGAATCATCGTACACGTTATTGGGAATCTTGAACCATTTTTGCAGCGTACGCCTTGGAAACTCATAATAATGAATAATCATTTTCCCAATTTTCTTCACATATCTCGCTGTATCTTCGCTTGTATTAGTCACAGCGCGATAGCCTTTAGCTTCCTCAATAAATGCTCTAACCAACACGTAAACATTTTTTAAATTTGAATCCGTATTTTCTAAGATTAGCGCGTTCAAACAAACAAACTCTTCAGCTTTATATATTAGTATAGATTCCTTAATAGGTTACTTCAGTCACAATAGATTTGACTGCATACGAGATGTGGGACCGAAGCCGCTCCGAAGGACGTCGCGTGAATTAGTTCTAATCACAAGAAGTGCAAAGGTCGACTCCATGCCCCATCGATGCTACACCATCGAAGTGGCGAAGGCCACGACACAATGCTAATTCGCTGACTTATATGCCACTTTCAGTTACATTCGTAATATGAAATGTAAAATAAACAACGTGTGGCGGTAACTTCCGCTTGTAACAAATTACTATTTTTAATTCGACTCGACTCGTTTCGGAGTGGATCGTCTTCGGCGCATTTACACAATCCGGGTAACCCTTGGGAGCATCCGAGCCTCCGACCCGATTACATAACGCCGCGGAGGTCCTTTCATTACGGGACGGTTCTATCATTCGATAGAGTGGCTAATAAGGTTATCTATCTACAAAAGTTGAAAACTGACCGTATATTTTGGTTTTATGATATATGAATTGCAAAAAACGCCCACGAGTCAGGCCCGCGTTGGAAAATATGTAAGAGATAATAATGAGTATCAATCTCCGTTGTCATATGTGACTAATCATAGAAAATCGAAGCTAATCAAATCAAAAACCAAACCAAATTCAGGTGTAAGTAGTATGCTCATGAACGTCAATGCGTACCTACAAGTACTCACAAATTATTACGTGTCTCGTATAGATGGAAACTGCATTTGTTTTATAATTATCTACGTATTCATGAATATTAACAAGCTGGTTGGTGTAATGGTAACAACATATGGCCGTGGGTTCGATCCCCTTCGGGTCCATTGTCCTAATCGATTTCTTTTTAAACATGCTGACTTCGTCTGGAAATCTGGACATAAACTTATTGATCAGAATATCGTAATTACGGTCAGGGTCACGAATCTCTGTCGCTAGGTGAAAAAGCGTACACTTTATTGTAATCGCATTTCGGTTTGATTCTGTGAAAGTCCACATGGGAATCTCCACATGACGCCACATCTTTGTTTATGGGGGGTCCCAACTGGAGTTGACAGTCGAGGATTATTCCCAAATCTTTTATTTTTATACTATCATTTTATTGCACAAATCAACTTTGTTCGTTTTATTAAGCAGGAGATTATCTGAATGACGGACATTTTGACGTTTCATATTAATATAATATAGAGTATAGACCCCTGTCGAGGAAGAGAGAGGATAAGAAGGCTTCGGATATAAAGAAGCGAATACAAATTAGAGTCGAAAGTCCCTCTTCATCGCACCGCTGTACACGACAGACTGGTTAATCAGAAACGACAAGTTCGTTTTGCCCAATTAAAATTTCAATAACGAGAGATTACGGCCCGCGGACAACTTCATTGTGTTTTACGATCGATATAGAATACTAATAATCAGTTGGGGCTGCCGCTTTCCGATATATACGTTAGCATTTAGTAGAACTGTTCGTTTCATTATAACGTTGTCTATGAAATGGCTTTTGTGACGATAACGTAGTTGTCGGTCGCCTATTGTTATTATATCATTTAGTAAACCTTGTTTAACACTGAGCGATGGACTTAAGTTAATTCGAGTGAAGCCCAACCCAATAACAGTGACATCTATATACCTAGTAGGTACCGATTGCAACGAAAAGCGGCCCTAATTGTATCAACGTCGTCGCTAAATCTTCTTCGAATGATACATTAGGGTCAGGTATTGTTATTGATTACGGAATACCAACATCCTTCCGGCAAAACCTGCCTTCGTTACTTTCAGAGAAACTTTTACTTACAAATTATATTTTTTTACACTTAGTTATGTGTTTGCGAAACGCGCGCTGTATTTTCTGTCGTTTAGATAAAGACAATTTCTAGCAAAAAATTCAGTCGGTCGCCTCACCAAGTTACACTAGTTAGTCTTTTGGGAGCAATTCAAGAAACTGATTTTGATAAAGTCGTCGCTCTAACGATAGCGACGTGTTGGATTTCGTCTGTCGTATATGACAATCTTTCCAAACGTTTTCGTGCATTTCCGAATACCCAAGCCAAGGTCGACATTGGTTCGAAAATTGGAATAGGGCATCAAATGGTACGAATTCCTTAAAATTGTACAATTACCTCTGTTCCGTGGGCTGGTATAATACACTAAGCCCTAATGACGTTGACGATGTTGGTCTGCTGTATGTAAAACTGAAACATGTCGGTTGAAGGGACGTTTTAATAATTACGGATACTCGCATTCCAACACTAAGAGTTCGGTAAATATCCCAAAACATACCACTAGTTCACCCAATTATTTATGTTATCAATTGGTACTATTCAATCAAAACGGCCTTCGTACCCGCCGCAAAAACTCCGTTTCCGAAGACGGTATGTTTTTCTTTTGCTTCTGTTATAGTTTTAAATATGCGGTTTCGAAGTGAAGGAACTCTTCAGCTCCACCGGATCGTAAACTTGAAAGCGGTCACCATATCTGCATTATAGCATATCTAAATAAATATATTTAAATGTGTATATATATAACATTTTATTATTTCTACATACATCTATATATTTACCATACTTTGCCGAGGCGGGACCCTTTTTGCAACCTGAAACGCACTGAAATAATCAAATCTAATGTATAAGTATTTATTTTTTACGTTATTGGGGGTTAATAGATACTAGAGGTAATGATATATAAGAACAAACTCAAAGGGTGGGAAAAGGCGTTGGTATACTTAGCTTATGATTAAAGTATAAAAATGTTTATGATATTCTGTTGATACGTATCTACTATACTTTTATGTCAAATTCTAGAAAGGAAGCTTTCCAACTTTCCTATTTTAATGCTATTTTTTAAGTTCATAACGGGAAAAGTGTTATATTATTTGCAACCGGAACGACGTCCCCTGGCCCAAAGCGCGCACTGAAAGGACCCATTGTTCCCGAACGATTTGTCAGCCATAATTACCTGCCCACCTGTCTCTGCCTCGCCGTCCCTTGTACACATTGTATCCGTAAACAATAGAAGCTTTAACACACAACGTAATATCTAATTCTCTTCACCGCTTCTCTCGAATTAAAACCATTAAAAAACAACCATTTTTATTCTTAATAAAAATACGAGGCTCCAACAACTAACGATGGCGTTAACAAAAAATTAAAAAAAACATCTTTAGGTAAAATGTTACTCGCTAATTGTTACTTAACTAACCATCTCATTAATACATTAATGAACGCTAAATACTGGACATACTAAGAACGGCGCGACACTGCCGAGAATATCACTTATATTAGTTTGGTATTCGCAAGGAAACTCCTAGTTAGGAGGATAATGTAAAATATAAATTTATTTAAAGTATTACTCATAAAGAACCACGGTAGACGGTTTAGAAAGATGTTTATTGAGAAGATATGTTAAAGGATGATAAGTAAGTACACAAAGGATTTAATTCAGTTTTAAGGCAAAGAAGAGCTTGAGAGGTGAAGAGTCGATTTGTAGCCAATCTGCTACCGCAAGGCACTGACACGGTCAAACTTACTGAAGCCAAAAGAAAAATGGCCACAGAAATTTTAAGAGCGGTCAAGATTGTCTAGTCGTGCTTCGTTTGGTCTATCGTGCGTTTGGTACTAAATGGCTGAGACGTCTGAGAACACGTTCGTCTGATTAGTTTAGTGTGATGAGCCCAGTAGGTGAAATTTGAGGGAACACTTTAGACAGGAGGCCCAGCTTTTTGAATGCAATTTAGCGTTCTGCGTAATTCGTTGGATATTACTGCTTATTTCATTTACTAATATTTGTCTAATGTCTCGTTTTGTTTGTGGACATTAGAGGGGTCAAGGCGCATTCGATTACAGCTTGTGATAAGACGATTAGTACTCAGATTGGCCTATGGACGCGAAATGTTTTACACATTGTCGTGTTATTCTCAGAGGCGACCGGTTTTCAAGGTTAAACTACAAAGACTATATCGTCCTGCAGATCCTTGAAATCGTCTACGTTTTATACTTTAAACTTATCCATAGACCTATTTATCAATACTCATATTAGTTTTTTTGGTGGTTGGACATTACATCGAGAAAGGTTTAAACCTGGCATTACGCTGCGACCAATAGGAGCAGTGAGTAATGTGGAAAAACGGGGGAAACTTCATCTTTGTGGATTCCGTTGCGTGCGCTGCGTTTAAGAAGGCAAAACATGTATGAATTGATCATTCTTCTCTTCAGATTGAACGGACGAACACGGACTACGTCGTGGGTAATGGCTAATTAATGTATTGCGAACCCCGATGAACGAGAACCTGTAGCTATTTTAGTCGCCTGTAAAATATGTTGAAGCTTTATAACTCCGATCGATTCGTAGTATTCGTGCTCATTGTGCGCTGAGCGCGACGCATCTGTAAATAATAATCCGACCTTAATAATTGTCCTCAAGACGACCACTACCGAATGTAACGAACGCCGACACTCGACAGTCGCTTACCGGACGCGAGACGCGACCGACACGTTTTCGTAGCTAGCAGGATGTTGGTTCGAGTCGCAGTGCTCGCCTTCGCTCTGTGCGTTGCGCAGGCGCGACACGTCCTCGATCACGGCGGGTATGTGGGACCAGGAAATTCCGAGCTGCCAAACGTTTCATTGAAAACCAACGAACATAGCGGTGCTCGACAGGACGGAGGTGGCGATCACGGAAGACGTAGAGATGCCAGTCTAGCCACTCTAGATAACGGCCGAGGATTCGGACGGAACTCTACACGAACGAATCCGGATTCAGACGCACAGTCGACGACGTCGGATAAAGGTAGCCAAGTTAACCTGAGATCTATTAAAACGAATTTCGTCGACGGAGCGGCCGAAAGAAACAGACATTTGACAGTTCATGGAAAACACGGACAGAGAGAAAATGAAAAAGTAGATCGTCCCGATGCCCCATCGGACGGGCTCAAATTGGAACGCGACAATAGGATTAACACACAGGACTATGTTAATGAATACGAAGCGCACACGCAGAAAACTGTTTCCTTGAAGTCGAACGAACGGACGAACTCGTATAACGAAAAGGATGGGACACCGACGATCAATATTAGTGCTTATCAACCGAATCCGCAAGCTAGGAATATAAATAAAGCGGTGGAGACCGTCACACCTGTTGTACTAACCGGGACCAAACTGTACACGAACGGCCCCGCGCAGACGGATCATCGGTGGATCTGGAGTTCGGAAACGACGACACCCCTCGGGGACCTCGAAGACCGCGCGGCGTTTTCAGGCGAAGGCTGCCCGACGGGCAAAGCGAAAGTTGCCGGCTCAGACCTCTGTGTCACTATTCATAGGTAATGCGTTGGGCCTGTGGAAAATTAGGAAGAGCCGCGAAGCTTAAGAAATGTATATCGAGGCGGCAGTGGAGAGGTCAATCGACAGTTACACGAAGTTGAGCGAAATAGACGCGTATAAATTATCGTGGTAATGTAGAATATTAGTGCCCATTGCAGTAATTTAAAAGGTAGAAATGCATATAAATGATTGGAACTTGGAATCAATGTATTTTCCATTGCTGGCAATCTAAATTCATGTCATTTGCCAATTCTATAGGAATTATACAAAGATGGCGGACGTTTCAACAAACGTCCCGTGTCCCGTGTCCCGCATGTGTCTTTCAACTTATCGTCTGACTCCCGAACGTATATGAAACACGAACCCGAGCGAAATATGTAAACAACAATAGTCATGGTGGTTTGTAAAGGTTCGCGTCCGCGAATCAGATGCGCGCAAAGGATGTCTAAGTACACAAAAAATAAATTTCATATTGACAACTTTAATATATTTAAATAAATTCCAGCCTCCTTAATATTTATTGTAGTTTGATTTTAGGTATGTTCTAGCTAGCATCGCACCCAAGGGGTATACCTATTTATTAAGATACATACTATTATTTACACTCGTGTCTTGTCGGAATTTGATACACCCATACTAGAAAACTCATATTTTATACGTTTAAAATAAAATTGTAATATAGGTAACAGATAGATACTTGAAATAAATATGTGATTTGTATCTAAATAAATAAACCCTATTGCGAGAGACTGATTTGCAATTGGCCCGTTTATATTGCGCTCTCTTTACTCACTTTCATTTTAGTAACCGAGGGAGCACTAATATACATATTATGAAATATGAAGCACGTCAATTTGTCTTGTTTGTATAACTTTTTATTAAATTATTTATTAAATGAACTGGATGAACGTGCATTCGTTGGCTGAAGTCGCACAAAGTAAAGACGAATCGATGATCATTAGTCGAAATCATTAAAGCCGCTTATAGGTTCACATTTCATGTAGCTAATTATGTTCGCTCATTAAAATATATTTAATTAAGCTATAATAATAGCGTGTCCAAATGGAACGCGTTTATGTACGACCGGCAGGAAATGATTGGGACAGTTTCTCGATACTACCTTCTAAAATGCTCACTCGTCTGACTATTTTCGCGGCGGTTATGATCGTTGTTCACTCCCGGGTGGTGGACTACGGGTATTACCCAGAAGAACCAGCTCTAGCGGCGAGGATGAGTCCGTACGGCTGCTCGGCGTACGGTTGCAGCCGCCCCCTTTATGATGTCCCGCCGTATCGAGCTCGTCTCGTGCCGTACCAAGCCGAGTTCAGAACCGCATTCGACGGCTCCAAGTGCCCCACCGGCATGGCTAGACCGGCGGGTTCTAACAGATGTATCAGGAAACATTGAATTTATCTCATTGCGAGGGAAATCAACAAAGATTTGATTAAAATGCCACGCTTACCGGTCTCAGATACATTGTTTTGTATTGGTAAACACATTTATTTTTAAATAAATTGGATTTTCCTCTTCTACAATTTGTTGGTTTCATGAAATACCTATCCTAATATAAAATATATCCCTGAAAACTATATTTTGTTGCTATATAAAAACGATATAAATTCTTTTAAATCATACAAGTGGCGTTAATTGTAATAAAATCAATCAAATACATTATTTATACACATATGAAGCGTAGGTTAATGAGACTTAGCGAGTTTCTTGCCAGTTCCTTCGGTCTACGCCTTTCGTTTGAAAACTGGGAGCAAATATAAATGTAGAATAGTCTTTTGTTTTGGCTGTATTGCGTCCATAAGGGGATCTATTTCTCTACATTGATGAAGTTGACTTTGAATCATTTATGCGATTACGTGTAGACGTACAAAGACGACACTTCTTATATAAACTCGAGGGTTTCCTGCCAGTCAACAATTTCTACAACTTCTGTGAATTGTTCGACCGAGGTAGACGAGGCAGACGTCGTAGAGCATTCCCAATAAGATGCACTCACTGAGCAATAAGTGGGACGCAAAGGGGCAGAGGCGCCACTCAGCCGAGCAGAGGGAGTTCTCGAATAAGCTTCGGTTGTGTCGTTAGAACTTTGTTATCTAAATATCTGATTTGTTCGTTCAAAAGGAACATACGCGTCGCCTACAAATAGTACCAATATACTATAGCTTTTTTCTATTTTCGTGTTCTATAGATAGCCTTATCTTTAGTACACATTATAAGTAGTATATTTATTTATAAATTGTGTTGTGATTTTCACGTTAAAAGCATGGCCTGGAATGAATGAGGGTAGTCGTTTGCTCGCGACCCTCGGTAGGTACTGATCGCATATGTTTACCAACACGTTAATCGAAAATGTGTGTCGACCACAAAAGTTCCTCAAAAATGAAACTGTATTAAACGAGATATTAACGTGTGCCGTATTTTTATGTGTCTTGAAATAAAATCATTCTTGTTCGCCCATAAACCGGGCGTGGAACCAAATCGTGCAATTTAATTGCATTCTGATGTTCTTGCCAACCGCTGTCGAGCAGTTTCGAGGCGACTGAAAGTGTACTTACCTAACACCAAACTTGTGCAGTTAGTTGACTTCACTTCACTTAATAGATGAAAACTAAATAGACTCGGCGCCCTTGATAAAACTCTCTTTTGGCTAGTGATTTAGATTCTCCGAGGTAAAAGGAGTTTTGTGTAAAACTAATATTGTGAATACCTACCTTTAGATGGAGTGATCAGCACTTCGGACGCCGAAATGTCTACTAGGATCGTAGGGTTCAGTGTGGATTCTGTTCCAGATGCTGCCGGCGTGGGTGTGACCACGGACGGGTTGCTGAGCGCGCTGGCCCGTCTCCGCCGCGTCCAGCCCCCGCACCCCACACCTTCACGACACGTAACTATGCATACAATATATAGAACATATGTTTTCTTTATAGAGGTAGAACACTCGACAAATAATCGCCGACGGATTATGCAACGCTCAATCCTTACTAATATTATAAATGCGAAAGTAACTCTGTCTGTCTGTCTGTTACTCTTTCACGCCAAAACTACAGAATGAATTTGAATGAAATTTGGTATACAGATGGTCTTGACCCTGAGAAAGAACATAGGCTACTTTTTATTGCGAAAAAGGGGTTGTAAGGGGTTAAAGTGAAATAAATATTATATAATATTTAAATATTTATATTTTATAATAATTAAAAATTCTACCCCAAGTCACTATTCCACGCGAAGTCGCGGGCACAGTTAGTATTCTAATAAATCTTTCCTCTTCTTAATTTTTAGTCTGTAAATTAGGAAAGACGTTTAATCATACAAAAGGCAAATGCAATTTGTAAGCGAGTGCAAAATTCTGTTAGTTCTTCACCGAACACGAGGCGAAAGGTCGTTCGACCTCCGCCAACTTAGGACGCCGGGCACGTAGTGTGGGATATAATCCGACTATCCCATACAATAAGGCTCTCTTTTATTCTTCCAAAGGATATGACAGGCTTTAACCGCCCAGACAACTATTCACTACAATTTTTACTCCAGCTGCAAACGAACGAAAGGTGTAGGTAGATAGCAATTTTAATTTAACGTATTGTCTGAGGCCAAAATGATTTTATATAAAACGTCTTTCATTATTGTTAGGTATTCTTGTTGGTAACACATCCCGTGTGTATACGTCATATCTCGTACGTACTGACAGTGCGTTCATGTGAACGCGCCAATCTCAGGAACCGCTGGTTTGAATCGAAAAATTACTTTTGTATTGATCAAAAACTAAAAACGTACATGCTCTCGTTCAAAGTCTGGTAGGTACGTTAGACTACTATCTGCCTAATGAAAGAAAAACGGACTAATATGTTTAAGCGGTTAATGTCGTATACAAAGAGTTGTGGACAAACAATGCCATTGACATACTTGATTAATGATATGACATGAGGAACTGTTTTAAATATCTAGTTATCGTCCCACCCGAGGGAAACGCGGCAACGTACACCGGTAAATAGTGCTTCGGTTAGATCAACGTGATATATACAAAAGAGGAGAGGGAAAATAGCGAGTTTTGGAATATTTTTGGGTGCATCGATGCGCAATATGCCGGACGGCGGACACTGCGTTCGCCGGAATGGAAAAAGGCGGGGCAAAATGGCTGTCGCTTCGACTCGGAACAAGAGAACAAGAGCCCGCACCGTGCGAGTACTCCGGTTGACACATTTACGTTCATTTTAAGAGCAACGAACGAAACTTTGTTGACATTCATTTTTGACGGCTTTAAAAAATAAACAGTGTCGCTAACGACGTAGAGGTTAAAAGTGTTAGGTACTGTGCAGAGAAGAACGAATAAGCATTCCGTAAGTATACTGTTAGAAATCAGAAAAGCTCAACTACCCGCCACACTGAAGGCTATATAAACAAGCCTCAAGCAACGGCTCGCACACTTTGCGCCGCTCGTTGTACGGAACGGACGTGCTGCCGGTCGATAGAATTTTGTTGAATTTTAATTTATTTAGTTGTGTGTTATTTTGTTTTTATTTTAGTAAATCCGTTTGTTAAAATAGAGTGGGATAAAGATTTTAGCCCTCGAATATAAATTTTTGCTTTCTATAACGAAAATTTTTACTAGGTCCGTGACCTTAGAGGGTAGGTTTTGAGATTTTATAACTCAGGTGGTTCTGAAAACGCAACACCTGTATACGAGCTTTGGTATGTGAGTCGCCATCGAGTCAGGTAAAAACCGTGAAGCCTTTGAGAAGTTGGATTACAAAGGACGGCCGAACGTTGATGCAAATGAAGTTGAACAACACAGGTGTGCCCAATATATGGTGCCTAGATACGAACGTTTTATTTAAATGTTGTAATGTTTTACTTAATGTTGAGTTGTGAATGTGAGCATCGGCGATGACTTGTGGGTGGTGGTCGTGCAGCGTGGCTGTATGGGAAGTTTGGGGGAACCCTGGAGATGCGACCTGTTCCCATGGATGTTTAGTGTGTGCACATCCTGGTTTCTTTGGATGTAGTGGGCACATCCTGGGTTTTCTATGGAGTTTAGGTGTGCACATCTGGGTTTTCATGGATGAGTGGGAATCTGGAGTTTTTTTATGGAGTTTAGGTGGACATTGGAGTTTTTTATGGAGTAGGGGACATTGGAGTTTTTATGGATGTTAGGTATCTTTTGGTGAGAGCTGCGGCAGGTTGCGGGACGCGACTCTTACGAGCCTGTAGTAGATGGGTGAGCAGCGTCAGGCCGGTGGTGACGTCGGTGGCTTCGTCTCGGCACCGATGTCCTGGGTGTGACGTTGGGGGAGGATGGAATGGACTCTTCCACACCCCGACGATCCTGGTAGCGGCAGAGGCGCTCGAGGACACGGGCGGTTCGTCTCGCGCACCAACGACTGGGTGTGACGTTGTGTGAGGAGGAGTTGAATGGCTACTCTTCAACACCCCGACGATCCTGGTAGCGGCAGCAGGCGCTCGAAGACACGGGCGGTTTGCGAACCGGTCCTGTGTTTTGTTCGTGTTCAATGGGGTCGGAGGCGGAAGGGAGAGGCAGCCGGGACGACCCTGGAACGAGGGGGAGTTAACCGGCGCCAGCCACCAGTGGCAGCGCGAGCCACGCGCGGGTAACGGCACGCATGCGGCTTCCTTCGGCGGCCGAGGAGGGTGACGGCCGAAATCGCAACTTCCGGATTTAGAGCGCGGAAGCGGTGGCTGCCGCCTGGGTGTCTTCTCTGGGCGTTGTGTCAATGGCAGAGTCGCAGCAGGGAGCGGCGAGGTCCGCCAACATACCCGCTCATCGTGGTGAGGCTCGTGCGTCCTCTCATCAATGTTGTGGTGCGAAGAAACGGTGTTCGGGTTGCGCGGTACGCGCTCGCCGAAGTAAGAGGGCCTGCAGGCGTGCCCTAGGTCGTGAGCTCGTCGGGCCCCTGGTCGGCCCGCAGGCGACCCGGCTCGAGGCGATCGGTGAGGACGACTGCGGTAGCTACGGGATGAGCTCCAATTCGGAACCGTATTTTTTTCCATAAAAAGACAGTTAGCACAACGCGTGGTCAGTGTGCACGGTGAGGTAGCGTCCCCAGTGACAGACTCACGCGAGGGGGTCGCGACAGAGGAGGTGCCCGAGGACGGACACGGTCAGGAGAGGCCGTGTTAGAAATCAGAAAAGCTCAACTACCCGCCACACTGAAGGCTATATAAACAAGCCTCAAGCAACGTCGCACACTTTGCGCCGCTCGTTGTCGGAAGACGTGCTGCCGGTCGATAGAATTTTGTTGAATTTTAATTTATTTAGTTGTTTTTTATTTAGAAATCCGTTTGTCCTAAATACCTATTATGAGCGTTGAACGCATATTATGAAAATTCTTAAGTCCGGTATAGGTAAAGTAGTCCGCATAATGAACCATTCAATATCCTTTCGACCTAATAGAAATTGAAATATTGAAATGGGTCTTTTGAAATTGTGTCGACGAAGTTTCGCGCGAGTTCAACTTGATTAGGAATCTATTGAAAGTGCTACAGAAACACCAATCAGACGTTTAGGCGTCATTTAATTTTAATTTACGATTTGATTAAATTACGTTTTGACCTGATTACACTGAGACATCCTTTTGTCTCTCCGGAGAGGACCCAAGACCCAAAAACAATATTAACAGTCGCTTCGACGATTGGACGTTGATCGGAATTAAACACGTCAGCGTCTTATCAATAGAGTCACCAGTGCTAGCCTTGAATTATCTGTTGCTTTTATAAAAAAGAATGGCCGTTTCAAACAGATTATAAAGTTAGTAAGAACAATTTATGTGTAAGAGTTACGGAAAGAATAAATTTTCAATGCTTAGTTTTGGAACAAGCTACTGCGTAGATTGGGCATCCCGTTAAGGTGACATTATGATAAAACAATGATATTTAGAAAAGATTCAATATGACAGCCAGATTTAAAATGTTATGACATGACACACAAGTATTTACCGAATGAAATAACTCGAGCAGATGTTTTTGTTACGCGTCCATTTATTACTATGGGGCTGTGACAAAATTGTAAGGTGATGACCCATATTCACCAACATACAAGCAAATAATAGTATAAGACAACGAATATTCTAGATGAGTGTTGTGTTAATAACGAATTTTAATAATTTTACGCTCGAAGACATTACAAATTAAAATTCCTCATTCGCTGCGCCTCTTAACACGCTACAGATGAAGTGCTTCGACAACATTGCTTTTAAATCGTATCAGGCGTCGAGTTTTTGAAGTACAAGCGAATCTCGAGGCCTCCTTGAATATCTTTAAGATTCGCTCAATAATGTAAACTGATTTACAGCGTGGAGAGTAAAATCAATTCGGCGCAAAACTATGTGAACACCAAACAAAGGGTAAACAAAGCGATGGCTGTGCCCCGAGCCGTTAATAAAGCGAACTCGATCAACATTATCGATTATTAAAACCGTGAACGATCGTGTTAGCTACCGTGAAGTGACTCGTGGACGCCCATTTCATAATGGCCGAGACAAACTGAGGCGAGAGCTCTATTTTTTTTTTAATTTACTCAGTCAATTCCAAACTGAGTCGGTTGCACAGCTCGGCGACATTGAATATATTGAGTTGTTGGTTTGTATCTGTTCTCTTATTATTTAATTCGAACGTGATTGAGATGATATTCTCTTAAAACTTAGACAAAATTTATTCAATTACTACGATTATGTAATAAAAAATAATACTGGTCACACGCACGGGTCCTCCTATCAGCGGTTTTAAACAGTTTGGGATTTCTTTTGGTTCTTTCTGAAAGCGCGAAGAGATAATTCGATATGAAGTACTAGAAGCAGCCTTTTGCACGCTCGGTTATAAGCGTCCTGAAAGAGACGTGGCTCGATTCAATTAGAGTGCCACCTTGTTACGAATATTCCCCTCGCTCAAATAGGAACATTGCGTTACACGTTAACGAAGTCGTATTTTTATTTGTGCAAAGTAGGAACGTTGCCCGGGGATGCCTGCCTTTACAATCAATGGGAAAATCTATTTACGCAGAAGACTTCGTCACGTCGCGGACGAAACATAATAATACATGAAAGACAAACATCAAAGTGTAGATTAACAATAAGTTCAGATACAAAAAATAGATATTTAATTTGGTGTTCATCATATCTCTATCAGTTGTCAATACTGAATTATTAATATTGATTTTGTATTCAATTGACAAACCGATGCCATGTTTCAAAGCACGCGAATGTATCTCCAACATTTAAGCTCTAGAAATAGAATCACATTTTTACAAAATATAGTATTAAAGCAGTTATGCTACTCTTGAATGTAATTTGAATATGTAAAACCTCAAAAGGGAAATAATCTAAAAAGAACTCACCTTTATTGCAACGTGAAAGATAAAAATAGTGCGCCTTTCAAATTTTTAATAGCAATTTATCTGAGTAAAAGCTATGCTTTTACTTGCAGGCGAAAAGAAAATGGAGGTGGGCTTTATGAATTAATTGAATTATTCACCCGGAGTGCTTTTGATTAATTATTTATCAAAGCAGTAGCAGCTGGCCCATCTGTTGATCTTGCGAGATAGCTTCCGTTGGGCCTTTTCAGTACGCAATGGTTTTTGGTAAATATCAGTTGTCGGGTAGTCGTATATTTAAAATAATGAAGTATTTAATAACAGAGGAAACAATCACTTTATTCATTTAACTTTTTGATGCTTTTTCTAAAGTTCAGAGATTAATGCAACGTGGAACCATGTGCTATACGACGATGGATTTAGGTTAGCTCCTCTCATGTTGCGTTAGTGCAGCTTCATATCCAATGTTTTTAACGAACCGTTGCCGAGGCGCAGTAAGACTTGATGACGTCATCGGTTGCGATCGAGGTGGACGCGCCTTTTATCTTTAGCTAATGGCGGCTTTCAACGCATTTATTGGATTGATTCTGACCGACGTGTATTTTCCCTGTTCATAAAAAACAATGCGAAGCTATTTGGAGATGCGTTTGATGTGAACGACCCTCCCTAAACCGTTTGATTTATAAAAAAAAATCATAACACACTTAAACTCGTTCAGTACAAGAAAAAGTTAAATTCGATCAAAACCCGAATAGTGTTCGTCGAGCGAGAGAAATGGCTCAATTTGTCTTTTTATTGGATTCGTTGGGCGCAGCTTTCGGAGAATATGCCTTGTTTTACTACCTAGACGTCGCAAAATTTTCGTTATTTAATTGACAATGTCGTCGGGTCTACTCTAGTAGAGTATACCGCGACCGCAACTTGAAGTTTGCGACGGTTTGTGTGGGAGGCGCATTACGCGGAATAGATAAACAGCAATAAATGTTATCCGGGTTAAGCCACGGCTTAGAGCCGCCCTCGGGTCCGATTCCGGCGCTGATAAGAGCACCGCTGGTGTTTCGGCCCGCGGGCTGGTAGCTGGAATGGAGTTGCGATCTAACTGTGATTCGCATATTTCGACTATTACTTTCAAAAGAAGTTGTGTCTTATCACTCGTACGGCGTTATTTCTAGTGCGATAACTTTTTATATGGAATATCGGTGTACCGACGGATATATAGGGAAGAATTATTCAATTCGTAGACCATAAGCCAAATATAAGCTAAATTTAAATATTGTTTTTCAGTAGTCTTCGAACGAGTCAGGGACAGCACATCTATACTTCTATACTAATATTATTAATATTTTGTATGTAACGGATAAACTCAAAAAGTACTGGACAGATTTTAATAATTCTTTTTTCATTAGAGAGATACATTATCACTGAGTAAAATAGGCTATAGTAAGTACTAGATTACTATAGCAATCTTTAGAAATTTCTATGAAAAACCAAGGGAGGTGTAAAAAAAATTGCCATAAAATATCTTTCATCACATACGCTGCGAAAAGTATTTATGATAGGACAAAAAAATGTTCGACAATATTATAGAATATATCAATATCTACAGAAAACATCGCAAGAGCATATGTCTAACTATAGTAGTTACGTCGTAACTACTATAGTTAGACATATGTACGTAACTACTTTTTTACATTTAACAAATTGAATGAAATGCCGATCAGAATTAGACCGTGTTGTCCATACCATTTATATATTTTTATCCAAATAAATATAAATGCCGGCACGCCGCGCATCGAGTAACTAACTCGACGAGAGAGGGGCAGTGGGCTCCTTACGCAGTGGACAAGAGCGACATTGAATATTTAGAGTTTTTTTTAAACATATAATAATGACAGTCAAGCGCACTAAATTTTTTTCTAATTTAGTGATTCGTGGTCGCTTTAATTAGCATGCTTTTAATTTAAATATCTGTACCTATTTATGTCTACCCGTGCGAAGCCGGGACGGGCCGCTAGTATTGCATATAATAATTAATACACAATACACAGAGTATAAGTTATATATAAGGTTATTTTTAAGAGATATTCGTCACAATCGTCGATCTAGTACATACGGTAACTGATTTAATTCACTTCAATTATTTTCTTACGCAGTTTTAAGTGTTTGGTTTGTTTCAGGCGGATGGGCGCACCCAACCCCCCAAGATCCATTCTTCTCGGCCTTCCCCTGAACTTGCCGCAGGTGACAGTATGACGGTCGCCCGCGGCGAGGAGTCCCCGGAGCGGCTGGGCGGCGCCCTACGGCGGCTGCACTATAGAGCGACGCGCAGGGCGCACTCCGCCGCCCAAAGGCACCACTCCACTACGCCCAAGGTCGGTCTTAGAATTAAGTTAATACCAATACTTTCCATCCAACAAATATTTCGCTTTACTTAAATTCTCAGATTCTAATTTAGGTCTTAAACCTAAGTGGGTTTCCGAAGGATATTTTACCGTAAGTTTGTTCGCGTGGAATCCTTTTCTCTTGCTTTTTCATAGTTCAGCAAATATGCGTTTCACCCCTCGTATATTCTTTACAACATGCTACTTTAGATAGGCCGACTGCATATAGACGTTCTCCGCAGCTATAAGAACTTTAAGTATCCAGTAGGTGATTTACCTTGTGCTAATTAATTTGTTTCTTAAAATACATTTGCTATTAAGTGCTTTGCTCATAAATAAATGCCCAATAATCCTTTTCGAATAAAGTAAAGACAACAACGCACTATGAAGACTTTTTCCAGAATTTTTTTGTTAATTATATCTGCTTTGACACTTGCGTTAACATCCGTGAGTTGTCTTAAGACTATTGATAATTGAAATATAAGACTAAATAATCAAATAAGCGCGTCCTCGTTTCCTTGAATAACTCTTATTTATTGTTAAACTAAGAATTTTGAGGACTCTTTCCCTCGACAATATTACGATACAAAAGTAAAGGCATTTTCTCGATCCCTCTGTTTGTTATCGTGTGCCTTTGGGCTATTTGGAGTGAAATTCCGTGTAGTCGGTACAGCGTACACATCCTGTAAGGGTCCTTCGCATCCTGCCGTCCGTTTAATATCTTCACTACTACTACTACATCCTACATGTGTAGTAGTTCGGCTCTTGGTGCTCTTTGAAGTACGTCAAGTCTTTAAGTTAAAAATTTCGCGAACAGCAATTTTGAAACAATATCAAGCAATTCAAGTAAAATGAAAAATCGCAGCTAAATGTTTCTTTTTACCCGCGTAGAAGCCAATTTCTTGGTAAATACTCTAGAACTAATTGTCATTACGAGTACGAAGTGAAATCACGAAGCTAAATCTAAATAAAATCCAGTAGACTAAGAAATTGGATTGTCTTGCGTACTCGCTCTTAGAGTAAATAACAAGTAACTTAGACCAACACAAACGTGGGATTATCTGTTCGGTCGGTTTACATGACTTTGTTCGGGCGATCAATCTACAACGTCAACGGACCAGTTCAATCAGCCGCATACACTTTATTCTAGTGATTAGAGTGGTCCCACCGATGGACCGATACACCAACATACATAAATAGACGATGAGCAAAGCTTCAAGTTCAGAGTTTAATATTAACATATTGGAAATGTTTATTACAAAATATTGAGCTGTATACAAGTCTTTGCATAAATTAAGGTGTTTTGCATGAAATTTGTTATTGAATAATTTCTAAGCTCGACTGAGTCGATTATGTCAATTAAACTGCCACAAATCTGTGACTTTGAAACAAATATTACTGTTCTGTATAATAAATATGTATATTGTTCTGCGCTTGTAGTGTATGAATTATTGTTTTTGACTCGTCAACTAAGTTTCCTGCTCAAGAACCGCCTTAGGGATTTATAAACCGGGCATAATCTTTAATACGTAATAGCTTTGCGAACTAACTTCTAAATTGTTTTCAACGACGGGGTGCGCTAGTTTGTAGGGCAGAGCTTTACGATTCGACCGAAGCAAGTGTTGCGTCATCGCAATATTGTTCTAGTATTAAGTTTTGAATCATAGCTCAAAATCTGAACGGTAAATAGTACTACACTAGGCACTTCTAATCAAAGTATTTTGTCCCTTTAAAAAGAGGCTTGACTTTCATGTATATTATTACAAAAGTTTAACACGCGGAAAGGAGAGAAACAAAGAGGTGTTTTCGAAATTTGTGCTAAATAGCGCCGGCGATCGGACGATTGACCGATGTTTCCACGTCGCGGATCCGAATGGTTCGCAGCTCACGACTCACTGATTAGTTCAGCTCACAGTCGACGTTTCAACCCTTTGATGAAGCCGCTCGACCGTCACATAACATTGATACTCTTCTTTATACAACACTGAATCCGTGCTCCGACAATTGATTAGCGACGCTTAGAGGAGATAGATTGAGCGATATCGACGGCACAGGCGGAGCTGCAGCCCACGGTGGCAACCGTTGATCCTCTTATACATGACACGATATTTTTAATCCATAACAGTTGTGGTGGTATTTCTGTATATAATATTTTCGTAGCCCGCGTAGCACTGCCGTAGATCAGCTGATCTACATAAGTACACTTCCCTCTACAGTTTACAAGCGGATTTACATTGTCACACCGGGAAGAGTTTTGACGTAAGGGCTAGCTAGAACTTATAGCATAGTATTTATATTAGTTCATATAAAAGTCTTAGTCTTTTGCGGTAATAAACAACTTGTCTTATTAGACAGTCTGAAAACAAATTGAACATTAATAGGGGACTCTGACACGTTACAACACGAATCTAGCTTTGTTCTTTCAATAGAAGTCATTAGAATAGATTAGCATTATGATTTATTTTAACTGGAACATACAATGTTTTATACTTTTTTTATAGTCACGTTCCATTATTTAAGCTAAAAGATATACTTCCGATGCTCTAATATTGCATATCCACATTATGCACATAAATGGCTTACTAGTTTTTAAGACTGGGTAATATTTCACTATATACAGGCTTAAAAATTATAACATTTCCCTTTAATACGAACAGACAATTCAATAAAAATTGCGGTAGTTTAAACAATTTGTACTTGTATTTTGAGATGCACATCGAACTCGAAATAAATACTTTGAAGGCGTACGAAGAAAACGGCTGAAAGAACACAAAACTCTAGACAGATTTTAGAAAGCTTATCGTCTGAATGAAAGGAAACTTAGATAGATCGATTAAAAAAGCTGAGTAAGATGTATAGTTCAGATACTGAAAGGCCGTGAATTCCATAGACGATGACTCAGCATTTTCGCGGCCCGTTTTAGACGAACTAAAAAGGAGGTTTATAAATTTGCATATTTAGGCAAAACCTTCTAAAGCCAAAATATGAGATATTCTTAATAACTGATATAGCTAATTAAAGGTCGAAATATTCAATTACAAAGACCGCTACAGATAAGTGACCCGATAGCTCATGGCTCGCAGGAAATAGAGCGCTAGTGGAATCGCTGGAGAGCTCCTCATTAGATGACGTCACATCCGTCGGCCGGAAACGGAAACCGACGCCCCGGGAACCGGTGATTAGCCGGGAACTTGCTCTTTTACGCTCATTTCAAGTGACACGTCTCGATTGTGATCTAAATGCAAGCGTCGAATCGGTGAACACTCTATTTGTTGTTGACTATTTTCAAAGTGTACTAGTAAATCAATTAAAATGACTACAATAGACGAAATATTTGTGCTCGTATTCGGGCAAAAGTGATCCCCCTCGGTCTTATTAGCCCGTCTTTTGTAATGAGAGAAAGTTGGACGCGACACGACGTCGAAAGGATTAGCTCACTTTGCTCTCGGGCCAAGGGATCCATTTCGAATGAAGGAATATATTTAAAACAAAGAGCTGACTCCTAAAGCTTACCTCGCGACGATAACATATACTACCGACAAAGGTCGAGTGATACATATGATTGTATAATATTATTTTCCTTGATACAGCAAAGACGTCGAAGTAAAGGTGGTCCCGTCGGAAAGTCAACTAATCACGAGTTTGAATCGATCTCATTGGAATAGAATAAAAACCGGAGACGGACGTAATTGGGGACATGCCTTATCGCGGATCACCATCGACACACTTCTGAAGAGGAATCGTCTGCTGCCTCTCTTGGTTTTATTTGTGTGTTCTTTATATCACGGCCACGCACGGTCAGTCTAGTTATTCAGAAAATGTATTTAATACAATTGTTTTGGAAGCTCAAGAAATCCACTACTAGATGTATTTATGGACGGAGTACAAAAAATAATTGTATTCTGACGAATATATTAGGATCCCTCGTAATATTGAGTGCCTACTTCCTTCATCGATGTACTGTATGCGTATTAGTGAAATTATATTTTTTTTTAAATATAAATTTTGCTTGAAATTTACGCATCCAATGAATAATAAGTAATTCGCGTTTTAAATTTTTCTCTTTCTACGACTTTTCCGCTAATTTCAATACAATTAGGTGAAAAAGCTAATATAATCGGTCACCTGAAATGCGCAGACTCCGCGAGGCAGCGAAAACGTCGGAGCGCGTTTATCCGGCAATTAAAGTTGTCGCAAAGATTTATTTCGGACGGTTCGCGCCGAAATTAGAAATTATCGTCGACGGCTCAGACTCCATTATTTCATTTTTAATAAGCTCTCGCTTCGTCCCCGGTGAGTTACACGTTTTTGGCGTCCGAACTTCTCCCTCGTTTTAGCGACGACAAACATTGGTAAATATTAACGCTGACATTTTAAAAGGGCAAGAGATTATTGCAAACGAATAAAAAATATTTCGATGCAACTTTCAACTTAGTGATAGGATATAATTGTTGTGTCACTTCTCCTCCACATCTTTATAAATTACAGCTGTTAGCCAAAATGCCGTGCGATGTGTCCGTCGTTCTTGCAAGTTATCACTTCGAGAAGAATCATTCTTTCATATATATATTTTAGGTGTTTTACACCGCACGTGACGAAAACCCACAAGGATGACAAATTTCCCTCGTTTTTTCTAAACTGTCCGTTTTATTCTTTTAGAAATGTTCAATTCGAACCAAATTTGAAGCAGTCTCTGAAGTTAGCGCATTCTCGCGAACTCTCCATATCCTTGCAACATATCAAAACAACTTTCAATTGTACATGATTGTAGTCCTATCTGTAAACGGAGGACTGTAACTGCTTCTATATTTTATGTTATCGTTGCAAAAGGGATTCCCCGATATTGACGCCTTTTGACTAGAACTTCTTTCGGTGTCAGCGAGGCAGCGCATACGCGGAAAAGCGGTAAAACCCTTTCGCCCGCCCGATATTGAAATCTCGAATCTAAATTTCAAATGGCGCTACACATGGGAGGTACGTCAAAGGCTGAATCGTTTTTAATTTCATTAGCGGTCTGCTGCACGCTCCGGGAAATTGTTCACGGAACGGAAAATTCGCTTTTCACCTGCCACCCCAGCTCCTGTGGCGGACAGGTATTTTTCCAACGTATTTAAGAGATTCGCCTCGTCAACCGATTTAGTGATTATACGAAATAAAATTAATCAGTATATAGTATATTCGTTTCTAGTCTAAACTAATTAAAGAAATCATAAAGCGATAGCTCGGTAGGACGGAATGAGTCAGTGCCGCATTGAGCCACCTTTGAGCGCATAAGTAACCTTCCTTCGCCATCGACCTCACGCCCGAGGTGGTAGATCACTTATCTCAGCGGAACGTTTTCGTTCGCCGAGTGCAGCTGGCAGCTTGTGGTCTGAACTCCATTGAACATACGCGTTTACCCCCTTCCTTTTTACAATTACAATGTAACGCCTTACTTACAATGCCTTGTTAAAAATTCAAAAAAAGGGTAAAACTAAGTATTGTCAGTTTTAAACCGTTCAAATTATTTTACGTAAAAAGGGTAAAAATGTTTTGCCTTATAGTTTAAACTAGTGATATTCGGCCTGACGACTGGCCGAATATCCGGTATCCAGCCGCCGAATATTCGGCCGGCCACACGATACCTATGTAAGTAAGTACATTTTAGTTTGGCGGCGCGTGCGTCGTGCAAGTTTCAACCTGTTACGTATTGTTCTCTCTTTTTATCTATTTGGTAACACTTATTTTATTTGATTAAAAATTAACATACGATACCCTACGATTGGTTGAATGGATACCTATTGCTGATCATAAAATTTCTTAAATACCTCAAATGAGGTTTTTTTTCTTACAAGAAACAACAACAAGATATCAATTTTTGTAGTATATTTTATTTTATTCATATTAATTATACCTAATAATTTTATGATAATAAAAAAATATATAAATATTTTTTGTAGTATACATACTAACTAACCATTTTTCAAAGTTAAATAGCAAACAGAATCACTTTTCGGTATCCGGCCGGATAGTAAAATAATGGCCGGATAGGCCGGATACCGAATAGTGACCGGATATCCGTCTAGTTTAAACTCAAAAGGCTTAAAATCTCGATGCACTCGCCCTGTACGCCTTTTTTTAACTGATGGTGTGAATGCCTAATGCACGCCCACGTCGGGCAAGTGTGACGTGGGGAGTGTGGTAAATCGTATAGCCGACCAGAACCACTAAACACACCACCAGCCCTCTACGGTGCCGCACTGTACGCCCACTGTAATAAATAACTACGGAATAGACTTAGGCGAAGCTATATGAAAAGTTAGTGAAAACTTTGTGTCAAGAGACATGAATGAGGTTTAAATGCATTTTGCGTATTTATATAGGAGGTTTAAGATTTTTATAGGTAATTTAAGCATCATGTATTTAGATTTGGGAAAAGCGTTTTTTGTTAAGTTTTCGGCTGTTTATGTTGTGTTTAGTGGTGTTTTTATGTGTGCAGTTTTTACTGTCAGATTATACTGTCGAGTAATAATGAAATACTACGGTCTAAAGTGAGGTCGATCGAACCTAAATGATATTAACAAGTAAACGGTTTTTTTATCTTTCGCGGAAGGTTGGAATAATACTGAATCCCAGAAAGATCCCTCACCCTCGCTCACTCAGGTGAAACTAGTCAAAACAGCTGACTTCACCAGAACTAAAATTAGACGGAGACGACTCTCACAAAAGATTTTCTCTCTATTGTTCCAAATCTACGTCTTCAGAGACGTCGCGTGTCTTCTAAAATACTACACGCTTTCAAATTAAGCCTCGTTGGTGTAAATGTGTATGGCTAATAATCAACGGGCCGTGGGTTCGACCTCCACTGGGTCCAACTGGGTGGTATTTAATATCGAAATTCCGTCTGGATCACGAACCATTACACATGGAAAAGCCGTTCAGTTTAACCGCGTTTCGGTTTAGTCTGTATATATCTTGAGCAAAATCAGTCGACGGCGCTTAGATTCGATTTTTCACTTACCATCAGATGACCCCATGCGTGTCTGTTCTATGAAAGTCGTTGACGCCGAGACTGCAGCTAGCGATGGGCCAAAGTAACAACTATCAATCAATTATATCTCATTAGAGTGCACGTGGGGGCGTGGCCAGGTCATTGACCCGCATCGATCGCGCTCAACTAGGTCAGCCGGTCTTCGGAGTTCAGACTATCTGCGGATAGGCTGCAGACACAACAGTGGGCGTGCTAATTTATTTGCCGAATACTCAGTCTCTAAAATGCCCTGGTTTTCAATATTATGTCCTTGGCATATTCAGGTCGGTAAGTCTACTGACTTACGATTGGGTCTACTGACCCAGGTGCCTGAAGGCATTCGGTTTTGTTTACTTAGATGCTTATTGAATATATTAAAACCTTTGGCCTTATATACATTTCTTTGTATAATGTTCAATAAATAAAATAATAACATGCCTCGAGTCAGTGGTAGGCACATAAAAAGCCTGTTATGAGCTGTCCGAAAAATTTAAAATTATTCCTTAATAAAATTACTGTTTCCCAAAATTTTCCCTAGATGGCGTTGTTGAACAGTACATGTAAATATATACATTTAGTAAGGTATATCAATTTGATGTATGTATTTAAAACTTTAAGAAATTATCCATTTATTTCTCATATTCTATTTATTATATTTAATAACGGGTTTTGATTGTCCATAGATTCTTAAGATTCACAAATATATATAAGCATTCCGATATATTATTTAGTAAACATAATTAGCAGTTTTTTTCTCATACAAATATATATTTTTGGGCTGAAAAGCTGTTCGTTAATGTCAATGTAATGTGTTTATTTATACATTTACGAACCTTGCGATTTCCGAGTATCAACAATAAATGTGACGTTACTTAATAAGGATCTTTTTATCTATCTATTATATGCTTTAAAATAAAGCCCTCCTTTATTTATTATTGCCTAGTAAGCCGGGCCGCAGATAGTGTGAATGGAGCCTAATCCACCCCTAACGAAGTCGGAAGTGCGTCAATGACGAAGACATAATGCCGGATATCCGGATATGAGGCCGTAAATTATAAACGAGCCTATTTCAGGTGTCACTCCACGTGACGTTCACAAATGGACAATATTAATGTAGAAGGCAAAATAATAAATTTATGTTCTGCGAAGTTCAATTGCTTTAGGCTCTACCGATAATCCTCCTTTCAAGAACAAAAATGTATGCATTAAGATTATTATTTTGTATACTCATAAAACAAAACGCAATCCGACAGCGTAAATATAACTTAACTTTATTCGTATAATTCCATTTTGTAATATTTCAAATTAGATTAAGTCGTTTATTTATTCCATATGAAAATAATCGAAGAAAAAATAGATGTATGTTAGTTAGCTAGATAACACAACGCTGTATATTAGTGATCACTAATCACGCATCTTTTTATAATAGTGATGAAGAGATAGCGAAAGGAATTCTTAGTAAGAGTGAAACAACGGTGTGAGTTATTTTGTCGTAGTTTGTTGAATTTTTTAGTGGCGTTCCTTTAACAAATTCCTCAAAACTTGCATTTGAAAATATATCAGTAGCACTTTAGCTTAAGCCTCACAAGTTCGGCGAAAACTCGTTCTCTACGAGAGCCTAGCCGTCCGATGCTTGCATAAATTAAAACTACCCTCAGCAGACTTATGGAAATTGTTCGATGTAAATCATTAAGTATGCTTTCTACAGCACTGACTGTAACTAGGAATTTTTCTTCAAACCACCCCCCCCCCCTCAAAATTTCTTTGCCCTCATCAGTTTTTCTTGAAACTAGTAGATGACAAGAAATTGATATCGCTTTCCATTGCGACGTGTACTGCTCGCGTAAATCAACAAATTTTAGTTAAATTTTACTCTTATTTTTATAAATATTCAATTTCTAACTACAGTTTCATTCGTTAAGCTGTTTAAGCTAAGATTGTTTGCATTTAATCGTAGACACAAGGAGTAGTGGGTACTTTGTGAAATTTATTAATGTCTAATTCATTAGGGTTAACACAATTAGTTTACATATTTCGGTTTTATATACAATAATAACCCTCAAATACAACCTCAATTGTCTATTTTCCCGCTTCACCTAAAAGCTTAAAGAACATAGTCTTCGAATTGACCTCCTAAAGTTAAGAGTGGGCCAAAGTAATGAAACTCGTAAATACGTCGTAAATGGGACCCGAATTCGATTCACCACTTACGAGATTTCATATCATAATGGGTTTTTTCAGTGCACAATACATGGAGTAGCAAGGTCGTATATAGCTTGTCCTCTAACCGAGAAGACATGCTTGGGTTTGTATTAACTTTCAGAAAAACTGTTGACTTAGACTTTCAAATAATTTCTAGAGTTATTTCAAAATCTAAGTCAACAACGCTATGTATGTACTGAATATTTAGAGTAAACGTACTCGAATTTATTCGAATAGCACATTATAGACATACTGTCTACTGTATATGCGAGTAGTACACATTTAAATAAAACACTTTAATGGTTTAAAACGCGATAAATGTTAGTTAAACTTAATTGGGCGTCGTACGAAACGTCGGACCGTAGTTAAAATAGTTGTCAAATAAGTTCAACTAATATATATCGCGTTTTAAACCGTTAAAGTGCTTTATTTAAACATCGTTATATAGTTATGTATAACAAGAAAATAATTATTTTCTCGACGAGTCAACAGTTTTCTTAAATTACATACTGTCCTTCCTCGTGCTTCGGGTTGTTGAAAACAAACTACAATCTCAAATTTTTTAACATATTACGTGGCCGCTGCAAAACGGGTTATGTCAATCTTTCTTTCCGGGTGCGATATTTATCAAAGATCTTTATAAATAATTAACGCGTCGGTTCGTTTAGTAAATATTTTTTACTATAATTTCTTGTTTTCTCGAGTCATCTTTTATACGGTAGAGGCGGACGGATAAGCGCGGAGTTTACTTGATAGAAAGTGAAATACCCCAGAAATTTGAAAACCCATAGAAAACCGAAACGCGATTAAGTTAAACGGTGAAGGTGGATCGTGGCGGGGACGGAATTTCGATATTCCAAACGAGGTCCAACATGTTGTAGAAATACAAATTGACTAGAAATATGTTGACCCGGGGGGGATCGAACCCAAAGACCGTTGAATATTACCCACACATTGCATCCATTTCGCCGACGAGTCCGGCCTTCGGCCCTTTAAAAATATGAAAAACGCAAAAAAGAAACTAAATACTACACCCACCGAGCAAATAGTAGACATTGAGTCGTGTGTTACACAAAAGCATCCCTTAGCATTAGTTGTGAACTTCGTTTGTAAATTTTTAAGCTTATTGTGGCAAAATTTTCGTATTACTTGCCCACGAACCGTCGACGAGATCCGTTCGATTCAATAAAAATACAGAAAATTGTATTTGATGTAAAAATTCGAGAAATTACGAAATAATTATCATAAAATAAGCAGCGGCCACGGCGATGAGATTATACGACATTCACACCAAACCAATTAAACGAAATATTATAAAAATTTACAATTACTGGCTTTCGACATTCAAATTAACTCACAATCTACAGTTTTTATAATCTCGGATAATATATGATTGAACAAATACCATTCTATCATTTACCTTCATACCTAATGACTTTGATCTCGCCCTATCGCAGCCTTGACCGTCGCCTTTATCTCAGTCGTATGACGGACGGACGCGTTATTTTATTTATATATTAACATTGCATCCTTAATTCGAGTGTAAACGAGTTTATCGTCAGTTGATAACGACATGGCGTTCAAAGCGAACCTCACGCTCAACGTCCTTTTTATATCCTTCGCGCTCATTCTCACCAACGTCATCCGGCTGAGGCTCCTGCCCTTCAATGATGACGCGAAACGGTCCCTCGGGTATCCGTCGGACAGCCTCCTGAACTTCACAGAATTGGCGACCGAGTACGGCTACCGCTCGGAAGAACACACGGTCGTCACGGAAGACGGTTACATGCTGACGATATTCAGAATCGTGAAGCAGAATTGTCAGGGGGTCATGAATGGACCGCCGGTCGTTCTGATGCACGGTTTACTGCAGAGCTCCGATGCGTGGCTGGACGCCGGACCCGACGCCGGATTGGCGTATCTCCTAGCCGACGCATGTTTCGACCTCTGGGTCGGGAATCAGAGAGGTAACTACTACGCGAGGAGACACGTGCGCTACGACCCAGACGCAGACGCCGATTTCTGGAACTTCTCGGTCGATGAAATTGGGCTTTACGACGTTCCGGCTACGATCGATTACGTCCTCAATCATACGCACAGTGAAAAGTTGAATTTCATCGGATACTCCCAGGGCTCTGGGACGTTCTTTATAATGTGTTCAGAGAGACCTGGCTACTGTGATAAAGTGAACGTATTAATCGGTCTCGCGCCGGCCGCGAGGCAGACGTACACAAAGTCGGTGATATACAGAATCGCCTGTATCACCATAGCTGGAATGGAAGGTATGTTGAGAGCCGTCGGTTTCGAAGAGATATTTTCCAAGGGGCAGTTGAGTCAGGAACTTTTGGGCTTCATTTGCCAAATGAAAGCTCTAGCCGAGCCGCTGTGCGGGACCGGAGAGCAACTGTTCGATTCCTTCCATCCGGGCTCCATCAGTAATAGGACCCTTCGCGTCATGTTTGGCCACTTCCCCGCGGGGACCTCCGTCCGCAACATGGCCAGATACGGACAGAGCATGCTGACGGATAAATTTCAGAAGTTCGACTTCGGCGCCGAGAAGAACTCGCTGATCTACGGCGAAGAACGGCCGCCGCAGTACAACATGAATCGCGTCACTGTACCTGTGGTCATTATGTACGGACTGAACGATCACTTGGTAGACCCAAAAGACATAGATTGGTTGGTCGAGAACCTGCCTAACGTCCTGAGTGTGAAGCGAGTGGCGGACCCTCTTTGGAATCACTTCGACGTTACGTACAGCCGGTATACGGGGAAAATGCTTTTTCCAGCCGTGCACAGGTATCTGCTGAAGTTTAGTTCGTGAAACCAATTGAGCGTCTGAGTTGGTGTGAAAGAACTAAGATATGTGATATGTTATAACTATTTCCTGATATTACTCAACTGTGATAATATAAAAATAAATATTATTTATTTGACGTAGTCGACATTTAAAAGCCTACATTCCTATACGATACAGGAAAATATATACCGATTACCACTATAGTATAGTGTATACATTTTATACAGTCGACCAGTTTCATGAGGAAATATGTAGTAGTCTGGTTTTATTAATAATTTTTAAATAATTCTTAGTTTTATTCTGTTTCTGGTTTCTGTGATTTCATTCTCAAAATTGTTTCACACTTACAACATTATTGATTTAACATATAACAAGGAAGTCTTGTATTTACTAAGTACACTATTGTCGAGCTTAAATTCGCGTCGTTTGAAAAGCAAACATTTTGTTATGATTCAAATAAATCATTACTTTGTTAGTTCTCCAAAATCGCCATCATCGATGACGAGTGTTTATTAAAGTTATAGTTTGGAGAAAAACAGACGTGATTGTATTCGCTATACTATATATAGTTTACGGAGTAGTAGGTACACATAAAAAAAACTGCAAAGCATCCGAAGCGTCTAGCCGCAGTTCAAACAATTTTCAAATAAGTTTAACTAATATATATCGCATTTTAAACCGTCAAAGTGTTTTATTAAAACGAATTCGCTATATCAACTATTAATTATTCATTAAAGAAATTATTTCAGCCCGCTTTAAGTCTGACCGGAACCGCTTTAAGTTTGGAGTGCTAATATAAATATCCTGTGCTACTAGTTATAAGTAATGAACAGCGGAAATCTGCGATTACGCACGATTGTATTTATAAAAAAATCGTCGTTATTTTTAATTATGCGAAACAGCGTTAACGGTGTTATTAATGGATGTATAAAATTGAATCATTAATATAATAAGACCCGGAGCGGGTGACCCCAAAGCGTTGATCACGGTTGTAACATTGGGACCGGTGCGTTCACCTGGCTCGCCTTGAACTTGACGAATCTGCGCAGGAGTCGATTCCGTCATCTTTACGCTGTGTTCGGTTCATCGCACAATGTAAGGTTAGTATTGTTAAGTAAATGTAGTTACGTATATTTACATAAAGCGAACGACGACAAATAATATTTCAATAAAAATATAATGTTTAAGTCGTATCCACGAAGTTCATTATCATAAATAAATATAATAATAACGGACATAATGTTATCGGTCGAAGTTACACGAAACAAGATATTACATGTTGAACAAGAAACTTATTTCCGTGAAATTGATAAGTAAAAAACATCTACGAGTTCCTTTAAGTGTTGCGTTCATACAATATTTTGAAAGTCGATAATGAGACATGCCAGTTTACATTCAAAGGTGTTTTTTTGTGTGTTGTTAGGACTTTATGACATTACGTTATCTCCTCACAACATGTTGTTTTCTACGTAAATATACAAAATTAGTTAACTTAATGAGGTAATTAAAATAGTAACGACTAAATTATACCAAAATGTAATAATATATATTCTGCTCTTATCGAGTGTTTCACAAAACAAACAAAGATAACACAATGTATGTCTAATAATAATATTAATCGACGACACACATTGCTATAAGACAATTACAAACTTTACCTCAATGCTTTTAAACAGCCCGCAGACTAACGTTATCCACCGACTTTTGCGCCCTGCTCAAAGAATCTAATATTTCGGTCGGGCAGGCCCTGCACAAGTCTGATCGATAATCGAGCCCCACAAGGGGAAACGGCATTTCCATAGGTACACGTTTCTGTAGATGTCATAATTTTAAATAGTAGTTGTAAAAATTGTTCTTAGAGGTAATTGTTGTCGTGAGTTGAACATAATAACTAGGAAATTATAGCGTTGTCTTATATTGTTATTGTGCGACAGACGTACTCCTGCGACTATAAATATAAGACAATTGTGTCTAATTTAAGAATAATTAACCTCTTCAGTGTAATGACGTGATTAGCACAGTTTGAAGTTATTTGTCAAAAATAAAACAAAAATTATCTGTCCATGAAACTAGGTGCGCTCCAATATAGTTAAAAATAAAACTCTACAATTTGTTTTAAAGTTATTTTAAACGTTACGTTTTCTACGCCATAAGATAACTACAACTTGTATAAATGACAATGTGGTGGTGGTGATTACATGAGGCGATACAAAGGTTAGCTCGAGGGAGGAACGAGAACGGAGAGCGCAAACGTAACCACATCAGCCCTGGGCATAAAGCTGGCCGTAAACGAGTGAAGAGCACCGGGATAGATAGCCGCTTTACGAGATCGTAAAGCGAACATTAACTTCACGATAAAGTGAATCGAGTCTTCTGGCTCGCTGTCACACTGAACTGTAACGTGTTTGGTGATCTGCTTAGATGTTACGCTAGACGCCAGTTGCTTTAAATCCACTTGTAGTTATTAGTGTAGACAAGTCAGGCAAGAGTTTTAAAACAAAATAAAAAGCAGTCAATTATTTTCTGTTATGTAAAAAACTTAAAGAAGAGGCAATTATGTAAAAAAAAAATTACAAAGTAATATTGTTTGTAAAAGAACGTGTTTACAGTTCACGTAAATAAAGAAAGCAATCCATTCAATTTCGGAGCGAATAAAACCTGAAAGAAATAGGCTCTTTAAGAATAATGGGCTCGGGAGGTTGAGATATTATTTAATTTGCTATAAAAATTGCCATCTCTCCGCACAAATTAATTTATCTCAGCCGCGAACACATGTCAGGGTTCGTATTATCTCTATATCTGTTCTCGTGAAATTTAATATTCGCGCAAAGATGTGATGTGATGTCAACATGTGATGTCGCATGTGAAAAGTTGAAATTTCGAATTTGAATGTAGGAGAGGAAAACTACGCAACGGAATTTCCAAAGATAATATAACATGGATAGGTTCTTTAAAAGTAAAATGTTACTGACATTTTCTTAGAAAACAAAAGAGAGGTTCTCCTTGCTATGTGCATTCCAGACGAACGGACAAACAATGTGATCAAATCTTATGTATTTTCAACTAAAGTAGAGTTTTACAAGAGTTCGTTCTCAATATATTGTAGCAGTTGCGTCTTCATTGCAAAAATATATTTTTTGCTGAGCTATTTTTACTAGAGTACTAATTTTGTTTCGTACTTAAATTTGAGGGATTGGCAATTTTTTTCACATGAAAATGGTGTATTATTCCTTTACTTTTTAAATAATAAATTTAACTCACTGCACAAGCTGAGTGTTAAAATTGGTGGTATATTTAGGCTTGGAGACTTAATTACTTTTCGTTTTAAATTACAACTGTTTTAAAAACAATACTTTAATACAATAGGAAATTAATAATAAGTGTTTTAAAGGGAAAGATAAATAATAATTTCTAATGCTACGAACTCGCTACGAAATCCCTACGCCGTAGCACTTCAATAGGTACTTGTCAAATGTGCTTCTTTGTTTCAAATGAGTGTCGAACTTTCGCTGTTGGAAGCTTCGAATGTTTACACACAGGAAAGGCTGATAATATATACATATTTTACCCATTCTATTGCAAATGTAAACTTGTTTATCCGTCGTGCTAAATAAGCTAATAGATTATTGTTACAGCATTAGGAAATAAGAAAGGCTTTGTTAAATCCCAGTAGAGTTGTATCCTACTATGTCTTTCTCAACTTACTTCTACACAAATCCTAGATTACTCTTCCGCATAATTTTTTTATTGGTTAAAAGAAAGACAAAATAAGGTATAGATTTAGTTCGATTTCGTTATATTTCTTTTCAAATCGCATTCTATGTATTAATAATATATCATTTAACTGAAAAATAACGCTTGTCTATTTATAACATTGAATATATTGTTTACTAAAGTTTCTTATATTTTTGAGTTGATCGGTCTTCGAATTTAGAGCAGTTCCAATAGCTGAAACGTATTTAAGCTATACCCAGAAATACAAGTTGCGATAATCAAATTCAAATAAAGGGCGCTCAACGCCTGAGAAGATTTGAGCGAACGTTTACATAAAGACGTCAAATGTTGATGTTTAAAATTTGAAGGGCGGAGCATCAAAGGTTTCAATCCGTCCGATACGGATGATTAGATCCAATTATCCGTGAACAGCCGTCGCACATTGGCAGCTGATTGATCGCGTCGATTTGACCAAAACTATCGATTCGAAAGCAATTACGGCCGACTAATTTACATTTTATTAATCGTTACGTCACAGCCAGGCCGAAGCTGACTGTTCTGTTAACTACATATCGTTATTAGTAACTGTTAAAATTACAATGTGGTTGAGGGCATATTGCTATAAAACACGGTTAGTAACCTTGAAGTCTTTCGTCGTTGTCATTACACTGTCAATTACGTCATACGTACACGAGTGTTTTACACCAATATAAGCTAATGTATTAAAAACATTCTTTTGATTTTGTCGTAATAAACAGTCTCTATAGTTAAAATGTTAAACGCGTTGTCACCGCTTCGCGTAACGTTCAAATCGAGAGAAAACAAGAAAAACTTTTTCCATTAGACAAGTGTGACTAATAAACGCGTGTGTTTGATATTTCGAATTCGCTTTTTTAATCCGATTTTCCTATCGAAACGTTATGCTTCGAAGAATATAAATGTTAATAGACACTATATGATAGAAAGCCGTGTTCCGCATTGCGCAATTAGGTAAGGCAACGAAGGTGACCCTTTTAATTTTACTTTTTAATATAATTTAATGTTTTAGTGGGTGTAGCCCAGTACGAAAAATAATTATGTAAATATGCGATTCAAATCTGCAACATCTGTCTCCACTTTCGAGAGTGTAGGCGATGGGTTTTTAATAATTTAACTTTCCTTAAATTGTTTTCTTAAGAACGCACAGAAGCACAGAAGTCTATAAAGTTATTTGTCGTGTTCTTTCAAATTCAAAAAATGGTACGAAACCTTTGCTAAAGTGTATCTCACGCTCACTTTTCCCTTGATACGACGCTTTCCATAATCTTTTTATAATGTTCATATTCTCCGTATAGTGTGGAGCGGGTGTAAAGTGAGTTATTTTCTTTTGTGAAACTTTACTCGAACAGAAATATTCGCTGAAATTTTTCAACACAACACAAAATTGCTTTTTTTTAAATAACTGGTAGCCTGTAACAATTTTGTATTTAGCTTAGGTTTAAGTATCTACTACTAATTTTGTGAATTTGCGAACCACTTGATATTAATTAAAGTATAACAGACAGAATCTGAAATGAAGGCAGTAAATATGAACAATCAGGTCGACTTTCGATTACACCTGTGCACTGACTGTACTCGAGAGAATCAGAACCTTTTAGTTGGCGATGAAGCCTGTAAGCCTTTTCTTCGGCACTTAGGGGCGATTACGAAAAAATACAAAGAAACTCGAAACAAAGGCGTTATTGAATCAGCCGAGCCGAGTGCAGCGTTACCGTACATGTTTTAAGAGCGAAATGATGCTGAGTGCCAACCCTATTGTTCGCAGACTAGCGATTACAGTTTTGTCGTTGGGAGCGAGCTTTTACTCGACAACTACGACATTGTCCTGCGGCCGCTGGAACGTCCAGGCTGACACATCTGTGTTCGCCTGGGTTTCGATTTCAAAGACGACAAAATACGGCAGAATCAGTCGTGTTAGTTATTTCTGAAAACCATTTCACTCTTTCTTGGGTAGCAGTTTAGACGAGAGGTTTACCAGTGACCACTACTTTTGAGCTATATAATTAGCCACAACCTATTAAAATTGCCTAAACTATATAAATGCATAATAAATATTTGCAAAGGTCTTTATTGTATGATTCATATCGTACATGAGTACACGAGTAGGAAATAATATTAAAAGAAATAATAATTACTTAACTAGCTCAATATTGAATTTCTACAAAAAACATTAGTTCAGCTATTTGAATTTACTTGAAACTGTTCACTCGGCATGTAGGTATAGAAATCAAATTAAGTAATTTAGTGGATACTGACATTACAAGAAATTAAATTCATACTTATACAACAATTTAGTTCTGGGCAACGAAAAAACGATATTAGATAGATATCAACCTACAAGAGAGACAATAAACGTATTATTTTTTTTTTTCTAAAAATACCTAACATCTCGTATTTTTAATGCTCACATAGTCTGTGTCTCGATCTTCCCGAGTGCTGCTCGGAAACAAAAGATACCACAGTATATACATATTTTCGTAAAAGCCGCAGATTTTATCCGTACAATACACAACTAAGAATACCTAGTTAAACAATAATTTACGAGACAAATGAGTTTCTCAGAGAGCATTTGTAGGCGACGTAATCTATTAAATTTAACTATGTAAAGCCTTCGTCAGCTTCAATTCAATGACATTTTCAAGCGTCTGAATAATCTGGAGCCGCTTAACCGGCTCGTCTACCCCTAATACTCATTACTCATTTACGAAATAATTAAGGATAGTAAATGTCTCCTCGGTATATGTATTTTTTAAATCGCGTAGTGCCCGGATTCAAATCCCGGAAAATATACTATTTTTGTATTTTCTTCACGTAGTTTTACCAAATGAATCATAACACATGAATTTGTCTCTAGGTAGTTGTGATGGGCAGCAGCACAACTTCAGACAAAACCATCAACACGAGCACAGATTCCGCCGCCACCGCCCTCACCTCCATCACCGGAACCGATGAGTCCATGGACGCCGAACCCGACCCCCCCTGAACCTCCGCAGAACCTTATAGACGACACGCCCCCCCGCGAATCCCCCCCAGCACCGCCCCACCACACTACCACAGGGGACAGGACAGCTACGAGTTCGAGCCGCCATCGTACGCGAACCCCCAGTCGGCCACCGACGCTATCGACTCGCCCAGACCCGGTCCAGCGAAGTTCATCTTCGATGTACCTATACCTGAACCTCATCAGAATCAGAAAAAGGTAGAAAAGGTAAGAAACACTCACTTGATAAAGAATTACGTTGTTCACTTAAAGCAGACATATAAAGTACACTATAATGTGTTATGTGCAGCAGTGATTTAAAACTAGCACCGAATCGTACACTCTTCTCTCTCTTCCCGACAGAGAAATAAGACGCAAGTGAGCCAACCGAACCCAGAAATAACTGCGCCTTCCACCTCAATCCAAGTTCACGATAAGATCGAACCACCCAAAAGTCCAAAAGTCACTCAAACTAAATATGAAACCCACTTTAACTTTGACCCTGAAACCGTGAGAAGAGGGAGCGAAACTAAAAAGAGAGATAAAGAGTATTACAAAGACGAAGTGAGCAGGCTCAGGAAGCAGCTCGAGGGCACCGAAGTGTTTACAACGACAAGGAGAAGATCTTCCACGCATCAGCATTCCGTTCCACCGCCGTCTTCAAGAAGACAATCGACTGGTTTGTTTGAAGTCTTTGCTGTACATTATTTTCTCTGTCGTTGAAAATCTTCTTCATATCTAATGATATGAAGAAGACTAATATAATGATATCTTTTAAATAAAACACTTTAACGGTTTAAAACGCCATATATTAGTTAAACTTATTTTAAAAATGATTTTTAACTTCTGCCCGACGTTTCGCCGCCGCCGCGTTTCAGCAGCCGTGGTCACGGGGAGACTTTTTCTCTCTCGTAAACTATAGACGATATTTATCTTTATATAAAAAAAACATTCATGTCTGGTGTATAAAAATAAGGAATAGATTTAACTATTTCTAATTTTTTTTACTTTTAGCAGCTCAAGTGCACGTGACAGCCAACCCCCTGGATTCGGCGTCGTCCATGCCGGCCGGGCGCACCACCATCGTCGTGCAGCAACCGTCTCTGTCGTTGGACTACGGGGGCTGTTCCACGATCCTCATCAGGGACGGCGAAGAGGGGAGACGGAGTAGTAGAGCTTGTGACCACATCCAGCAACTCTTGGATGTGACTAGTCAATTCACTTCTGAAGATTTGCACGAGTTTGATAAAAGGTTAGTGACCTCGCGTGCGTTTAATATTGATTCGATAAATCTTGTAGCTTTTATCTTCTTAAAAATATTGTTGTTAGAGAAAAATGGTTAGATTATACTAACTACGTAGTGGCGAAATTAAGAAATGTTTACGTCTACTTAGGGACGAGACATTCGAAGGCTCCGTTCGCTGTTTGTTTTAATTTAAAAAGATCAAAGCCATCCTTCTTTTATCTCGCACAAACAATGATAATGGTTTAAACGACGCAGGTGTCGACAAACACTCGTTTAGAGGAAAGATCTTATTTCGCCCTCGTTCGCTCCTCGCGGGTCGCGTTATCTAACGCGAGACAATTGTGATAAGAATTTATTTTATTACATGGAAGGAGAGATTTTTTAATTTCATTTCGTTTTATTACCTTTGAAAAACGGATTCATAAAAAGTTTGTAATTTTTTTGTTATTGTCATGTACCCTGAAGAAATACTGCTAGTACTGCAAACTTATTAAATAAAAATTGACCTAATACTGCATACGAATCTAATTTAGAATATCAATTCAAGCATTATTAATTACGCCGTAATGAAATTAATTATCCCAAAAGTTACACGTTATGGTAATCGTTCGGAAAAGTTACGCAGAAATTCGTAGGCGAAAACACAATAATTTGAGACTCAATCGCCTCGGGCTCCCGAAACACGTCTACACCCAAATCGTATAGAAAATATTTATTAAATTACGACTTTCTTCAGTGAGGGCGCCTTCCTTTGTGGGACGGTCATCGAATGCGATAATTAACATTCATTGACCGTTGAACCATGAACTGCGCCCGCGAGGAAGCAATTTCTTTCGAAAGGTACAGAATTCCCTTACCTGGATAAAGGAAGGGTCGGCAGTCGTCCAAAGCTTTATTGTTTTGGTGATAAAGCTACTTACGCTATTACGAGAACAAATTTAGACTAATTTGAAACTTCAATTGTGAAAATCAAAAGTGAGAAAAATATTTAATGTAAGTAAACTGCGAGAATTATTTTTCGATTCCGGCAATGTATGCTCTTCCTTTGTCGTTCTATTGTTCTCTGATATACGATATGAGCGCGGTACAATTTTTATCGTTCTTTTAAGCTTAGATGTTGCAATGTGTTCTTTGACTCATTTATAGCGACACATGTCGACGAATCCTACAATTTGTTTGCAATATCAGCTTTCATAAATTTACTGATTCTCTAATTAAACAAGGCTAGAAGTTACGACATAGTCTGGTATATGAAATCCAATCTTCCTAACACTAAGCAGTGCTAATACCTAACATTACGTCACAAACGGGTGTACGCAAATAGGTGACTAATGTATAGTTAGTTACCTATTTAATATTGCCTACTTTATGGGCTTAAATTTTTTAAGTATTCATTTTTTGTTTATTTTATATATTACGGATGACCCATCTGTGAATATCTTACCTCTGTTATGTTAGGTGCGTCGATGGGCTCCTCCTGTAATTACTACCTAATTACTTCCTCTGGCAGATCCCGCTCGCTGATTAACAACTCGACGTTTCCTAATTAATTATTATTGTTTCCTTTACCGAACTGAAAATTTTGCCAACTCACTGCGCAAGGATTGTTTGTTGTCCTATTAGTTGATCGAGCGTTTGAACAGAATTATCGTTTTACTTAATTATAATATTTTTGAAACTAATAGAGATGGATGTAATAAATAAAATAGTGGATATGTCTTCAAGATATTACTTGTGAAGTTCAAAATGTACAATTAAATGGCTGATAAAAATGAAGGGGTCGGATCTCCACCGGATCAGACGCAGAAAGATAAATTTAATTGTCTTCCGAAAGAATTTGATGAATACGAACATTATTTTCCGAAAACAGAAAAACGATAAAATATATTTCTGAATCATATCGAACTTCATTTGGAAATCTCTCGAAAGACGGACTCCACGCATCTCGTTTAGTTGTCGTATGGCCGGGGTATTTCAGTTTACATAGCAAAGCGACAATTAGACTATTTAACGCGAACAAAAAATGTACCACCACAGTGAACTGTACCGTCTCAGTACAGTCCGCAGCGCAGACGAATTGATTTACGAGTACTATTTGAATGCACACATAAATTCAATCAGCACAATTTGTGAGAACACAAGATGTTATCTCTCGGAGCCAGACGAGCGGAATACACCGAATCGATCGCCGATTAAGGATATGTAGCGAATGATTGATGCGGGACAGATCACTAATTAAGCCCGGAGTACTTCGGACCGGGACCGGACTCGGCTCTACGGTAAGCCTTTGAAACGGGGATTATCGGAATCTGCTACTGGAACAGCTGATGATGCTATTAACTTGAAATCTCACACACTAGAAACGGTTTTGGGGGAACCGACGCAGTAGTTTTTTACTGGATTGTTAGTGTTTTGTTTTCACTATCTTAATTCAGGTATGTGTCATACGCTACGTCGACACGATTCAACAGTAACAGATTTTTTATTATTTATTTTTATTTACTTTAATTAGCCGAGCGTGAAAAGCGTGCAACAGTTCGTTTATGCCACGGCTCATAACTTATTTTACATAATAAAATAACACAATACAAGAACTGCTAAGAACGGCGTCCTGCGACTGATCCGAGAAATACTCTTCAATTATTTCCTTACAGTATGTTCGTGTTTCCATTTTGTTCGGCGGGGCTCCGAGTCGCAAATGAAATCGAAAATATAAAATCGTACACAGCAGAAACAGGTGTCACAATAGTCCCGCGCTAAGCACGTCTATTAGCGGCGAACACTTGTCGACACGCGATTACTCTAACAGCGAATAAATATCCACTTTACGAACATTATACTTTTGTTTCGACCTGACACGCGACATTCACCCCGCTGGGGAATGTTTCTACTTTTTGTGACCTGTGTTCGATAACTAATGCACAAGTTATTTTTATTCATCGACATATAGGATAGTGGAACCCAACTGAACGTTAACTAGTAAAGCCTAGGTAAGTAGGTTAGCGTCACTATCATACCTAATTGAAGGATTCTCGGTTTCCTATGGAACGGGAACGAGAAGTTTTATTTATAATTCCTTGTATAAATTAAAAGTAAGTATTTCTCTGTTAAAAGTCGAACATTATCTCTGAATCAAAGCGAATCTTAACACTTAGGTCTTAGGCAGTGGCGTAAGCACAAGTGAGCTTATTATAGAATATGAAAATGTTTATCATATTCATCGCGCATCTTAGAAAATAGGTCAAAGTTAAGATGATTTATAAATAACCCTTCGTAAAATAGCGAAAGTCCAATGCAAGTAGCTCCAACTAAGCTAACTTAAGCATCATCTTGTTCATCATTGTTAATAAGTTATGTGAGTACTGTTTCGATTCGAAAAACTTTGTACCTCTTTCGACGAAGTAGTAAGCAGAGATTTTTGGTCACCGACATACTACTACTACTTCATTTTTGTTGACAAACCACTTGTCTCTTTAACCGCTAGGTATGGCAGCCCCCACCACTCCCGGTCTCAATCGGTGAAAGCGGCCAGGTCTCGGACGGGAGAGCGGCAACTGCTGGGGCTGCCGCAGCAGAGAGCCCGCGTCGCCTCAATGCCCAACACGGGCGTCGAGGAGGAGTACTACCGACTGAGGCACTTCAGCATCACTGGTATGGCTTTGAGTACCTTATCAGCCTCAACACTAACGTCCCACCGAAGCCTCAATCTATCTCATAGGCAAATGTAATCTACTTTTTCTTATCGGGTTCATCTTTGATGATTATCGTAACCATTCTTTAAAATTCTAGAAAATAAACTTTCGTATGTGATTAGGTAAAGGAGTGGTGAACAGAGGTGATTCGCTTCGGTCGAGAAGATCCAGGTCTAACACTTCAGTGGCGTCCAGCGCTTCCAGTACGGAGGCGGTCACGAGGGCATCAGCACCATGTTCATTGGCTTCCTCCAGGTAATTTTTGTCGGATTAGATCTGCTATAGCTTTTAATATAGAATACTACGAAGAAATGCGTCGACCTAGGAATGCGATTACTTTCCCCAGGGACTCCTCAGCCGGCTTGAGCTCGTATAGGGTGCTCGTTCTGGGCGGGCCAGGCGTCGGGAAGTCCAGCCTCGTTGGGCAGTTCATGACCTCCGAGTATCTCCACGCGTATGACACAAGTATAGGTATTTTTAATGTTTACACGCTGCGTATGAATTTGTAGGCTTTTTTAATTCGTGCATTTAAGATGAATACTACGGATATTAATAACTGTATTCTTTGATTTAACTTAAATTAGTTGAAATTTCCAATTTTCCAGCTGTATTTTTATTAACTTTGAACGTTGCCTGTGCGCTTGCTGTGTTAGGGGCATTTTTCCTTAACGAAAAGTAGCTGATTATATGAATAGAGCCGGATTTTCCATACTTACCGACCATGTTTTAATTTTACAGCTTATTTCATTTAATTGTAAATCTCTTTAAATTTTGCGATATTTTCATAATATAAACGGATAACCTTCTTCGTACAACACTGTTTTTCCACAGACTTAGTCGATCGAAGTATCACTATGACAGCCATTCTCGAGACATTATTTCATTTTAGGATTTGAACTCTTGAAAAATGTGGAGTTGAATAGTAAAGTGAATCATGTGTACGGACAATAATTTTTTGGGTAGTCATTTAGGTAATTAATGTTTGTACACATTTTCTACGAACTCACTGGAACGAAGTATACCAACATGTTTATACATGTTATCAAATAAGCACCGACGTCAAATACGTTTGAGACGGTTTCCATGGCAACTCGAGATCATTACTCGTCGAAGATCAAACAGTGTTCAAGCACCGAATAATTACTCTTTACTGAAGCATCCCCGCACCCTTGAGATCGTGTAAGGAGCGGAGAAGGGTTCGTCTTCAAAGGTTACACAAAACACGCGTCGGCCACTCATACGTAACGGGCTATTGGAAAGCTGATTATCGACACGTTTCTGTTTGATCCGAAAAGATAATTTCTATCATTCACACATTTTAGATGACGATTCCGGTGAGAAATCCGTGTGCGTTCTGCTGGCTGGCGAGGAGTCGGAGATCACCTTTCTGGACTCGCCACCTGACAACTTTATTGTAAGTTATTTGGTTCCTTTTTTACTTAGCTCTTGGTCCGTTTTCGCAAGATGTTTTATATTTTGATGCCTTTTGTCTACTTTCATTTCGCTTAGTAATGTTAGACTTCGATACATAGTAATGAGCCTTTTATGCCACGCCATATTGTTAGAAAAACGCGTATTTGTATTTTTCAGGCTGAAGGATGCGCGCACGGCTATTGCGTGGTGTATTCGACCGCCGATCGCGCAAGCTTCGCCGAAGCTGAGAAGCGACTGCAGACGCTGTGGGCTGCGGGCCACACGACCAGGAGAGCCGTGATCCTCGTCGGCAATAAGGCCGATCTGGCCAGGTCGAGAGTTGTGCCGACTGATGGTAAGTACAAAATGCGCCGTCTCCTCCGATTATCAATCTTAGACAAAGGTTACGTCTAAAATGTAGAAAGTGGACATCTTTAAAGCCAGACCATGTGATATAATTAATCCATATAGCAAGACACCAACATACCCAAAAAAACAAATTAAAGAATTCCCATTATTCTTCCCGCGATCATCACAAGTGGCGGTAGTGTTTTGCGTGCTTATATTTTTCTATAACACTACTTTTGTTTTTAAAATGAATTGTACCAAATGCAATGAATCTTTGACGGACTCGGTGTCGTGTGCGCAGTGTTCGGGTGCTTATCATTACGTGTGTGCTGGGGTTTCGGAAACCAGCTACAAGAAAATGGGCCCCGAGAAGCGAGCGGCCTGGCGGTGTATAACGTGCCGCGCCGTGGTGTCTACCGACAACACTACAAACGCTGAAATTTTGAGGGAATTAAAGAACTTGAAATCTGAATTTAATAGTTTCAAATTGGATCTTGATACGGTGAAAAGGGACACTCACGATACAGTGGATGCGGTGCGGGAGTTAACGTTGAGTTGGACCAGTTTGGAAACGCGAATAAATCTCATCGAAGAACGAATGGGCGAACTGGAACTGAAAATAACTAAAATCTCCACCGACTGTGACAGTTCTAGAGAGGAAGTCGCTCTTCTCAAACATAATCATAACCTGCAAGACCAGTTCTCGCGCTTGAACAATGTTGAAATTTTAGGAGTGCCAAGCAAATCAGGCGAAAACCTACACAACATAGTGAGCGACATTTGTGCAGTGACGGGTTTTCGGCTTGAGCCCACCGACGTCGACACAGTTCATCGAGTTAGACAATTCGCAACTCATGACGGGCAGGCCCCCGGCCCCCGGCCATTGTGGTACGTTTTACCCGGCGCAGACGCAAGGACGAGTTGCTTGCAGCCGCCCGCGGGCGCACGGTGACCACAGCCGATATCAAGCTAGCCGGCCCCCAGTCCAAAATATTTATCAACGAGCACCTCACTCCATCCAATAAGCTGTTATTAAAACGTGCCCGCGAGTTAAAAAGTGAACTGAATTATTCCTATTTGTGGGTTAGGGACTGTAAAATTCTTATGCGTAAACACGAAAAGTCAACCATTATTCGCATTTCACAAGAATCAGATTTGTTAAAGATTAAATGACTAGTTCTACGTCAATATATTATTTCTAGAATAACATTTATGTGCATTATGAAGACTCTTTGTTATCAATCATATAATAGATACTGTAAACGTATGTCAGTGCTCATCCCAACCCATAGTATAAAACCATTAGTTATTACCTACGTTACCTTGCGCTATTTATTATTTGTTTTCACTCAATTCTTTATATGGTAGATAATAGCTTAAATTCGTTTAATATTTACTTCCAAAATGTGCGGGGCCTACGTACAAAATCTAATTTATTTTTTGCCAATGTTCTAAAAAGTCATTTTAATATAATATGTCTCGCCGAAACGTGGCTTACGAAAGATTTTAAAGACGCTGAATACTTTAATAATAAGTACAGTGTTTATCGTAAGGATAGATATGACACGGTAACGAGCGGTGAGACGGGAGCCGGGCCATCGCGGGGCGGTGGTGTGCTGATCGCGGTGGAGCGGGGGCTGCGCGTGCGCCGCGGACGATTGGTGCTCGTCACAGTCGGCCGAGGAGCTTTGGGTGAGCGTCGACGCGTGTAGCGTGCCGTGACCGTGCTCCTCCGCGATCACCGCATACACGAAATTACAAAAATGTTTTTCTGCACATCGCTTGTTGTTACTTCCCGCATAATAATAATCATTTGGCCTCGTTACAAATGTTTTTTGAAAACGCCGCAAAACTTATATTAGACAACCCTAATGATGTTTTTATTCTTCTTGGAGACTTTAATATATCTAATGCGATTTGGGAACCGAGTAATGACGTTTGTACTTATTTTAATTTATATACAACACTAAACGACACTAAAGTAAATGCCTTGATGGACTTTATGAATTTTAGTAATATCCGCCAATTTAATAATTGTCGCAATATAAACAATCGGGTTTTAGACCTCGTCTTGAGTACTATAAATTGTAAAGTAAAGCCAGCTAATCCTACCCTTGTCTTTGAGGATCTCCACCACAAGGCACTCGATATTCGGCTTTCCGTCTGTAATATTCGATATATTGCCGAGAAAAGCAGAATTAAACGGTTATATCATGCGGCCGATATTGACAGCATAAAAAGAGAAATTGCCAGCGTTAAATGGGTTGAAGAATTATCATCGCTAAATATTAATCAATCTGTAGAATATTTTTATACATTTTATAATAATCTAATGATTAATTTTGTTCCATCCCGTGTTGCATCAGTATCTACAAATTCCCCCCCTTGGTATTCTAAAGAGTTAATAAAAACTATACGTAGAAAATTAAAAATTCATTCTAAATGGAAACGTTACAAAAACCCCCGTGATTATTTAGATTTCAAATTCTTACGTGCTAAAGAAAAGTTGTTACAAAAACAGTGTTATACTAATTTTATCAATTTATCGGAAGAAAATATTTGTGCTTCACCTAAATATCTTTGGTCGTATGTAAAATCTAAACAAGGCGTAAACAATATCCCTACTTATATAAATTACAATAATTTTACTTCTGAAGATGGTGATACCATTTGCAACATGTTCAATGATTATTTTAATTCGGTTTTTGTTCAACATGATAATCTTAGTTACAATTATCCAAACTTAAATCAAAATTATGCAACTGCAAATTCTCAGACACATCCTTTGGTAGACATTTCCCATTTTGATATTCCCGAAGACTTGGTTAAGGAACATTTCGACCAGTTAGACGTTAGCAAAGGTCCTGGTTACGACGATGTTCACCCATTCCTAATTAAAAAACTTAGCTCTGAACTCTCTGTACCTTTAACCATAATATACAATAAATCAATTACTGAAGGCTGTTTCCCAGATATTTGGAAAAGAGCTTTGATAACACCTATATCAAAGGGTGGCGACCCTCATGACGTCAAACAATACAGACCCATATCTAAACTTAGCATACTCGGTAAGATTCTGGAGAAAATACTAGCTAGACATTTATGTATATTACTGCACAATCATATTCCTAATGAGCAACATGGTTTTGTTCAAGGTCGTAGTGTTAGTACTAACTTAATTTCCTTTACAGATTATATTCTAAAGTCCTTAGCTATAGGACAACAGGTCGATGTTGTGTATGCTGATTTTTCAAAGGCCTTCGATAAAATAAAACATTCTCTTCTTTTAGACAAGCTTTTGGGGATCGGCATTCATGGCAATCTTCTACGTTGGATAGCTTCTTACATTAATAACCGTAGTCAGGCTGTTGCTCTGAAAGGATACCGTTCCAGGTTCCTCCCGATACCCTCTGGAGTACCTCAAGGATCCCATTTGGGGCCCTTGCTATTCACGATTTATATATTTGACCTTCACACTTGTTTAGCAAACACAAGTCATTTGCTTTATGCAGATGACACAAAAATATTTAAAGTCATAAATTCAATTAATGACTGTATTGACCTTCAGAGTGATCTTCAGTCTTTTGAAAATTATTGTTACGAAAATCAATTGTTTCTCAATGTAGAAAAGTGTAATACAATAACCTTTTGTCGCAAAAATAACCCCTTAAAATATGACTACAAATTATTTGATAGGACCTTAAGTCGAGTAACTTCTATTAGAGATCTTGGAGTCACTCTTGATTCCAAGCTACAATTCAATGTTCACATTGATAATATAGTGTCTAGAGCTTTTAAAATATTGGGTTTCATATTAAGAATTTCCAAACCTTTTAAAAAGGCTACAACCTTAAAAATACTATTTAACGCATATGTACGTAGTTTATTAGAATTTTGTAGTGTAATTTGGAGTCCCCAATATAATAATCATATTAATAGAATTGAAAAAGTTCAAAACAAATTCTTAAAATCGTTAGATTATAAATCAGGTTCGAATTTCGTAAATTATGAATTGAGTTCCAACAGACACAACATCAAGTCACTAAGGTCACGCCGTGACTATTTAGATGCTATTTGTCTGTACAAACTAATACATAGCAGTATTGACTCTATACCTATCCTCGAGCAAATCGGTTTTAAAGTCCCCCGCCCTTCTTCCCGCATCAAGGAAACGTTTCACATTCCCACAGCGAGCACTAACTACGTGAAAAATAGTTTCATTATAAGAAGCTGTGATTTTTATAATAAGAATTTGAATTCAGTCGATATTTTTTCTAGTGGTATCTTTAAATACAAAACTTGTATATCTAAATTAATACTTAAGTCGTAGTTACAAAATTATTGTTATTATTTTTTAGATATTTTCTTTTACTGTGTATCTTGTTGTATTTACGTCACGTATATTTAATTAAGTGAAACTTTAGGTCTATTTGTTTAACATTTTAAGTAATCCATTGTTTTTTAAGTGACTGTTTGTTTCTTTTCCAAATAAAATAAATAAAAATAAAAATTATTGTCAATTAATACTGATGGAATGCTACACAAACTTAAAAAATATTTATTAATATTTTAACAGCTAATACTTAATCTTACTATAGATGTAAAAAGTGGAAAAAAAGGGAAGCACACGAATAATAGAAGAAAGAAATTGTCGACAAAAAACAATATAAGTTATTTTCGCTCGAATAACAACAATCAATATTTGACGTAAGCCAATATCCCGAGATCAATTGAAATAATTACGCAAATGTAAACCAACGCGAAATGAGTTCCTTCGCCATTATTCCGTTCAGATTTATTACATTATGATGTTAATCAACATTTCAATTAAACCACGGGAAACAACATTTCCAAAATTTGTCATTTCATGAGCAGCAATGAAAATAAGAACAAAGTAAAATGGAGTACGAGATAGACACAAAACTTCTCCTCTCTGTATCCTAATTGACGAACCAATTTTATTTGCTCGATTCTTGCCCAGGGTTTGCAACGCTAGCAGCTTTTTTTCTGTTGCTATTGAAGACGAGAAGCTGAAATTCTATTTAAATTTATTCTAGCTAGCTAACTACACTCGTCAAAGCTTCGGCGATTAAATACTAATAAAATTAATTAAGTTTCCGCTCAACGGACGAATGTATAAAATCGTAGATTTGATGCAGAGCGACTTACTGCAGCTATTGCACGAGGGTTTAAAATACCCCGATGAAAAGCTTAAAATTAAAATGTCTGACCGCTAAAGGTTTTCCGCGAAGACGTGAAAAGCGAAATAATTTGCGAGTTAATGTTCGGCGCCGCGACGAGGCTGCCTAATTACGAAGTAATTACAAACTTTATATAAGGTCTTATTCTTATGACGCGAAACTCATTTCGACGCTTGGCTTTATCCCGTTTATTAATATAATAAACTCGTGTTCAAAGTAAATAACTACATAGAAAAACTCTTAAACATCTAATATAACTAAGTATTTAGCGATAATACGGAGATACAATATTTTCACATTTGTACTTCTATGAATGTTTACGATTCTATAATATTCGAATAAGACATTAATATTCTAAATTGTTTGAATTATAATCGACATAATTATTATGCAAAGATATGCATTTATTCCGTTGCTACTTAGAATTGTAAAGATGCTGCCGGCTGCTGTTGTTGCATACAATAAAAGGTAATATGGATTTAATTTTAGTTTACAAAAACGAGAAAACTTTTATTCACTTTAAATTATTAATTACTTCCAGTCAATCACCAACACGTCTACAACGGTTTATTAAATGACTGGTTCTCTAGGATTTTTTGGTCACGCTCCGTTAACATATAGTTTTAAATTTTTAGTAACGACTAGTAGGTAAGCGTCACCGTGGAACAACTCTACCGGCTTAAAATATATGTATATACATTTATATTCTACGCTAGAGGAGGATAGCCGAGCAATATGACATCGAAATAAGATGCACCGTCGACCTATTGAGGCTTCAGACTTTGAAAATTGAGACTCCGCAACGCGATAAAACTTCACGGCTTTTGCTTTAGCAAAAATACTGCAGTATAATAAAAGAATATTCTTACATCTGTAAAAAAAGGTTTGAAAAATAAAACTCTTAAGAAAATGTACATAAGGCTATCACAACTGTTCCAGAGGGCAAAGCCCTAGCGACGTCGTACGAGTGCAAGTTCATAGAGACCTCGGTGGGGATCAACCACAATGTGGACGAGTTGCTGGTGGGGCTCCTCACGCAGATCCGATTGAAGCAGCAACACGCGGAACGAGTCAGGTATACTCTTCGAGACCCGAGCATTTAGAATATACAACTTGGTGACAAGATTTATTCTAGGGTTAATCTCTCATTTCGTTAAAGGAAACGCAGCAGCTCCCGAAAGAATCGAAGCCGTGCGCGATCTCCCCTGGAGGAGCCCACCACGACTGCTCCAGCGCCATCCTCCGCTTCTAGCACACCGCGAAAACGCACACGACTGTCCGCCAGTGTCAAGGTCAAGACTCCTTCTCTGAACCCAAATTCAACCATATTATTTAGTCTACATTCGGCCACGTCGGCTCGTTTTTCTCATGGTACCAATGTATCGCTAACAATAACGGGTCGTGGGGTCGAGCCCCACCTGCTCCAACATTTTTCTATTTAATTTAAAAATTTACTGAAACATGTTGAATTTCGTCTGATTCGCATAATATATAGGTGGTAGGAATATCGAAATTACGTCGGGGTCACGAACCACCGACCACAGATGAAAAATCTGTTAAGTTTAATCGCGGTACGGTTTCAGTCTGTGGATTTCCGAATATCCAAACCATCCAGTGAACCTCCTCTACATGTTTCTATCTATCTCAATGGCTACTTAACGTTCCAGGTCCGCGGTCTCTTGGGCCGAGTGTGGGCGCGAGACTCGAAGTCCAAGTCCTGCGAGAATCTGCACGTCCTCTAGCATTCGATCGCCGAGCCCGTCGCCTGTTTCCCATTCTTTGACTGCGCCGTCACTTACTCTTAAGGGAAACTTACCCCCTAGCGTGAACCCCATTTAGTCTGCCGTTAAAAGCCAGGACACTCGAGCGTGACCAACTTGTACCTTTATACCATATATACCCATATCTTAATAAAAGTGGTCAACCGTAAAACATATAAGCAACAACAAACCATCAATAACTGTTCAAACTAAATGTTTTCAAGTGCGCTCTAATATCCTGGCAACGTCTTTTAAATAAAACACTTTCACGGTTAAAACGCGAAATACTTTAGTTAACTTCTTTTTTCAACTAGTGCCGGACGTTTTGGATGCTTCCTAGCAGTTGCATCACGGCGGACTAAAGATGGAGAGTGTCCCTAATGTCAAAGTGCAATTTGGTACGCTAGCGCCATCTGTCGTCGTTTTTGATTTTTATAAAATTTGACTGGGTCCTTACAGAACTGACTCAAGGTGTTTTCTCGTTTACTGTGCCACTTTTTTTTCCAGTAAACGAGACAACGGTACCATTCTTAAAACAGTTTAAAATTAAGTTAACTATTATATTTCGGGTTTTAAACTGTTAAAAGGGTTTTATTCCGATTAAAACAATTTGTACGTCCATAAGAGGTCAGCGTCCGTTTGTTAATTTTAATTATATATCTCTTTATAAGGTAGGTGAGAGAGAAAGCGCGCAGCAATTAAAGGGGGTCGACGGGTCGGCGAGAACGAATTTAATATTAAAACAATTTGCAATGAATTTGATGTGATCTCGTTGACAACTCGGGTTGAAATGAAGGCAACGGAAAGTATTAGTAGACTATAGAGTGCGTGTTTGTTGTTGTAGGTGACAGTGGTATTTCTTTCGAAAGACAGTCATTACCTATATTGTATTTTTTCTTACTTGGCAGTTTTCAGTCTCTATAAAATGGCGTTACTAAATCTTTTGCCAAGTTATAAAAAATACACTATAGTGTATTTTTGTGTTTCGCCCTACCGTGACGAGTCACGATATACTAGTCAGAAAGACATTACAATGTGATATTGCTATCGCCTAGAACGATGAGCGTATTGTACACTAAATAATATTATTATGAAAATTATATGTGATCCCCGTGTCTCCTAATTGTAACATTTATTCACACCAACTAGATTAACATAAACAAAGTATTTGATAATACGCAATTATTATAGGATTAGGTATTGTGTAATATTTCCTGTATGATTTTATTACTCCTTGTTTACTATGTTAGTATACCTCAGTAGTTATATACTCTCATGATTATTGCTATGCTGTCACCTTACAGTGCAGATTACGGCGAGAACTACGAATCATTATAACCATTTTTTTTAGAAATACAAATGCGGTTCCCTTTAACAGAGAACTATGACAATTTTAAATAAAATACTTCCGTTTCAAGAAAATATCTCACCGCGATCTGCACATCAATAATAATTGACAATTGGGTCCATGTTTAAACCAAAACGAATTAGTTATAGGCCGAAAAGAACTTCGTCCTCTATCTCAACACAAAGTTTAACATCGATATAATAAATTCGACTGATTTAAGCGCGATATATTGATAGCTAACAAATGTTCAAAGATATCAAGTATTGCTACTCTAGCGCCATCTCTGTCGGCGGGATTGAACTTAAAGAAACTTTACGTCTGTTTTTCAGCGTAATTATTCACCTACGACACATTCCGTTTAAATCCGTCGAAATTGTTAAACATGGCTTCTTCCGAGATAGGTTCATAGTAAATAAGACGTAGACATTTTTTGAGTGCCTCGATTAGTGGAAACATTTGTTATTCCCTCCGAAAAGACCTGTTTGCCTTATTTTAATAGAATTTCTTTAATGCGTGTGGAATAGACGCTAGATTGGATTATATTTAAAAATAATATGTGTGTAGATATTATATTCGTGTTATATGTATCGATGTGAAGATTTTTCAAGTTTACTCGTGGTTTTGAGCAGCTCCCGGGCCGCCACAACGGTGCATACGTCAAACATATATTTTACATTTGCGCAAATAGAACTACACACGAGCTGCTTATGAAACAATCGATTCGTCTCAATGTCAGTGGATAAAACAAACTAGATTTAAGTTCCTTTGAATAAATAATCTTTACGTCTACGGGCAATTTATAAACTGTCATCGAATTATAAAAACATACACTCGAATGTCCTTTAAAGTGTATAAATGACGATCGCAAAGAGTATTCATTCAAAACGTTAATCGTAATATTTTGTAAACGCTTAAACCCAGGGTCCAATCAAACACCAATTCCACTTCATCCTTGGACTATCCTGGCTCATTCTAGACCTAGTCATCGACGATAGATCTTTAGCTCCCATTTATCAAAAGGATGTTTAAGCCCTAATTGCAGATCAGGGATGAGACAATAATGAATTAGACAAAGTAGACACTTTTTTCCTTCTCCACACGTTTTGGCTTTGTTTCTAAAGGAGTTCTCAAACTCGCTACTTCAGCCGAACGAACAATTATTTTGTATGAGATTTGAAGCTTACTTCGCTAATTATGTTTAATACTATGTAATACCATTACTTCAAGTAGCGATGGGTGAAGTTTTGTTTTTATAATCTACAATGTAGCGATGATAGTAAATTGATAATGATTTTCTAATGATCTTCTAAGTATATTACAATAAGTTTTAAAGCTCGTTATCTGCCACTCGAGTTAAGTCACAATGTAGCAGCTTGAATTTCCCATTTCTTCCTATTACTTAGTATTTTACTTCAATAATAAATTAAATAAAACTAGTGTAGTTTTGGAATGGTCGTCGCAATTTTTTTCTGAAAATTGCCCATCGCAACTTAAGGTTAATATATCGTAATAAATAGCTTCTCTAAGCTCGTTCTATAAAAACTTTGAGGTCCCCAAGTCTGAAGCTAACATAAGTTGAAGCCTAAAGTAATCCCATTGGACCATGTAAAGCAATACCTTGTAAGAGTAGGATCTAGAGGTCGATTTAGCCGTAGGCGTAGCGTAGCGTTTTGTATTTGATCTCGTTAAAGCGTCAATCATTGTACCACCTTGGCACCGAGGGGCGAAGTTAACCAATCTTACGTACCCAGTATACTTTATTTCATACTCTGTGTAAAACTTAAATAATGGCAAATATTAAAATTACAAGTCAAAGCACAATAAAAAAGACACGACGTCATTCTGTCACAGTTAACCGTGCGTAGTGTTATTTTATTTATAACATTACGCACCCTAGTATTTAGCCAAAATTGTCTTTTAAAAGCTACCTGTATGAGGAAAGGGAAAAAGAATTCCTCCTTTTATTCCTCTTTAATTTCATCGAATATTCCTCTTCCTACTCGTATGTCCTATCTATGTATGTATCCTAAAAAACATTTTAAGATAATTTCTCATTTTATATTTACCAATAACGTAAAACTGTAGTGTTTATATATTTTTATTTTATCTTTTTAGTTTATCTACATTAATATAATTATTTTGCCTAACTCTCCTGATCACGATATAGCCGTCATTTCCTTTTTCTCCGTGTAAAGTTTCCCTATCTTTAACCACAGCCTTTAACTTGACACTGGCAAATAGTTAATTCTTCTTGCCTTAAATGAAAAAAAAAACATTACGCACAGATTTTTTCATAGCAAAGAGGTTTTGTGTCAAGAAAGTGGTCAATATTTCATTAATAAAATTAACTTTGGGAAATAAAATATAACAAATAAACATTGTATTCTTTAATTAATTAATTTGACAATAAATTACAACCATTTATCTGTAACAAAAACACAAAAATATTAATTTACTTTATTAGTAATACTGGCTGTTTTTGTACCTTTCTGCCTGAATTTCACAACGATAAATGTCGATACAAAGCGAAAATTTTACCGAACTGTTTCTTCTTCATTTTTTTTTATACATTTCTCTATACTCGACACATTGCTCGTCTACAATAATAATAATCTGTTTAGTCTCCGCGATGAGTATATCTATAAATAGTATAATCTGTTGTAGAATAATCTATGGGAATGTAGTAATTGGAACGCAGGTAGCGTCGGTAAGGGTAGTTGACAGTGATCTGTTGCGGCGTTCGGCCGTGTGATAATTTGTGTCCAAATGGACGCTCTCTACTTCAAGCCCAAGAGCAATTATTTTTTCGTTTCTTCGCAATACGCGTGTGTCGACAGTTCGTCGTCGCCATCTTGTGCCATTTTCACAACTTGTATTTGCCATTATTTAAAACTATTCCGTGTTAACCGATATATTGAAGCAAGAAATACAGGCGTTATTTGTATTGTAATATTCGGGTAACTAGTAACAGTGGCGTCGGCAGTCTTTGTCTACCCACAAAAACCTAGATGCGTAATTGTAGTATATTATTAGATATGTACACTACTCCCAGTTGGCTTCACTCGCATATTGAATGGCGTTGATTTTTCACTTTCACCTTTCGACATTTTACTTGTATATGCTTATTGCTGCTTTGTTACTGTCATATATCTTTAGCGCAAGCGCTACCGCGATCTTTGATAACCATCGCAGTGGGTTCAGTTCCCACACGGGCACGTCAAAATGTCAAAATCACAAGTTTGATCGCGTATGTGCATGTTAAAAAAATCGAACCGTGCTCTTACAAGTAACAAATTAAAAGCATTCGTCCGCAAAGCAACAAGTAAGCCGGTACGAAATGTTTTCGGCTTGAATCTTGTTGACTGAGTTTTTATTTTCGTGAGTGATCAACGCCGCCGCCATTTTTACTCATCACGCCATAACTAGATCCATCTAATCCGATATAATATGAACATATCTTATACAATTTCTGATAAATTTATAATATTATGTGCACAAGGTTCCGTACGTAGCGGGTAGAGTAGTCCGACGCTCGCGGGTTTTTGAGCAAGTCTCGTTTTGTAGATTTTCTTTACTCTATAGCGTTACGCCGTAATTATGTTCAATGTGACATTTCTAAATATATTCTGATGTTTTCTTATAAAATAAACCCTTGTTTCATTATAACCTATGCATACAGTAAAAATACTTTTTTTTTTCAAATATTTATTGATTGTTTTTATAAAAATAGACTTTGTACGTTAATTTCTACCTTAATAAAGTAAAATAAGTATTATTAATACTCAACGAAAATCATTTGGTTAATTTGTTCGGTAAATGTCGTTATTATTTTCGTTTGTACCTTTCGACGTATATTGTGACAATAGAGTCTGGAATTATCTAATGGATATGGGACTTAACATTCATTTTGAGGATTCATAAGGACATGACACACAAATGAATAAGCCAACGACATAAACAAAAATTTAGTCTTGAAAAGACATTTTAGCTTTGAGATTCGTACAATTGTGATTTTAACTGGAGTCTTTTATTTTTTTTCCTGTTATATATTATAGTACCTATTTTTAAAGGTGCTAGGTTAATACCTACGATGAGTAAATGTATCGTAATCGACACATTTAGTCATCGCTTCAAAAGTCTATCTAGAACCTTTCCTAAGTTTGAAACTGTGTATACTTGTGCACTTTTTTCAACTACCCACAGTTGAATTTTGACTTCTGTTCAACTTTACAAGTGAAGATGATTTCTGGGCCTTCTCAGTCGGTTCAAATCACGTAGACACGTTTGCGAACTAATGTAATAAATTAGTAATTTTCATTGTCGAACCACTGCCACATTTTTGGCTTCGTGTAATCCAGTTCATACTCTTCACATTTTTGACCCGTTAGCCTGCGAAATATAGTAATTGGGAGCATTCAAAATAAATTGTCTCTTTTTTACCATTTTTTTATAATTATAAGTCGGATTTATTTATTATGGAGCTACGTAGTCTCTTAGTAGTACGTTACGTACAATATAGAAGTATTATACAATTTTTTCTTTTTAAGACAACTGGAATATTGTGTAAAATTTCTAACTAGCCCACGTTTCTAATTACTTACTAGTGAGAAAATGAAGGTAGTTTAGTTACCTGGTTCTGCGCATACACTTGACGATAGGATGAGCTCGCCTAAAGCACTGCGGTCCCAGGACATTGAAGTAGGTCAGTCCGATTTGAGCCGACACCAACGAGTTGGTGCGCTTCAGACATTCTCGAAATTTTGCGTCACAGCTGCAGTGCGACCTGAAATATAACATTCGTAACTTAAATTTAAGATAAAGCAGTATTTGAAACGAAGCATTCTACATTTTATCAATTAGGGACATACAACGTAGCTGAACTGAACTGAACAGGTGCCATGCTCGCGACTTTTCCACGTAGAATAGTTATTTTGGACATGCAAATTAGTTTTTGCAAACTTCTCTTCATCATTATATATTTAACCTGTTACCCACGACGCCGGTCGCGTCCTGTCGTTCTTGCAAGTTAAACTTAAAAGGCACACAGGCATATTTTTCGGGTATCTTGAACTGTTTTCACAGCGTACGCACCGGAAACCCACAAAGATGACATATTTTCCCGCTGCTACTTCGCTCCTATTAGTCTCAGCACGATTTATAGCCTTTCTCGATAAAAGCTCTAACCCTAACCAACACAACAATGATATTTCAACTCGAACCAGTAGTTCCAGAGATTAGTGCGATCAAACAAACAAACAAACTCGTCAGCTTTATATATTGGTAAGGAAGGCAAAATAAAACCTTAAATCTCAACAAAAGACTTCATTTACATTTACGTCTTATTCGGAGAGCTCGCACCATTAAGCTTAGTACGCAGTCTCGGAGTTCGGAAGTAAGAGCTCGCTTCGTTCTCACATTGGATAACTGAGTGACGCAACTCGTCTCGGGGTGAAAGTCTCCGATCTTATTTTGTACGCTAACTTGCTTTCGGCTGTCGAAGTTATCTCGCCGAATCGCCGACACAAAGGGCGACATATTAAGATGTTGCGCCACTACTGGAAACTAAATGGACTCAGATCGCCGCCTTGACATGCAACGTAAAATTCCACTCTGATGATTTATGAGCTTTAAACGCCAAATGCCAAATATGGGAGATGAATCGTCGGATGATGGAATCTGATTTAGGAGATAAATCATTCTTTTATCGAGATGAAAAGAATTTGTCGCTTAATACGAGCTGAGCTAGCCAACTTTCTATGAATTGTTTTTTTTTCTTATTTAATATATTATATACCTATTTTTAAACCAAATGACGAAACAGTACGTCGTAAAATAACGCGCTCCTTAATTAAATATCTTATCTATCGCTTCGACTAAGCGCAATTGTAAAACCAAACAACATGTAATATAGGGTCGCTAGAGGCAGAGTAGCCTAACTGTAATTGTACGACCTAAATTATTTATATTGTCATAGCCTAAAAATGTTAATCTACAAGAGCGTAAACCGTCACCGAAAATTGTTAACATAACTCTTACACAGATTATATTATAGTACAAATTAATTTTCGCCTAAGTTAATTGCGCGTTTTTATTTTACTGCTTGTTGAATATCATGTTTTTTGTTGTTAGGCCACTCTAGCGGCCTCTTATTACGATAATGTCCTTAAGGTATCGGCTGAAACGACACTTTGAATTAAACTGTACTTTATCTAAATTGTATCAAGTCGTGAGAAACGGCAGACGGTATGACACAACGGTAGAGTTCAAGTAGCGATTGCGTGCGCCGTTGATGTAGGTCAGTGTTAATGTGGGAATTTCATATAAACACTAGTATGCCAATTGTGCTCCACATAAAAATAACTTTGTTTCTCGGTTACTTAATCTGATCTAAGTTTGCATCAAATTAAACTCACAGTAGACATAGAGATAGGAAAAATCATGACGGTACTTTAGCGGTTTTAAATGCGAAATATATTGGTTAGCGTAGGGGGGGGGGGATGGTTCCAGGAGGGGTTGTTCGGGGGATGATATAGCGATTTAAACCGTTCCTCCGAAATTAGTTTTATCGTTGTAAAATACTTCGTTTCGAAACGGTATTGCGTCGGCCAATGACCTTAGTCATAGATAGTTAACTTTTCAAAACTATTTAATTGTTCAGTGCGATTACTTATTACTACGGATGAGAATCACGTTTTTTACTAAAGAACTAGTATGTTATTTTAAAATACTATTACAAGAGTTAACAGTAATAATGTTAAATACTGTCTATAGTTTACGCGAGTAGTACACTTTTAAATAATACACTTTAACGGTTTAAACCGGGATATATTAGTTAAACTTATTTGAAAATGATTTTTAACTTCGACCCTTCGGCCCGACTTTTCGGATGCTTTGCAGCAGCCGTGTCTCCCCGTGACCACGACCAATTTAAAAGTAATAATGTTTTTTAGACCAACGACAATCAGCTTTAACACCGGTTAATTGAAGAGTTTTTGTTTATCGAGTCTAATAGAGTTTCATAATAGCTTTATTCTAAAAGTTTGGTTGTGGTTTGTTAATTGTGCTAGCGGGTTTTCATTTTATCTCGTCACAGTACCTGGTAAAAAGACCGGTATTTGTCAGCCCGAACTTGGTCTCTCCAGCGGAGATATACAGCTTGCAGGAGTCGTGTTGTCTGCAACAAGTGTCCGTGAAGAAAAACAACCCCAAGTCGCTGGAACGAGCCTGAGCCGAATGCCCGTCTCCACACCAGAGAGTTCCTGAAAAGGATTCGATCTCATCTGAGCATAAGTTCAATTGATAGGGTTATTGGTCTAAAAGTCTCTTGTATCACTCAGTTCTAATCCTCTTCTTCCCATAATTCTCGATCTCCTTAAATCTTAATAATCTACAGTCAACATGGTCTCATGACTTACCTGGATAAATAGCCTGCACCCGATCCTTAAACGTATCGAGAACAGAGTTAGCAGCATTAGCGACGCTGGTCACCCCCGAGGCCAGGCTGTTCACGAAGCCTCTGTCACTGTCCAAGGACCCGATATCGCGGACACCCGCCATCCACTGGCTCAAGGGTTTGGTGAGACCCGTCGAGATCGACTTGATGACGCCTCTTGTGAATTGGCCTGAAATCAGTAGGGTTTTTTTTTAACAGCAATAAAACATAATCGCGTAAAAAGGAGCTTTCTATTTGTTTTCGCCTGTTATAAAGTTATTTTTATGTTTTAGTCGCAAGGTAATGTTTTATAGCCTATAGCCTTTCTCGATAAATGTTCTAACCAACACAAAAATAATTTTTCAAGTCGAACGCGTAGTTTTGAGATTGGTGCGTTCAAACAAACAAACTCATCAGCTTAATATATTAGTATAGATTACCTTTATTGTATCTAATTTCTGTTTTATAAAAATGTACAAATTACCAATGCCACCGTTCTCCTCTCTACTTCGCAGCCTTTCCGCCTCCAAAGCTTCGTTCTGTTTCTGCATTCGCTTCAGTAAGTCGTACAATGTCTTTGGAAATAATCTCTCCGCCACACTATCCACCACCCCTTCGACGACGCTCCCAGCGAAGCCAAATATCACTGACAGAGCGTCTGTTTTCGGTGTCGGAGTGGGGACTACATCTTTCAAGTCATAATAATCCTCTGGCACTTCTTGCTCTTCCGTATCCAATTCTGTGAAAACTGGAACATCTTCTGTCAACTCCGCGCTTTCTGTGACTCTGTCTATAACTTTTGTTTTGTTAACGTCCGCTTCGTCTATTACAATCGTAGTTGAGTCTGTTAGGTTCGCAGTGTTGTTGAACTGTGTGGATTCTGTAGTTACTGATTCAGACATCTCTGTAGTTAATTCTAAACTGCTCGCAGTGTCGTTGACATTCGTCATTGTCGTTAATTCAAAGAAGTCTGTTGTAGAGTTAAAGTCGTCTGATTTCTCTGTCGCTCCTGGTACAGTTTGGGTTTCATTAAAGACTAGAATAGGTGTCTTTTCAGTTGTCGATAAGGGTATCACAGTAAGATCTAGTTCTGTTGTGGTCTCTTCGGAAGTCTCCGTAGTCGTGACTAATTCTATTGGAATAACACTCAAGTCTTCTTTTTCTGTTGTGACTTTTTGTGCATTGTTCTCACTCCTAGATTCATTATCGATGGTGTATCTATAAGTGTCTTTTTTGAAACTGGTATCTTTGCTCCACGGGAGCACGCCATACTCATTATTGTACTTTAAGGAATATTCGTCGTCAAAATCAATGATATCATTGTCGATATAATTTTTCGAGTGATCTGGAATATCTAAGGCTTTCGGAAGTGCATAAGAGAGACTAATGGTTAGCAATAGAATGGCGCTCAAAATGCAGTACATTTTTCGCCTCACCTTGTGGTACATCTCGAATCCATCTGAAATCAAAATTGCAATAAGTCATTGAACTATAAAACTGCTCGACTGAATGATTTCTTAACGTTGTTAAAAAGTATCGAGTACAGACTTTATGCACCTTTTATATCTTTTTTAATATTGTCATTACAAATTTTTATTAAAAATAAATACAACCGCAATTAACTGTAACAACTTTTAAAAAGACGTCTTCAAACATCATTATTATATGCCACTAGCACGACTTAAATATGTTAGTCAGTACTTAGTAGTACAAAACACATAACAGTTTAATTCGCGAAATATATTTTTGGCAACTTGTTTTTAGTTTATTTACATAAAATAACATAAACCGATATAAAATAATTTAAAAGTAAGTTAACTAATTTTTTGTGATTAAACCGTGAAAAATTATTTCCTTTAATGCGTACTTCTGTTGTAAACCATAAACAGTATTTGTAATAAACTGTTATAATTTGATATATCTTAGGTCCTTCTTAGCGTTTGAGATTCAACATTGGGAAACGCGGAAACCGCACGTTACACATTGAACGAAGCTTGTTCAGTGAATGTGGCTGTTTAATGTGTCGCGTGTAATCTCTTATGGCGGCTCCAGACTCTCGCGAGGCGCTTCCTAGAGGCTCTCGCCACGAGTCTTGGCGAGCGGAGACTGCACGAGTGCTAGTCATCCACACTCTCCATTTTATTTAGCTGTTACGTCTAGTGCAAGATGGACGGCAAATAAGTTGACTCCCTCGCCTCGCCCTCTCGCGTCTTTTGACTCGCGCTCGAAAGACCGACAGAAAGCGGAACGCTAGCGAGGCGAGGCGAGGGGACACGAGCGCACCGTCCACACTCTAGCACTTGCGTTCTCTCGTATCGCCTCGTGGAGAGTGTGGAGCGGCCATTACATATATTGAGGCTCGTTTATTGCACAATCAAACACCAATTGGGCTACGTGCATATCGCGTGGAAAATTTATTTTATTAATATTAAGAATAAAATTAAGCGCGTAGCGGAACATTTTGCGTGATCATTACTATATTGTGCCCAATACATCGCATCACTCGAGCCACGGCCACCGACTCCATGTTCGCTAATATTTTGAATTATTAATCAAACCCTTTTAAAGAATCTATTGTCTTTTAGTTTCTTAGATTTTATTTTTTATATCGATTGACACTTTTCATAATTATTTTATATTTTATTGTTTTGATCATGGGAATATATACCGTATAGGATTAGTAAGAGATAACTTTAAAAACTTCCGGCATCCACAGCGTTCCGCGCTCTAACCAGTTATCTCGGTATCGTTATGCATTTTGAAGGAGAGAATTTACTTAACTTGCCGATTTTCGGCCTCAAATGTTGAAGGCGAAGCCTGTATTACCATCATTCTGTTCAGAATTGACTTCCAACCTCACAAACGGAAGTCAGTTGCACCAGTAGCTCAAGGCTAAATCTTCACACATCACTCACCCTAAACGTAAGGAGTTAACTAAACTCGCGCTAAATGGGTATATTGAAATTTTGTAACGTAACGTAAGTCTGCATAATATTTAAAGCCTTAGGCTATGTCGAGAATCTAGATAGGTTACATAAAGCACCTGTTTATTTACCAATAACCCGTTCTTACTCCATCGGCGTGAGCCTGGAATTACAAAAATACTGTTAAGCCGCACAATGATAAAATGAGGAAGAGCTTTTCAAACGTATCTTCACTTTGTTTGGAGAATCTAGTATTAGTGAGTGTTTATATTCATAACTAGCTGTGTCAGCGAATTCGTCCGCGCAGTACTAACAGTTCATTTGGGCATCAACATTTGTTAACTTTTAACTTTCTTGCAATTAAATGTTAAAAAAAAAGACATATAACGTCGCGAACATTTTTTTAGATTCTTTAAAGAGGAATAATTCTTCCATAAATATTTTTTGGGTATCTTGAACCGTTTTCGCAGCGTACGGATTGGAAACCCTCTAAGATGAATTATTTTCCTTTTTTCCACATTTCCAGCTGTTTATTCGCTCCTATTAGTCACAATATCGCAATGTGGCTAACCCTTCTTGGATAAATGCTCTAACCAAAATAATGTTTCAATTCGAACCAGTAGTTCCAGAGAATTAGCGCGTTTAAACATACAAAAAACAAACTCTTCAGCTTTATATATTAGTAAAGATTCAAAACATGGTATACTTTATGAGATATTATTTATTATAGCTTTAATATTTATAATCTATACTACAGAAAAAAAACACATATAAAAAGAGAAAACATCTTACGCACTAACTTATAAATAAAAGGCGGCCTTATCGCTATTCAACGATCTCTTCCAGGCGACCTGAAGTACAGGAGAAAAAAAAATAGAGAAAGACTTATTAAGTGAGTAAGTAAAAGGTACACGGTAAAAGTAGAAAATAAGTTATGAGTGAGAAGGGAACTTATAGAGCAAAATCTAAGAAAGGGCAGAGAAATATTGTTAATTGCTTATTTATTAAGATAACAATATTTCGTGGTAATTTGTTTGACCTCTTATTATGAACCAGGCTTCAATTCAGCGCGCGAATCTATACTTTAAAATTGTATAATTTAGTTTTGTTTTTTAAAGGGCCATCAATCTTTCACACGTGTTTTATGCTTAGATTTCCCATATTATCGATACTAACCCAGTTAACTTTATTTTATCTGCAAAATTTTAAGATGACCACTTTAAATAACAATTTTTAGTGGGTTTTTAATTGAGAATCAATTTTTTCCTTAAGATATTGATGCGTCTGTTGGCAACCTTTAAACGACATATACATATTTGATATATTACCTAATAACGATAGGTATCTGTTCTCTCTCAAGGTGATTGACAAATCAAATATTAACCGACCTTTATCGAAAGATGTCGGATTAGAAATATGTTTGTTTTGTTGCGAAAATCGCTTTGTTTCGACGACCGTTGTCGCCCACGGAGTGTGTCCTTAAATGTGGCAGATTTTTTGTTTCCTAAATAGAGGAGGACAGACGTCCGTGGGTTCAGTTGACGGGAGGTGGAAATACGCCAACCATATAACGTCTAAGGAGACGCTGTCGACTTATTTTGGCTTTGTTTATTCGGAATTTCAATACTCCTATCATCCATTTAATATCCATTTAAGATTTCTAGACGAAGTCCAAAATGTATCAGAAAAGTTATACAGTAAAAGAATTGAATTATGTTGGACTTTTAAATAAAACACCTTAACGGTTTTAAACGGGATATATTGCAGCAGCCGTGGTCACGGGGAGACCACGGCTGCTGCAAAACATCCAAAACATCGGGCCGAAGTTGAAAATCATTTTCAAATAATTTTAACGAATAAACCGTTAAAGTGTTTTATTTAAATGTGTACTACTCGCGTGAACTATAGACAGTATTTAATATGTTGGACGCAGTGGAGATCATACATTTTGTTCATTGTCAATATTTCTAGACTATCTAGCGGTGATTGTAGGAGCCCTTTGGCTATTGCCCAACTGGTCCTTGACATTTAGCAGAATGGACCGATTACCGCGGTTTGGGGCCATGGGGTCACCCTCATCTGTTTTAATGATCACGACGGAATGCGGTTTCACTGTGAACGGCCATCTGTCATCGGTTCATTAAAAAATATACGTTTTAGGATCGTATGATCCGTGCGGAAGGTCAAGATGCTATTGTGATATATCCATATGGGCTGAGATTCAAAATTGAAGGCTGCGAGCACATTACGATGGGCTTGTTGGGTAATGGTAGCAATGTACGGATAACAACAAACGCGTCGTCTATTCAATTTAAAAATTTACTGAAACATGTTGAATTTCGTCTGATTTTCATATAATAATATATATAGGTGGTAGGAATATCAAAATTACGTCGGGGTCACGAACCATCGACCACAGATGTCGGATTCAGTCTGTCGATTTGCGAATATCCATTACTACAATAGGTCTTTATCATGATGGACTACTTTATTTGTTGCGTTGTTTGTGCAAATTAGGCGATAACTTTATGTTCGCAAATGACAGAATGGTGATTTTTATTTTGTTAGAGAGTTAATTATTTTGAACAAAAATCATCCCTTTATCATGTCATACTTAAATCCAAATAAAAAGTTGTTTCCATATTAAGTACAGAATCTTAAAATCGATGTTTCTTGTTCTTTCAATAATTTTGTATTTACTTTCAAACTACACACAAAGGAGTAGAAAAAGTTGACCTCTCATCGATAAATGTTACTAGCTCTTGACCTTAGATCAACTTTTGCGTGTTGTAACAGACTCGACAAAAGCTAATAAACAATAACAGATACCTTGCAACATCGCATTTGGTAATATTTCTATTTTAAATCGTTTAGGCTAAAACGACCTAGCTTGATATTTCTTGAAATTAAACTTAACTGTTTACTGGCGTGGCCTATTTATTGATTACGAATCTTTTTACTAATCAGTATTTAGTAAATGTGGTACATTGTGTAAATGTTGTTTGTGTATTAAGTACTTATATAGTTATCAACTGAATATTTATTCCAATCACAATATTTCTCTTGGTACTTTTCTGCTCTATCTTATATATTGAAACATTAAACATTCTGAAAATCACCAATTTATTAATATGAGCAAAGGTATGTGACCATCGGACTCCACTGCAAACATGATCAAAAAATAACACGGTTACACTAAAATTCTAGTACTTAAAAATTAATCTCAATCTTATCTGAACTGTAAAAATATTAATGAAAGCGAAAATTGTGCACGGTCGTTCGTTGAAGAGAAATCTAGCAAAGCCTAAGGCGGCACTAATTATCTAAGTACACGGTTTTAAGTTTTATTTTTGAATTAGATTATGTATCGAAATGAAAGTGTACACGGAAGAGAAAACAACATAAAGTAATTTTTATTTATAGTATTACGTAAAATGCAATAAGATCACGAAAATATAAAATAAAGAAACTTGAAAAGTCTTTATATATTATATCTACGAAAAAGTCTTCTTTAACATTCTATTTTGGCAACAGTTTCTTATAGCCCCTTAAAGGAAAAGACAGAGGAGCGTCTTAGTAAAAGGGCCCCGTGTCAATTTTCGTTTGCCGGTTTTCTAATATTTCATATTTATTTTTACTTCAAATTTACATAAAAACTAATGAGAACCAATAAAAATGACTCTTTCACGTAAAAATAATAACTCTGTTGAAATGTAACATTTGACATTTTCTATTCATTTAGTATATTGAAATTGTTAATGAATCGTAACAAGGACTTTTTAATAAAATTATCTGTGCTAATATAGACTAAATTCATTATTTTATCACGTGGTTGAATACAAAATAAATATAGTAAAGGTATTCTTACTTGAAGTGTAACGCAGTGAGTTATATTTTTAATCTGCAACACGGCTTACTGAATGAATTTCACAGATCACAAAATCACAACTTTCCCCACTTATCGTAACAATGTAATCGAAAGGGTAATAATGATTGCAGGCGCAACTCTACGAGCATAGTCTGTGCTGACGAGCGGTGTTCGCGCCAAAACGCGGTGAAATGTCAAAATGCACGAGATTACGCAGGTAAGTCTGAACTTTGGCGGGGAGTAGGGTTGAACGTTCTTTATGATTACAAAAATATATAAACATGCCGCAAACATACAATTTTGGTCGTCTTTAGCTTAAGTTTGCCAACTCGTCTTTATGGTTACTACTATTTTCTATGTTATGACATTATTTAAAAATCGTCAAGTTTTAAAATTAAGACAACTCGTTTGCTAATCATAATTGTGTATTAGTTACCTTAAAACAACCGAGTACTTTTTGTACAATGCTTTTTATATTTTGCCTCCGTAAGTGCTAATCATAAATTTTAAATCGATATACATAACGCAGTATCACATAAAATATAGATCTGACAACCCTGCTGAATGGCTAATTGAAATTGAGTTTTGTACATAACTTGCAAGGCCACACAAGTGGAGCGAATAGGCGAAATTAATTGAACTATTCTACTATCGTGCGATAATAGAATAGATATTGGATTTTTTTCTAAAAAAAGCCATTTATAATATTGATGACATTGACAATAAGAGCAGAATGCAATGTTTATTTTTCTGAATTAAAGATTCAATTTTCAAGTGTATTACTTACCTTTACAAGAATTACATAAATATGGCGATTAAATAATAGTTGCATCGTTACCAAGCCGTACTGAGCGGTGCGATTAATAGCGGAAACATAGGCGGTAGTTGTAGCGGAGTGTAACGGTTGACAATTAGGCACCTCTTGCAATATGTAACACGAACCAACTTTGTCTATTAATTTAAAGGAGGGAGCGTAGGGGCTACATATAGATTTATTTACTTAAATATTGTTTGGTATATATCGGATTCATTTTCACTCTCGTTGACGTGTCTCATCGCTTTGAAATAACTTGAAATTAAACTTTGGGTCACATTATCGCACCAAATATAAACCTTTAGCCTCATCAATCACTGACCAACTTTTATCAAAACGCCTAGACACTAGTTTGATACGAAAGATGTAAACATTTTGTTAAGTGCTAGTAACAACATATACAGTAATATATCTATATCGTGGTAGTTCTTGGTAGTTGTTGTCTTGTGGCTTGGGCCGCTAATGCGTTGCGACGTTAATTCGATGCCGACGGCTGTTCGATTCGATATCGAAGGCCTTCACTCGCAAGTTACGACGATCTGGAAAAATACACTCGATACGATTGTTAAAAAATCGATTACTTTATCCAAGTGATCGAATTAATATTACAGATTTACTAAACTCGGTTTCAAGTGCGGCTGAGTGACGCAAGACATAAAAACCCTCCACTTTCTCACGAGAGAAGGTTTTTGAGTTTAGTTTTCTCATCATTCTGCTTCAGTGCGTGTTTGCGGTGACGAATTTATTAACTAACTAACTTTTAAATATAAAACTAATTTTAACTACAAACGCGTAAACTACAAACAATATATAAAACTAACTTTTTCATTAAGTAGATTCGATGTATAACTAAGCCCTAAACCAATGAATTGTATTTTTTTTTATAATAAAGACTTAAATCCAAGTCTATTGCGTTACTATGCATCTTAAGCACTAAACTTAATATTTTACAAAAAAAAAGTAAATATACAAAGCTAAACTACGACGGCGCATCTCATCTGGATATTATATGTCTCTTATTTCAACTATCCATCAATAGAACGCCAGGCTGGTCAGTCCGCCTCTATAAAAAACTTGAAGGAGTATAAGTAAGCTAATCATTTGATATATTAATATAATCACGATTTGCTTTCCATCTTTAAATTTGTGTAATATCTTAAAAGCGATACCTAAAATGGTTAAACAACGAATGAATGTAACAAAATCGCTGTAATTATTACAAAATGTGTGTATTAATCTCCCGACTGACGTTTCCGCTAAATTAAATTCACGGATGTGCCTGAGGTAACGCTTATTACAGGTTTGTCTAATGGCCATTGACATTGGCGATTATTAATTACGCAAGTGTATCTGTGGGTGCAACCAAAAAAACTACAGCGGCACTACTAATCGCAATTCTCCAAATGCGAGATAAAACTTCGATTCGTCGATAGCCTCGTACAAAACGAATAATTTATGATTTATTTCGACGCAAATCTTATAAAACTATTCCGAGTTCTATACAGTTTTCCCCTTGGCATAAGTAGTCATCGAAGACGCTATTAAGATTATAGAGATGATGCACTAAACTTAATTATGTATGTGGGGGACAACTTTTGTTAAAGTCAATAAATTAAATAAAAAATTCAAAGGGGGATATTAACAAGAACCACATGTTTAGATACGTAATACTTTTAATTATAAGTTATGTACACTTGAACAATCTAATAACTACATCAAGATCACACTGACATTGCAAGGAGTATGGCTTGAGAGATTGTGAACGTATTGTCGGAAACAAAAGTATTATAGAGTAAACCACGAACAGAGTCACATTAACTTTATACTAACGTTAATAGCGAGTTATCAATTCAGTTGGATTCCTTAGAAGTCTAACAGTTATATTAGTGGCATTGTGAATTGTAAATCTTAAACATATAGTTGGGTTTTATCTGCATTTGAGTATTCATTTCATCGACGCATGTTCTAAACGAAATCAGAGAAGACATCGTTCTTGTCCTCTTTCGAATCTGAATCTTCGCGTCTGTCTGCATTGTAATCAAAAGAACTAAAAATATCAATTTTCTTTACACTGTCCTTTGGGGTGGCTTTCGTTTTTACGTTATTTGGATCCGTTTCTTCGCTTGATAAACCGCTGAGTGGATTCGCGTATTTGTCTATGTACTGTCTAACAGTTCGCGTGACAAGTTGGGGTTTGATCGATTTCAGTGAAGATAGTGTCGTCGTTGTTGCGTCCAGTGCGGATTTTAAATCTCTGTTGTCATAGCCCCAATCAAATTTTGAGAGTACCTCCTCACCGTTCCCTTTGTTTTCCGTTACGCCGATTTCTAACTGGTTTAATATCTTTTCATGCTCCTTGTCAGCGTCGAGATTACTTTTCAAAGTGGTTTCTTCATTTGTTGCGTTCCCTTTATTTACAATTGTATCTATAGCTTCATTCTCATCATCACCGTCGGAATTGTAAACCTCGTAATTTTGTTTAAACGATTTCTCCTCTATCTTGTCCCCTGCCAAATATGTCTCTGGATCTTCTTTATTAATGTACACGGGCATTGATGGTTCTGTGATTTCCTCGGATTTGCTTCCATTAGCATACTCTTTGAACTTTTGTACATAAATGGGTGTAACTTCCTTTTTATTCAATTTGTTATTATCGTTACGAATATCAAAGTCGTCTACGAAAGAATTTAGGTTTTTGTATGAATATTCTCTTTCTTTGCTTAGCATAACCTGGCCTCTTTTTAAAATTTCATCCTTAGACGATTCGGTCGTTCTGGAAGGTATGGGTTTCGTCGTGAATTCAACAAAATTAAACTTTATAGGCTTAATATCTGGGGCATTTTTAATTGCGTCTATTAGTAGATCGATGCCATCACTGACTGTAATAAGAACATAAATACTTGTATCTCTACTTTAACAAAAAATAGTTTAACACTAAATATTTAAACTTACCAGGACGATTATCGACATGCTTATTTTGTTTCAGTAAATACTCCATAAGTACTAATAGATATTCAATTGCATCTTCATCTCTCATGGCTTGTCGTTTGACGCGGCCGCTAGAATTCAGCTTTTGACCTAACTCCTTTAGTTTCCTAAGATTTTCAATTATATTTCTTGAGTACGTCTCTATATCGTTACCAGTATTTAGAAGGGTTTTATTTTGACTTACTTTGGTGGTCACACGATCCATATTTCGTTGTAAACTAATTATTGCATCATACATTTTTGACATAAATTTATTTTGAACCAGATTATAACTTAGTAATAGCCTCTTTAGTCTCGTGATACTGTCATCGATCGTTTGATTGCCTTTATCTGCAAAGCGTTTGCTACATCTTAACTTTCTGTGGGGAACTTTATGACTGAAACCTGAGACTTTGCTTTGTTTGCCAATTATGTGAATAATATCATTAAAAATTAGAGCAAATTTTTCCAGATTTCTAATGAATTCTTGCGTATTTTCCTTAACATATTTCATTTGCATTCGCTGCGTCTCTGTTATGTTAAGAGTATGATCCATCGTGTAATATTCTCGCAAAATAATATCTAATCTGTCGATATCACTTATGGTATCCCCGTATTCTGATGAATTTCCAGTTTTGTTGAGTAATTGTAGCAAACCTTTTATACTCGTGACAGTTTTTAATATCTTAGATGTCTCAAAATTAAGATCTGCCAGTTTATTCTGCAGTCTTTTGTCACTTAAATCAGGATGGCAAAGCAGAAATTTCTTACACAGAGCATTCAATATATTCTTATGCTTTTTATTGTTTATGTTCTTCTTCGTTCTCGTCTTCTCTTTCGAGAACAAAGGCTTTATAAAGTTTTTAAGAGCCGTCAATAAGTTAATTTTCTTCACATTTCTTTCAATTGAATCGGTGATATTTGTATGACTTCCAAAAAAAGAGCTTTCTAAATACTTTTCTTAGAGTACAGACTTTACTACATGACGTATTCTGGAAAATATTATCAGTAATATGGTGACTAGTGTACCCCAAAGTTGGGTCTTTAATTTTGTTAAGCATGCGATTGTTATACTCTGTTGACAAGTATGTGTTTAAATCTTTCCACTTCGTATTTAGCCGATTACTGTTCCTTTCAGGTAATGATTGCAATTGTGTCTTATGTCCTATAATATTATTTCTATTCATATAGTTGGCACCTTTTGTTTCGTTTCGCCGTAGGGGCTCTGATGTAATGGCATATTTGTAATAACCTGCAGATTTTGTTATCGGTGTGATATCATAGTAATTATCATTTAAGACCACAGTTAGATTAGCCTTATTCGATGTCATCTCAACGTGAGTCGTTGTATCTGCAATTTAACAACAAAAATACATCTACACAGTCTGAATATTGTTTTATAATGTTAAGTAAATGTTTGTACATACCTTCTGTATTAGTCAGGTTGTATCGCTCCTCGATGCTCCTTTTTTGTCTTGTTACGTACTGTTGTTTTGGAAGTGGCTTCTTTTTAAAGTTTTTACCGGACTTATGTTTGTGACTGTAAGTATTATTTTTTGGCATCGAGCGTTTTTGAATTTCCTTCGGATTGTTTAACTGTTTCTGATTCTCGTTTATAAACTTTTCAACGTTGGCCATGACCTTTTTCACTATGGCTTCTGCTAATTTGTAAGTGTCATTCTTCTCTTTAACGTTTTGAAGTAAGCTTCTATAAGAAATCTTTTTATCCTTTTGTACAGAGGACGACTTCATTTTGATAGTTTTTGTATTGGATGCTTTTATTGCCGATTTCTTCTGAACTTTTTTGTTATTGTTTTTTATATGGGTAACTTTCTTGGTTTGAATCGTTTTAACGTTACCCTTTTTTATATAAGGCGATCGTTTAAATGTAGGTTTTTGTGCAGGTACATTTTTCTTTGCATTATTAGATGGTTTAGTATTTTTTAATGTGTGGTTTGGTATTTTAGATTGCCCTTTCTTAGTGGTCAGCTTTTTCTTTGTTTTAAGAATGGAATTATTTCCTTTAATTGCTGATTTAGTACGATATGGACTTTTCTTTTTCTGCATCTGTTTTTTGCCTTTTTCTGAAAAAAAAATATAACTTAGGCTAGCTTAGGTTTTACATTTGAAAATGCTAGAAAACGATTTACGTACTATCTGGGCAAAAGCTCAAAATGTGACAGTCCCATCTTCCATTTGCGTCGCAGTCACAAACCGTACAACCGATGCACCAATCCGCTGTGAAAATATGATGTCTATAGAACTATTTTAATAAGAAGAGTTGCTCATGCAGTATTTTCCTTACCCGGGGGGCAACCTTCACTGAAGCTGGATTCGTAGGGTTTGCATTGCTCCGGGGCTCTTTTGTCAAGCACTGAAATGTTTATAGGTATATCTTCGATAGGTGCATTTTATATTATTTATTTATTCCTAAAGGTAAATATTATTTATCGTCTCATAAAAAGAACAATATCGGATAGAACTATCGTTCGCGAATTCATCCATTAAGTAATTAAGCAGAAACAACGCAGAAGTTAAAATAAAATGTTGTAAAGGATCTTGTGCAAACGCAAAATTTGCAAGAGGACGTTCACTCGTTAGTTTTGATGTCTGAGAGATATCGAAGGTCAAGGTTTTATAATGTAGGTATTAGTAAATGTTAATTGTATGTTGTTAATGAATGGACGTCGGTGCGTTGTATTTTCCTATTATAATTAGTTACGTGATCCTATATACAACTCTATCACTTTTTTGACATGCTTTTAATTAAACATTACTTTTCCACTTGCAAATTTAAATTTATTTCTCTACGAATTCCAGTTTTAAATAGTAAATCCTCTTTGCTACCTTTAAAAGCCAAAATAGACAAAGACGTGGTCTTCTATGTTATACGGCTGGGCTATTTAACTCCCCATCAATTGAACTTCATATATTTGATTATTTTTTAAATTTTTATTTCTATTTTTCTTCTCACAATATGAATGTACACTATTAAATAAATAAAGCCTACCGTCTCTCGCGGCATCTCTGAAGAATATATCTGTGAACCCTGGGCTGCGCCGATATCTTCCTTCTCTACAATAAAACCAATGTACCGTTTTATTTTTTGTTAGCGCTAGTGAAAGATTGTTGAAACCACTTTAATTTAGGGGACAGAAAGTATAGTTTCGCTTTTACTGTGAAAACACAAGAACTATATATTAGTCGACGAGCAAACAACAAGATCGTACGTGTTTCAAAAACTTTTATTTTGCGCATACCTTTTGCCGTAGCTCCGAAAGTTCTTGTGATCGCATCGACCGCTGTTCCTCCTCCAGCAGACCGCTGGACTGCTCTCCTTGCAGAAGCAGAGGTGGCATATCCCTGAGTCAATCGCGTTAGGTTTCTGCTCACGTTGGAAGAAATATCCCACGTCAGGACACGAGCTGATATTCTTGATAATAACGTTTTCTCGGTGGGTGGGGACATCTGTGTATCGGATAAGTGCAAGTTAAACTCAGAGAATCGAACTAGTGTTACGTTCTTTCTACTTTGATTCCTCTTTATCTGCCGAAATTTCGTTTTTCTCATGGACGTTTTTCTTCACCAAATCCGATTAGAGATTTTAAATTCGATTCGAGATTCGAATGTTTCAAACGAACAAAAAAAATACATAATTGATGACTAAAATATTTTAAGAAAAATTAATATTACACGAGAGGTACATGTATACATCAATAAGTTGAAAAAATCGACAAAGAGGTCTAGGAGTCGTAGTTCAATTGTTAGAGTGACAGCACGGAACGCTGACCGAGTTGAACTTTTATTCAATTTATTTTCGATTTTTAAATAATAATGCGTGATCGAATGAAGCAACACGAAAATGCGTTTAAGAAATGATGTTGACATTACCAGTAGCAGCGGCGTGTTGAAACAAGAGCAGCAGTAGCAACATGCTGGTGACCGACTGAAATCACTCTTCGAAACGCACAACACGCCGACTGTGTTTGTAAACATGGCATTTTTACAGTTCCTTACAGGGTTGGATTTGACAAATTTCACTTCACAGAATTCAATTGAGAACGGCTTTTACAAATTAAAGAAATTGCTCCCGATAACAACGAAACGTATTTAGTATTAATTGAACAAATCATATTATTTAATCCACATAACTTAAAATTATCTAAACTATCTAGTTCTACATACAGGGAGACTCACTCAGCTTCTGTTGCCCTTGGAAGTAAGCACAACGCCGATTTTGAGTGATCCCTAAATTAATTAATTTCGTATTGATTGTTAAATTCGTTTTGAATACTTTCTTTAAACGTAAACAAGACAAGATAAATATGCAATTACTTTTGTTTTAAAATATAATAAATGAAAAAAAGACACTATAAGAATCAAGAAAGATCGTTGATGTCTTTTGTACCGAGGGGATGCATTTCCTTAATACAAAAGATATCAACGACTTGAAACTTTTGTTTTTCTTTTTAAAAGCACTAAAAGTAGCAATAAATGAGACGATTATAGGCGAAAGGTTAATTTTTTAATTAAAAAAATACAATGCACTAGAGTGTCTCGAGCCCTTCGGTAGTCGAGGCAAAAAAATATCGGTCGCGCTAATAATTGCCTCCCCTGGCAAGAATTTAAACAAGTAATCGATCGATTACGAAAGGCCACCCATTGTTCCGATGGCCACGTCCGCCCGATCGCTGCTCGCGCTAAGCGCTCTCTCCGGTGAGACCACAACTATACCACACCCTCTTTGCCTCTCTTTTTATTAAGTTCCTAATAGCGGTTACGCTCAAACCAATTCGTACATAATGTAATTCTCAGCAATTGTTGAAATTGGCCTGTCAGTTATGTAGAATCGTAATTGATACTCGCAAGAATCAACGTTGTTTTGTTATCTTCATTTTCTATAGAGATCTAAAAAACCCTTTCGACTTGACGTTTTAAAATCTATTGTAGTCAAATACTGTCTGTGGTTTACGTGAGTGGTACATATTTAAATAAAACACTTAAACGGTTTAAAACGTAATATATATTGGTTAAACTAACTTATTACGAAATTATCTTAACTACGGCCCGACGTAAGGATTAAGGATGCATTGCAACAGCTGTGGTCACGGGGAGTATCACAATAATTTCCAAATAATTTTAACTAATATATATCACGTTTTAAACGGTTAAAGTCTTTTATCTAAATGTGTACCAGTCGCGTGCCAATCAAGGAGGGCTTCCATGTTTTCATTTTATTTTCCCCCTTTACAGTGTTGCTCGTCCATTCGTTATCGAGTAACGATTATAAAGAATACTTCACGGACGACGACCGATGCCAATATTATACGAAAACGGCTGAAATTTTCCACAAAGACCATTCGGATACAAACCTAAATGCGACTAATTCAGAAGTTGTCGATAAAATGCTATACGATTTTGTGGAAAAGGGTACTCTAGAGAATCGACATGTAAAATACTTTTACATAAACAAACATTATACATTTATTTTTTGCAGTTTCGGAACCACCATTGTACAAAGAATGCGTACCGCTCGTAGCTCAATACTCGAATTGTTCCAAAGGTAGAAAATATTTATTATTAAATAATAGCTAAATTCATGTAGGTACAAATTGTTACATGGCGTTACAACCTTCTGCATATTGCGTGTGTTTTGACATGAAGGAGATGTTTTTACTACTAATTTTATCACTATTAGTAATAAAAACATCTCACGTTGAAATAGCTACATCGCAGTTAGGTAGTACTCATTATTTTTCACATTTGTGACAGTTTGGTTTTCTATTGTTGTTGCTTTTTTGGAAACATATTCGTTTCAGATAATATTTGCCTCGGCTGCACAGTGTGTGATTGTGATGTTAGTGGCAGGTGGAACTGTCACCAGGTCGAAAAATGCAGACCAGATCCCGAACAAATTATCGATCGTGCTATTTTGAGTTTCGTTATGGAAAATTTCTTAGATGGTAACAATTTATACGTCGCTTGGATTTTATTTCTTTAGCTTTATATTTAAATATAGATATGACATGACATTAAAGCCTCCTTGACTCCTACGTACCAAAAAATAACATCACATAGCTAAGCAGATACAGATATGTAAATAACTACCCCTTGCTCCACGCACGATTATTTTTATTGTTCATTCATTTTCCAGTTGACTTAAGCTTGAGTAGAAAAAAACGTTCAGCGTTCGCAATCGCGGGGCACACTAATGTTTCAAGTGAAGATTATTCTGAACAGCAAAAAGTCAGAGTTTCTTTCAATACAACTCCAATCCTATCTATAAATGCATCAGCATTTGTGAAATATTTGACAAGAGGTGCTTACTATCCATTAGATGCTATCATAAAAGCTAGAAACAAAGAGCTAAACGATTTATTAAAAATAAGAGATAACCTCTTATCCTCCGTCAAATTGTATACGGGATTTGACTTGTCGAGTATTGCAACACTCGGTTCTCATATGGATCGAAATAAGGACTTAAATGAATCCTACCGATTGGATAACGCGACCGGCTTTTTAAGACGAAATACTCCAATGTTGCTTAAAAAATATAAAAGCAAGTTACGACGCGATATTCACGAAGTCCTACGGGATATTACAGTCATGAGGAAACTGTCAAATTCAACGATAATTTCTCACGAAATAAAGACCCTTATTCGAATCCTAAATTATTTGTATAAAACAGAATCGCAAACAAAAAAGAGAATAAAATCAAAAAGGAAAAATTTAGGAAAGTGGCTCGAGGGTCTGAAAAGAAGGTCAACAAATCCAATTGTGATGATAAATGTTATTCTAATGTTCTTGTATGAAAATGTAACGGAAGATAATGTTCTGGCTTCATTGTCTAGTAACTCTAGGAAGGTGATCAGACGCGTTGTAAACCAATTTCATGTAGACGAATTTGCTCATGTTAACGTCAAGCGTAAGGAAAATCTAACAGAGCTTCTTAGAAGTATAGAAATTAAGTGGAAAGTCAAATGCACAGTGTCCCAGACGAACAAACCATCGCAGTTGTTATTTAAATTGAAATTATTGCATTTCGATCTCTCAGCGGGAATAGCTAAGCTGAATGATATAATTACATTGGCCCAGTTTGCTGAACGGCGGCGAATGAATTTATTAAACGACCCCAACACAGAGAAGACTCTCGCCAATGTCCTGAATGATTTAAATCAGATACACAAAAGCATGCGGCAGTTTTCCCAAAGTACTAAGCTGCAAGAAAAATCTTTATCATCGATTCCTCGGCCTAATAAAAAGAAGAGCTTCTTTCAAAAAGTCAAAAGTTTACTGAAGAAATCTAAGCAAGATGTAAAAGGTTTAATAAAGAAACGAGTTTCAAAATCAGGATCATCTAAGAATAAATCTACCGAATATGAAGCTATTATGCAGAGGTGGCAGAATAATCTTAATATTTTGCCCCGCAGTAAGAGGTCTCCCAACGAATTTAGGAAGTTTGTCAATCGCGTGAAGAACATAATTCCTGGATATTTGCACAACAAACTAAAACCAGCAGTCGAGAAGAAGAGAGGTAGAAGAACTACGCGAAGCAAACGAAGACATCACCGTGGTACGTTTTGTTAAGTATAAAAACGTGTTCATAAAACAGGCAGACATAATTGATGATTTCGTGTAAGTGGAACTATTTAGTACTCAAATTAAAAGCGAGAATAACGTTAAGTAACTAAGCATACATTTTTTTTTTAATTTTATTTAACGCCTTCAGGATTTTAAAGCAATTTACTTAATTGAAGTTTGTTCGTGATTTTGTAGTATTGAATACCCTTGACGTGAAAATGTGACAGACTGCGGGCGCCGTAACGCGTTACGTAACGATGGGTCTAGCCTACTTTAAAAAGTTATCACGTGATGAATATTAGTTAAACTTATTTGGAAATTGTTTAAACTACGGACCGACGTTTCGAATGCTTTGCCGCAATCGTGATCACAGCGAGACTCGGCTGCTAAAAAGCATCCAAAACGTCGGGCCGTAGTTGAAATAACTAAATGTGTACTACTCACGCTAACTATTTGAGTCTTATCCCTTATTATTCTATCTTCCAGGTCAGGTTAATTCAAGTAAACAAATTCGACACCAAACAGAGACAACTAAGAAGACTGTTGTACTTAATCATGATAAAAAACCTGAGTGTTTAAACATCTTATAATTATCAATTTCCCATTTTAATAATAACAAACAGTAGCGGTTCGGAAAATAAAAAGATATCTTTTTACTCTTTTAAATACAAATTGTCTTTATATTAAAAAGTACAAAATAAATAGTTGATACAACAAGGGTTTATTATTTTGTGAAAACTAAATCCTGTCTGAGCGACTGCAGAATATTATTAGGATCCACGCTTATTAAAGGTTCCTTTAAAGCGTAAAGGATAGCGCCTTGCGTGTTTTGTTTCTGGACTCCTTTTCTTTGCACTGAAAGAAGCGGACGTTGTTAAAATATCATATTAAGTCTCTATTGTGTAGTCTAAAAAATGTATACTTTTCACATGTTAGTACACAATGGCACTATATATAACAGATACATTACATTGCGCGAGAGGTGCATGTATCAATAGGTTGAAAAAAATGCAGGACTCGGTAGCTCAATTGGTTAGAGCAACAGCACGGAACCCTGTGGATGCCGGTTCGAGTCCTGCCCGTGTCGTAAATTTTAACTAGTACTGCTACGTATTTAGAATATTACAATAACACTTTCGTACTTACCTAATTTACTAGATTGGCGTCCGTTCGAGAGCGACTTATTGTCTATTAAAATTTTATACAATTCTCTCGCAAGGCTACCATTCCCACTGTGCAATGAATTAAATGCTCTTTTTCCAATATTATAATTCACGTCATCCTTATCGACCCCCTCGTCTTCCTTTATCTTAAGGTATAGTCTTAAACGATTGAGCATCAGCTGATTCATTATTTGTTGTCTTGTCAGTTTAAAATTATGATTTGCTTTAAAAGGTAATATTGCCTTATTTAATTTTTCGTAATTCATCGCCCCTCTCCCATGGTTATTATGTCTTTTTTCTGATAATATGCCTTGGTGCTCATTCTCTTTGCCCTCTTTTGAGACATTTAAACTATTCAGAACGTTATTACTCAACTTTATGTTTGTCGCTGTATTACCGATAAACTCCAAAATTTCCTTTAAATTTTCTGGAGGTGTATTTTCGAAATAGACTTTAGATTTTTTTATATAATCCAAAGCATTCTTATGTCGTAAGACATCGGCTCTCAATGTCTTCAGCAACATTAATTTCTTATGAGGTCGAATGACAGACAACAAAGCGTAATTTTTATATGAATTACTTAGTTCTTCGATGCTTTCTATTATTATTTTTAACTCTTCGATAGATTTAGGTTTTTTGGAATCAAACCGTCTCGTTCTGAGATTGGTCATGTCGTTAATATTTGATATTATTCGCTGCCACACTCTAGCTGATGTCGAATCTTCTCCTGCATTACTTCTTCTTGTTAGGATATTAGAGTCAAATTCGAATTGCAATGCATCAACTAATTTCTGCCTATCATTAATTGAAAAATGTTTTTCTTTGTAGAGCGGCTGCTCTTTTACTATGGTTTCTTGGTTTTCATCCTTCTCAATAAAGTGACTTATACAAGGCAAGATATCTGTTAGATTTATTTTGGGACCATTACTTCCTCGCTCATTCTGCAATTCAGCCAAGTCATTTATAATGGACTGTATGTGTGACTTAAGCCTTTCTTTTGCACTTGCTAGTTTGGACGAATCACGTTCTTTTGACATTCTTAAATGTTTGAATGTACCTAAAGTCGATGGTTGTATAGTTGTTGACGTAGTTGTAGGTGTTGTAGTAGTTGGTATTTCTTTTCCTTTATTAAACTCTTTCGATAAATCCGCAAATGAACCGATCTTAATTAATTCACTTAGACTGTCTAAAATATTTCCTTTGATATCAATCGTTGAGACATCTGACTCCTGGGCTATTTTTCTTAATAAGCAGTTTGGGTTACCCCTTATGTGGTTAACATAGTCAAGGATAATTTTATCTTTTATTAAAATCGGTAGACTATCAATTCCGTTCGCATTGGTGCCTTTTAATTTTTTATCTATTTTATGTATGTTTGAAAACTGTTGAAGACTTTTTAATTTCTCAATCATTTTGTTTGAACGTTTACGTGGCAATAAAAGTCTTGTAATTTTCTCTAAGATTTTAGCAAATAAATTGAAATTATTTTCAGATATATTTCTTTCCTCGACTGATTTATTAAATGCAGAGAAATCTAAACTACCTTTTAATTCGTTTAATGATTTCTTTGCATCTTCAAACTTTTTAATTAGGTTTAAAACTTCATTTAATTTTTTTGAAACTTCTGAACTTACATTATTTGTCATACTAGCGTTACTCTTTTTACTCATGGTTACATTGCATTTTTTACCTGTTGTCGAAATATCGCTTTTCTTTTCTCTTGAATCCAGAGGCCTTAGTGTTTCACAGATAGAAATGTTATTTATATTTTTATTTTCGTTCATAGAAGAAGATAACTTCTGTAAAGCATTCTTCAAAAATGTTTCCTGCCTAAGACTTAATGGTTCTTTAAACAACTCTAACAAGTCATTTATTTTCTGGTGTTTTACAGAATCATTTTCGAAAGATTCACTCGAGTCCTTTTCCATATTCCAAAGTTTGTTCAATAGATTTCCGGCTATAAAAGTCATAGCAGTGAGAGTATCATTTTCTACAGTAAACGTGATGTTGGACATTGGGGTAATATTCTTGGCGCCTATTATTTCTTTGCCTTTTTTTAATTCATTCACTACAATTTTAGACAACGTTCTATCTTTACTTGTCTGTGAATAATTCCCAACGATTTTATTGATTTTCTTTTCACTAAGCGGTAGAGAGTCGTCGCCGCTATGCGAGGTTGAATCAATTTTATTATCTACTATATGTCGGTCGAAGTCTTGGCGTTGATTGTAGTCAATATGCAAAGAACTTAATTCAGACTTTTCTATTTCGTTTACATTCTGTCTTCGAAACGGTTTTAAAGCGTCCACCTTCTGCGCTTCTATCGTACCGGATTTATTTGAATTCATAAGGGTATCTAAAAGTGTAACGTTTTATTAATAAAAAAAAGTATATAATTTATAAAGCAGGCACAAAATAAACTTCACTAACCTTCGTTGATTTCATCTACGATATTGTGATACTTGATAGTTTCATTAACTATACTTTTTTCGACAGAACGTTTCACGCGTTCGTTTCGTTCCATAAATTTTTCAAAATTCTCTTCGTAAGGAAAATCATCTGGAACTAAGAAAAATGTTAGAAAATTCTATTCCCTACCGAAGTAAACTTCACAATACTTACGTTAACAAATAAATGATGTCACAATAGACTTAGAAATAAAAAATTCGGTGCTTTAGTGCTACTTTTATTGAAAGGTGCGTCAATGTGAGTCTTTAACAGCAATCAAATAACCTGGAAAATGGAAGGAGTGCAACGACAGATTAATAAAAGTATTTGAACACCTCCAGTATATTAACTTCTAATATAGATACCTATTAAGGAATCAAATTCTGAATTAGGCGGTGGTGGGGCCAAGTGACGTCTCTTTTTCTCTTCTATTTTCTTTTTTTCTCTCTCTTTCACTTCTACAATTTAAAATCATCTAATTTAGTGGGTAAATCATGTGCTCGTCGCGGCGTGAAGTCATAAAAACGTCTCCATAACTCTCCAATCAACAACATACACTATATGAACACATGGTCTTTACCTGAGAACAGCACCTCAACAGCTTCATCGATGGTATTGCCACTCGGTTCGTCGTCGTCCTCGGGACATTCGATCACGTCCTTACATGACCATGTACCGTCTTTCGTACAAGAGCATCTCGTGCAACCGGTGCACATATTCTCTAAAACACACCAAAAAAAAGTTTTTTAATTATCACTGATAAAATTGATACATATTTAGGACTTAGGAAAATTATTCTTACCAACAGAACAATCCGAATACTGCGAAACGAATGGTACACATTGATTCTCGTTCGAAACGTCACCAACTAAAATCAAGCACCATTTATATCATTCCATTTCATAATCGGTATTTAGTTATGAAGAATCTTAATACTGTCTATGGCTTATCTATGAAAATCTAAACTGAAAATCTAAACTGAAAATCTAACAGGAACAATATAATATTATTCCAATCTTATATTAGGCGACTTCGTACGCGTAAAGTAGTTATTTTGGGTATCAATTTTTGTTTTTGCAAACCTCCAGTTCAATTCTATAAATTTGACCTGTTACCCACGGCACCGTCCGCGTAGCTGAAGCAGATTTTTTTCTATATCATTTAAAGACAAATCATTCTTTCATACATATTTTTTGGACGCAATGGAAACCCACAAGGATGAATAATTTTCCCCGTTATTTCGATATTTCCCGCTCTTTCCTCGCTTTCATTAGTCACAGCGCTATGTTTTATAGCCTATAGCTTTCCTCAATAAATGCTCCTGAGATTAGCGCGTTCAAACAAACAAGCTTTTCAACTTTATATATTAGTATAGATTTGAGCCTACTCTTCCTATATCGGATATGGGCACGTGATTTTGACAAAAAGCTTTTTTGAAAGTAATATACTTTGGAAGAAAATGACGTTGCCTTAATTGTTATGTGATATCATTAACTTACGTGTACCTACTGTTTAAAACTAATAAAAAAGGATCGGATTGTAGTGCGAGTGCAGTGGAGGGTTTGTCAAACTGTGAAGTAGTGCTAAACAAACTGTGCATTGAAACGGCAAGAACAATATCTCCAATTGACTGCGACAAATAAGACAAATGTATATCAAAATATAGTGTTTATTCAGTATAAAAGTACCCAAAAAACATGGTCGCTGTTATCACTATCGTTTCACTTTTTACATTCTTTATTTTTCTAAAGAACTTTACTTTTAATTTGTATACAGTAAAAAAATGTCCATAACAACCAACATTGATTTTTCGTAGAAACTAATGTTTAACACTAGTCATTATTAACAATAAAATCGACATAGTCTCCCAGAGGGCTGGCAGCGAGGATGTTTTCTTTGGGGACCTTCCTCTTCATCTGTCGTATCTTGTTCCTCACTTCCGCGTGCAGGTTCCGCCGGTGACCATTGGGGTGGTTACAGCACAGGGTGTCCCCTCCTGCAACCAATCTCACACTTAGAAACCGACAAAACAACATTAAGGTGAATGGACTTTTGATCTTTTTGCAAGATTGGTCACAGGGAGAAGAGGACAAACACGATAAACACAATTATAATCGAAATGATATCACGGAAGCGCGAAGTGTGAGAAAAAACCGACGACGAACGAATTAGATTAAAAATCCGACTGAGGTGTCTATATTTTTCTATTACACGGCGCAGTAATACTATAATAATACATAGAATAAAAAAAAACAATCAATTGGAGATACTGAATGCGCAAGATACCCTATGAATCTCTCCTACCCTTCTCTAGCAAATCGAACACGGACTCGTCCATGGTGCGACGCATCCTGTACGAAAGCTGTCGAAAATACGCCGGGCGGTCTTGCTGGAACATCTTGGCGTACTTGTTCCTCATCGCGTTGGGCTCTTTGAGGATCCTGTAGTACTCGCAGAACCAAGGATCCCTCTTGATGCAGCCGGCCGCCTTCGCGTCCACGGAACAGACACAGAAGAAGCAAATGTCGATATTGTCGTAGTCTAAAAGCGAGTCGATCTCGCTGGCCACGTCGATGTCCGTGTCGTTGGCGTTGAGGCTGTTGCTGTAGTAGCTGGTGCCTCGCAGGCATTTCGATTTCGCTTCGTAAGGGATCTCGTCCCTATGCCAGATATAATCTGTGGTGAACGGTTACAATATTGAAACGATAACTAACGTGACGTATACGACCCTAAAGGATAATTACAAGCCCATCTGCACCGCTACGATTCGATCCCTGAGCACAAACCTCTCCTGATTCTGTAAGCTAACGTCCTGTCGTGTGCGTAGGGCAATCCTTTTTCCGCGTTGTCCCTTATGACGGCCAATCGAATGCACTCGTTAACGTTTTTAGCTGGTCTCTTCGAGCAGTACTCATCTTTTCCCTCCACGGAACAAACGCATATCTGACACGTCTCGTCCTTCGCCCCCGAGTTCATGTGAGTTCGTCTCGATACAATTTCTTCGTAATCGTCTTCAGCGAATTGGGTGACGTTTGAGGCTCGACTGATTTTTATAACGGTTCTGCCGGGCATACACTTTAGACCCCGACTCTTTATTTCGGCAGGCTTCGGTAGACGTGCATTATAAAAAAAACCTACGGAAAGCGGTCAACCGCAATCCATTACTAAATGCGGATTATTAATATCAATCGTTTCGTACACACATTTATCTCTAAAATGGCTTAGACATTCAAAGATTATTTCGAAAAATTTCTAAGATTTGGAAAGAAAAACATTATATTTTACCATTTGCTCAATTGAACAAGAGTATTGTACTCGTAATGGCTCCAACTGACACTTTTATCCTATGCTAAAACTCAAGGTTCAGTCAGGATAGGATGTATGGCAAATACCTATTCGTTACTACTTTTCTATTAATGACAGTATTTATCAATGAATGTCGCTTAGAAATCTTGAAACTAATGACTTTACGACGGATGATAAACAATTGGCAGAGCGACACTACGACGACGTCTATTGTGAGTTCGAATCCCGCTTGTGTACTGGTAATCCTCCTTTAAACACATTTTCAAGTCTAATAATCACTCACCGCATTGCACCGTCCCAATGAAGGCCAAGAGTGCAAAGAGTAGAACGAGCACTCTCACTTCCATGGTTGCACTTTTACTGTCTGATTGAAATCCTTGCTCACTTTATATCGTCCGCATGAATTCACTTGATGACTTCTTATTTTACAAACAGGGATGGAATCGAATATTTCAATAGATTATTCATACGTTAATTAATTGTACATTTAAATACTGAATGTAGTGTTCGGGAATGGTACACAGTTAAATAAAACACTTTAACGGTTTTAAACGCGATATATATATAATAGTTAAACTATAACCAAAACGTCGGGCCTTAGTTAAAATAAGTTTAACTAATATATATCACGTTTTACACCGTTAGTTTTTTTTTCATATTAAACAATAAATAACTGAAAAACTAAACACAATTATAACCTGTATATTTGTAATAGTAATAGGTAGTAGTAGTAGTGTAGGTTTATAATAGTAATATAATTTTTTAAATACTTGTTATCGCACTCGCTCTTGAATCTTGAAAGTACCGATTTTTTTCGTGGAACTTATACTTACTTACTTAGTTTATAAGATTGTTGCAAATTCCGCCCCTGTTTGAATTCAACGTACGAGCAATACAATAGCGACAAACTTTGAAATAAGACGTCAGAAATAGGTCGTTAATTTTATCGTTGCACCTGTGACATTCGTGCACTAGCCTACGTGCTACGCGATTCATTCGTTTCTCATTTACCACTTAACGAATCCTAGATAGTTGTGATTCACGGTTTAGAATCGTTTCACCTGACTTAACGGGGCGAATTTTGTTGTTGAAATTGGCCTTCCGGGTGAGGGTGGCTAACGTCGGAAGAAATCAAAATTAATACTGTTTAATAAATAAAATATCTTTATATGTTAACTTAATTCTAAAGTACAAAACTTTAAAGGCAATAATTTACAATACTATAAAATTCAGTCTTAACAATCAAACATCAGCTCCATAAATTAATATAGTAACCACTCGCCATAGTTTGCAAACGCCGAACATATACTCTGGTCTCTCTCGTACTCCGCCCCCAATTTGATAACACGTGACCCCCATCTTACAATTTGCTCGGGGGTCAAGCTATGACTAGACGCCGAGCCCCAGTACAGACAACCCGAGGGTATCCACGGTTTATACGGACTTAAGCCTCTTTCGTGAGCTAATTTTATACCCAACGTTTTGTTAGCAACTAAATATGTAAAATACACATCTTCCAAATTAATAATCGGCACTGTGTAGGCGGCTTGGAGCATTAATCGTATGTACTTCACTGGAAAGAGAAAGAGTGGGGTTAAAATATAGACATATAGTGTCGGGGTCATGTGTTTAGAAACTTTAAAGAGGAATCATTTTCTCCTACATATTTTTGGGCATCTTAGACTGTTTTCGCACCGTACGCATCGGAAACCCACATATATGAATAAATTTTCTCTTTTTTCCACATTTCCCGCTGTTTCTTCGCTCCTATTAGTTACATCGCGATGTGTTCGCCTTAGCCTTCCTCGATAAATGTTCTAACACAAAAATAACTATTCGAACCAGTAGTTTTTGAGCTTTGCGCGTTCAAACAAACAAACAAACTCTTCAGCTTTATATGTTAGTATAGACTTATTGATTATAAATATTTGGATTTAATTCACCATTAACTAAATACCCCGTTCCCGAAAGATATCCCGGCACAAAGTCGTCTCGAAGCAACCAGCTCGGGATGTGCCACTTGTTATGGGTGCTTCTGTGCAAGTAGTTATTCGTCTTCAGGTAACCTGGAAGAATATTTTTAACAAAAAAAAAAAAAGAATTGTCACAATTCCATATAGCCATTTTCAGTTTTATTATATATAATAGATTAATATTAATGATTTCGTCGGTACCCGTTAGACCAAATATAATATTTACAAAGTAAATTCCACAGTGGCCCTAGAATATAGAGAGAATTGTTTATTTGTTCTGCGATCGTGGCCGACTGTTCTTAATGTCTTTTCTTTTAGTTTTAATGACGTTTACCTATCAAACCATCATCAGGCCTCTCCTCCACGATTCGTTTGAGCTTCCAGGGGTTGACTAAAACGTCATCATCCGTTTTAAAAAGAAATTTCGACGTGGAACATCTATTGATGGTCCACTCCAGCATCAAGCCAGTCTTGAGAGTCAGGTTTTGGTAGTGATCTCGGAATTGGTAGGTTATTATATCACCGTGCAGCTTGGCTTCCAAGTAATTGTCTACCTGAAGTTGGAAAATTGTAATTTATGTACGTTGTTACAAGTAAAGCGAGACGTCGACGTCAATAAAAGGCATTCGAAAGCCACTAGATGCATAGATACAGATTAACTTACCATAAGGTCGTCCTCAGTGTATCCTTCTATGCCCAGCACGAAGAAGGTAGTCAGATGTGAACCCCATGTACTTCTGATCGCCTCGCGAGCTTCAAAGTGGTTCGGTGATGACGAGACCAGAACCAAAATATCCCCACATCGCACCTCGGATGGTTCTATTAGGAGTTGTCTGAAAATGGAAACGAAAAATAAGTCGTTATCAATAATGTTTTGTCGAAAAGACTGCTTAGTTGTTATATATATGTCGTTAACTACCAAATTGTAAAGTTAAAAATAATACTAGACTAGATAAAAATATCAATTTGTTTTAAACAAATATTTGATGCAAATACGTATGTAGGAACTTACGTGTTTTCAATGTAGCTTCTCAAATTTCTCGTCCTTTGAAAGTGTTCAAGATCTTGATCGGCCACTGTTGGCAATAGGGCGTTGGCCGCAATGTCGGCAACAAGCCAGCCCCACATCAACAGCGCACAGACCACGATTAGCAGAAACAGTCGCACCGAAGTGCTGCGACGAGTTACTAGAAACCAAATTATGTGTTTCACTTGTAGTCCATTTTGAAATATTTCATTGTTTTTACGTAAAAACATTATAATTGTTTCCTTCCGATTACGATTAACACTAAAATGGTTCTATTTAAAATTTGTTCTCGCCTACGTTTGTAAAAATGCGGGTAGTCTTAAAAATGCTTTAAAACATCCATGTTTACCTACATAATTATATGAATAAATAATTTGATTTGTTGACTTATTATTATTTCGTATGAGTATGCAGTTATGAGGCCAGATATGCCACTGCAACATAATATCTTTCCTAAGGATTGATAATATGCAGGTCGGGGAATATGTTATCGGCCGGGTGTCTCTTAGCCGGTGATGTAGCTAAAAATAATTTCCAAACGTAAAACATTTAATTTGTTAAAAACTTCGCTCACATGTGTAAGTAAACAGAAATACTTTTAAGCCACAATATATTATTGTGGTTAGCACAGCCTGAGCGGCGAAACGTAATCTTATCTCAACCGGGCAAAAGGAAGTAGATATCCATATACAAAGATGTCTTTGTCACTTACATTTAATATCCTATTTAGTTAGGACTAAAGAAATATACCTACACGATATAGGCGGACAATTGACAACGAAAAATACCGTTATTTCAACGGTATTTTTTGATAAAAATCCATGCAATTACGTTTAAAAATGCTTAATACGCGTATAGAACATGAGACTGAACAATTTTTTTTATTGCTCAGTTGCTATAGATCGATATATCACTTTGTCGAGTTTTGTTGATGTTTTACAGAGTTACATGTCTATTATGTTTGCCTAATCATCTCAGTAGGTATCCGTAAAAACGCCAATTTTAACACTTATGTTGAAGTAAAGTATGTAAATTTCTATTTTCAATTATTTCCTGAGCCCTGCTAGTAAACTCGTTATTTTTTTATATGATTAATAGGTTACGTTATGTAACCCTAATGTCTACCTTAGATATACCACTGTCTTTTTGACATTCGATAAAACAAAAGATTGAATGTATATGTCTAGTAATTTGCGGCAACGTAGAACCACCCAGAGTTCAGAATGATCTCCGTTGAAGGCTTACAATTTTGAGGGTCTCACTTCGATATTCGAATTCGGTTGTGACACGCGTGCTCGATAGTTTGGAACCAATGTCTGACTATAGCTTAACTACTCTAAACTTGGACGAACATCGCTTAATCGCAGAGTACAAAAGCGCACTCTCTGTGACATTGCTTATCTACAAAATGTTAATTAGATGCTCATACAAAGTGTGACCGCTACCATCGTTAAGTCCAAACTATCAAATTGCCTATACTAGTGCGGGTTGGCGATGCTTGTTCTATTTGACAGATGAAACAGAGAAAGGGAAACGTGTAACGCAAAGGACAAACTTTGTTGAAAAACATGACTCCTTAACTCATAACCATATGACACTCACCGGATCGTTTAAGGATCCAAAAGAATCGTCTCATCCTCGTTACGATGTGCTTTAATCGCTTTTTTATCAACACTGGCACATTATGATTTCCCGCCAACCCGGGAACGACCGCTAACCACTAAACTCTACTATCTACAGGCGATCGATAAAGATTGTGTATTTTCGACGAGTTATCAGCGCTCTTGGCTTATCACCGATTAGTAAATAGAAACGCCAACGCCTCCCGAGGGACGTAAAATTATTTTGACTTTTGCTTATGAATATGTAAAAGTGCTAGGGTTGTAGGGTTGTGTCGCGGCGGGAAGAGAAGCAATGTCAAGTTAAACGCTAAGTACAAAGTCTTGAACTATGTCTAAATTAAACTCTAAACTAAAGGTCTTATCTAATTAATTTGCTACCTAGACAATTAGGCGTTAATCTATCGAACAATTTGAGAAGTCAATTAATATATTTTGGCTACCCTAATGTGACAGATGACTTGACAAATATTTTTAACGGTTGCATTAATTTATCGTCAGTAAATATCCAAGGAGGTTTTGTACTCAAAATAACAAAACTTGGTATTTCTAGCGGCTTCAATGATCACACGCATGTATTCTATGCATATTATGAATACAAAAACGTACATTTTAATACACACTTACCAATTAGTAACAAAAAGCAATAAATACTATTTCGTTGGATTTATTAGCTAATGATAATTATCCCCATAATATTTGTAATAATGTTGTTCAATATAAATCTTTGGTAACCAAGTAATGTACTACTTATATTAATGATAATCTACTTGTCGTCCGACGGTTGTTTGACCCAGAACCCCCAGGGGGCGTGGCCGTCGTGCTTCGTAGGGCCCCGGTACACCTTGATTTGAACTCGTGGAACTTCGTCTGAAAAAGTAAAACCAGTCAAGATAGAGTATTCGATAGCGAGTAGAGCAGGATACGAATCCAAGGTCGTTCCATACGTGTTGCTCTCACACTAAAACATCTCTCTGCCAATGTTTTCAATCGTAAGATTTACCTATTACTTCTTTAATAGCAAAGCTTAAAACACAAAGTTTTACTGTAAGAAAATGGGCAGGCAACCTTTATTTAGCAATTAGAAAAAGACGTTTCCAGAAAGCTTGACTAAGCAATTTATAATTATTACAGTGAATTCGCTATAACACAGATCGTATGATATGGAGGACGCACCTTTTCTATCAATTTCATGCTCGCGGTAGTCTTCATCGTCGAATTCTTGAGGTCTCGCAACCACCAGACACAATAGGGTAAATAGGAAGAATAAGTTCATGATGGATCGCTGAAAAATAGTACATTACTATTTTATTTCTGTCCTGACCATTTAAACACACTAGAGATAAGAATCTCTATTTGATACTTCAATCCCCGTAGTACAAATTCTGAGCAGGAATGCTAGATTTTTCTAACAGAGAATAGTTCTCCCTGTCAGAAAAACTGACTGTAAGCAAACAACTGCAAGTTATACTCATAATAATTTTATTTGTGTTTGACAGAAATATATTCATCGTAAGATCACCTTTATTTTCTTACAAAAGCATTTACAGGACAGTGGCATATTTACATATGAATATTATTATTAGACACCAAAGTTTTAAGGTTTAGGTTATAGAATCTGGGAAATTTGCAAAAAACAACTCATAGTTCAAATTCATAGTTATAAATCAAGAAACCATTTCACATATTAAATATTTAATAGTATTTTAGTTGACTAAATTATACCTAACACTGTTTCCTTCCAAAGGAGCTTGGGTCCCCCTTATTATTGTTATTGTAACATATACTGTAATACATAAACATATATTGTAGTATTTATAATATTTCTTTTCAAGTCAATATCATTTTTCATATAAAAAGTATGTTTTGTAAAATAAAGAATCATCTTATGGAAATTGGTACATAGAGATGTCACAATAGTTTATTTGATTTATCTCATTTACACAAGGATTGAAAATTTACATTTTTTATTTTTATAAATTATTATATTTATTTTACTGAACTTTACTTTCTAATGTGCAGTCAGAATCGTGCCCACTATCTGTTGAGACAGAGGGTGGTTTTGGCATAACTTCTTCATCATCATCTTCACTCAAAGACGAACAATCAGACAACTCTGCATCAATCCACAACTTGGCTTTTTTCTTTTTTATCTGTACATCATCAGACTTTCTTTTACGTTCATTGGATGCACCCGCCGCTTGCCAACCAGCATCCACAGCGGAACTGACTCGTTCCGGTAACTCCTGCCGTTCTTTTTCATAATTAGGGTTTAAGTTTACTTCAATTTTGGGCTCTGCGAGTAGTCTTTCTAGTTTTTTTTGTTTTCGTTCGCTAGCCTCTCTCTCTCGTTCTTCTTGTCCCTCCAGCCACTTTCTAAGCCTTTTTTCTTCGTTTATATCACGTAATCTCCTTCCGGACAAGTCACGACACGCTTCACGGTTCGTTGTCTTTTCGATTTGAGCACCAATCGCACGTAACATGGACCCAAAACCCCCTTTGCCTCCACATAATCGAGTAGAAACTCTCACTACATCAAGTTCGCACAGATTAATGTCGGTTGTGACTCTCTTTCCGTTTATTGTTATGTAAATATCATCACGCGGAATTCCGTATTGCTTAGAAACAATCTTGCTCACATCGATAACATTACAACAGGGAGCATCAATAACATGATTTTCAAAGTAAATAAAAGCAGCCATTGTTTTTTTTTTCGTTATGTATGGTCGTGTGAAATGTAAAACTTTCAAAATGTACTTTACGATTACTTTTCACAAATAGTACACTTTGTCTCTCTTCTTGTTATCAATATATCATTTTTTTATTCTTCCAATTTGTATAGACTCACATTAATTACAAAAATATTATATATTACGACGCAACTGTAACGTATTGTATCATCAGTACTTATTACCATCAAAAAGTCAACGTCAGATTTTGGACAGATGTATTAACTGTCACATTAGTAATTAATAAAACCACAGGTTAAAATAAATAATCTTTATATAATATAGACATAAAGAAAGTGAAAATACAAAATAAAAATACTAGCTGCATTAGCACTAGAAAAATACTTTTCTTTATTATTTTACAGTTATTATCGAATTTGATAATCTTTTTGGTTTAATTTTATTACGGTACTTACTTGGAATAACATAATATCAGATAATTTTGAGCACTTCTGAATTCTGCACACTTTAAATGAAAAGACAGTAAATTGTTCTGGTAGCGTACTTATATAGAATATCTGAGATTGGGGTCTGTTAATTTCATGGTTTAATGAACATTAATTTCAAGAGAAAGTGAAAGTGTGAATCAATGATTGCTTGATTCATGAATAAATGCTTCCGGCTTCCCAAAAAAAATAAAAATGCGTTACAGAATAGAAAATCGTTGTTAAATCTGATAAATATGAAGGTTAACCTCGTAGCATTGTGAATGTTGTTGCCAATATAATAAATAATAATTCTTTCCGTACTAAGTTTGCATGGTAGTTTTCAAACTAGGCACATGAGTTTTAAAGAACCACAGACTTATGAAGAAAAACGTAACTGTGTATAGTCTGTCGAAATTTTTATTCTAATAAAAAATTGATTTTTGTTGTCTATGGTTTCTGTAATATCGTCCGCCATTAGGTATTTAGTTTATACATTGTCAAAAAGGGACACCCAATAAAATTAGAGCTTTTTAAAATATAACAGGAAGTTGCTTCTTGTAACAGACAGTGGTGATACATAATTTCTAATTAATTTAATATTATGGCTCAAAATATAAATCCACACTACGCATCGTCGTCAAATCCCGCCAAACAGAATGAAGACACTATAAAATTGAAGGACAATCACGCTGTGAGCAAACGGTGAGAAACACTTTCTTCGAGTGACTGTTTCAAATTCAATAAAATGATGGTCTCTATAATTCTCCTACGCTGTCTTTCCTGCAGGTTACAAAAGGAACTTATGGAGTTGATGCGATGCGCTGACAAGGGAATTTCAGCATTTCCCGAAAGCGAAAACTTGTTTAAATGGATTGGAACGATTAACGGTCCGCTTGAGACCGTTTACGCGGGACACAAGTATAAGTTAGCCTTGGAGTTTCCTAATTCATATCCTTACGCGCCGCCTTTAGTAAAATTCATCACACCTTGCTTTCACCCTAATGTAGATTCTTGTGGTTTAATATGTTTAGATATCTTGAAAGACAAATGGACAGCATTGTATGACGTTCGTACAGTCTTACTGTCGATACAGAGTTTGTTAGCCGAACCTAACACGCAAAGTCCACTAAACCAGCAAGCGTCATATATGTGGCCAAACCAGCCAGAATATAAGAAATACCTAGATGAATTTTATAATAAACATAAAGACTTATAGTTTTTCAAAATTATTTTCGTTTTTGTTTGAAAAGTGTGCATGCGAGGGACGGAAGATTAATAATTTCACATTGACTCGAGTGTTAGGCATATTGATGTTGATATTCTACCTAATTTATTTTGTTGTTTTGCTTCCGTCTTGGGTTGTAACAGATTAAATGTTAAATAAAAATCACTGGCAATTATAATTCTTAGTGCAATTCTTGGTGGTGTTTGATTTCTTCTTTTTGCTCAAAAACACGAAATAAAAAGTTAAATTTAATTTACTTTATGAAATTAAATCAATTGACAACTTCAGGCTTTTAATATTAACATTTAATAATTTTACATCAGCAATATTAGTGAGTAGTTGTTGAACATTTTAACTTGATTAAAATTTCAAACTTATGTGGAATGTTTATATATTAAATAAATAAAGTATATAACAGCTAGAAGGCTTCTATAGGCAAATAGTCATACTGAAAAATTAAATTTAAGATAATACTCTTCACATAATGCAAATTATATTTATAAATGTATTCTATTCATACCCTAAGATAGACTAGAATTATATGTATATTCGCACCAACGGTGTCATTTCATAGGATTATACAATATTTCCTTATAATAATGATTAATGATATTTATTTTGTATAAAAACTAAATCATCAAATTCTCTAAGTTATCATTGAACATATTTTAGTTTGGACTATAATAATTACAAATGTTGATAGTCTGTTAACAAGTAGAGGAAGAACCTTTGACTGATTGAAAACTACTTCAATAGGCAAAATTTAATCATGTCTTTAGGAAAATTGTAGTAAGCAGGTGCTTTTGAGCTCTAGATAAAATAGACAAATTATTTCTTTTTAATGGGTGCTACTCTTGTAACTTCAATGTCATAAATTAATTTAACTTTATAAATAAACAAGTGTTAACTCTTAACTATGACCAAGAATATAAACATAACAATTACTGCAACACTTAAACACAGTATACAGTGCATCTTCCTATTCTTTCTCTGATAGCGTTCAGCCTTTTTTAACTGTTTATAACCTTCGTGTACTTGAACCTGTGTTTGTTCAAGGTTATAATCTATTCTATCTAAAACGGTTCCCTGTTCATGTACCATATGTGCCAAGTCTTTAAAAATATCATTTAAATCTACAATGGATTTCACAATTTTATTTACTTCTTGCTCTCTCTCGGCTATCATTTGTGTATTTTCTTCTTCCATTAGGAGCAATTGCTTTTGGTTTAAAGTATTTCTACTCTCATCTTCATAATTGGAGGTACTCGGTAAGGAAAACAGCAAATCCGTTTGATTGTTAGTTAATCCCGGTAAGAGATTATTGTCATCTAGACTTAGTTCTTCAAAGTTTGGTAAGTCAAAGTAAGCATTTGATCTTTCTTCTCTAGAAGTGAGGGATTTGAGATAGTTGGATTGTGCTGTTCTGAATGTTATGCTTAAATCTTGCAATATTGTCACTAGTGCCAAGACTACATTAGTCGCTAACTTTTGTTCAGATCTGTTACCTAGAATTTAAAAATATACATTTTGTGTTTCAAACTTAAAGAGTAACTTTGCTCTATCATAGCTGCACTATTTTCTCTTTCTATTACTTACCATGTTGAACTTGTGCCTTAATATTTGTTATCCTTGCGTGGGCTTGTGTAAAATGTTTTCCTATATCAGCAGCTAGTCTCTCAATATGTTGTTGCTCACTACTGTCATCTAAAGCTGGTCTTCGGATCTGACGCTCATGATGTGCTTGCAATTCCGATATCTTTGTTCTTAATCTGTGATGGAATGTGCCTTATCAGAAATGTAACTTTTAAGAGATTTAAAATTATTTTTGATACACATCAGTGTTTGCAATAAATAAATAAACCTGGATATGATATAATGAGCTTCTTCCAAGGAATCACTCCAGGGTGGTGGATTTGCCTCCACCTTTGTGTCTAGTCCAGCTTCTATATCTTGAGAGCTAGATGTCATGAGCATAGCTCCTTCATGGTCTTCATCATTTGCCTAGAATGAAGAACATACTTTATAAAATAGGGTGTGTTTAACAATGCGCAACTATTTTTAACCCGTATTACAGAGGCTTATTGCTGCCTTATATTCACGTATATTTACATAAACTTATTGTACCATGTAATAGTGAATATTTAGGTAATTTATTTAGGAATTATATCGTAGTGAGATTACTTAAAAAAGTAAAACAGATAGAAAGTATAGTCCAAAAAAAAATTACCGCTTCAGCAAATAGGTTTCGGCTATGAATAGCATTATTTCGCATCAACACAAAAACCTCAGTCAAATTTCTTGATACCATGATTAAAATTGCAATATATGTATTTTAGTCCGGTTAAAATTTTAATAATGCAATGTTACTATAGATTATCTTAAGCTATATTTGGATATAGACATAATAATTCATTTTAAACTAAATGATTAAAAATGTCTTGTGTATTCTCGTTATATATTTTATATTTATTAACATTTCACCACTATTTTACTGTCATAAGTCAAATGTCACAGATAATTTTAGGTCTAGATTATGCTTATTGATGACAGATCCACAGGCTGAACTTCACATTGAAGCAATTGTCGTCTTTCAGTGCAATTTGTCAAGGAGTGCTGCGGGGCGATTTTGTAACTCAATAGTGTTGATCACTAGACATTAGTTGACAACAACTATCTGTCAAAGAGCTTGAGTGATAATACGGGTTATGTTGTTGTTATACCAATTTTCTAATAAAATATCATTTGAGGATGATTTAATCGCAGATTCTGTATGTCGGCTAAATTAAAGTATTAATAAATCTTTATATCTTCTAACTTAAAATAAGTAGTAAGTGTATTCCAATGAGTACAATACAAGATACGGCACCGGAAACTTTTCAACAGTTTCCTTCGAACCGGATTATTGTAATTCATCCGGGGTCCTTTTACGTTCGTATAGGGAGAGCGTCGGATCTTCTGCCGGTGAGACAATTACACTGCATTGCTAGAAAACGTCGGCCAGGTGGTAAAATATATCGCGACTCTTTCGTGCCGCCTAGTGTTCCTAAAACTAAAGATCTCATTGAAGAATTGGAAGAATGTCGCTTGCAAATATCGCACACGCTTCAATCCTGTATGCAGTCAAACGGAGCTAGGAGATACGCGACACCCCCTCAGCAAATTGCAGCTTTTAATCGTCGCTCTTTGCCTGAAGCTGTAAGCGATGGAGAACCGTGGCCCCAAGTTGAATGTGATATTATCATTGGCGATTTAGTTTTGGATGTAGACCCAGAGTTACCTTATAACATACACTTCCCATACAAAAGAGGAGATTTTAACATACACTCCGAAGTAGGTGGTTCAATATCATCAGTTCTTAATGACCTATACACAATATGGAAATCTATTATTGAATATAAACTCGGCATTTCGCTTGTGGAATTAGTAAAATATAGGTGTGTCTTATTAATACCAGATATTTATACTAGAAGTCACCTAAAGTACCTGATGTCTTTGCTACTGAAAGATTTAGGTTTTGGCCACTGTTTTCTTGTGCAAGAAAGTGTCGGTGCAACATTTGGAGCTGGGATAGGATCAGCATGTGTAGTAGATATTGGGGATCAGAAAACAGCAATATCATGTGTTGAAGATGGGATCTCTCATAAAACAACACGCTTACGAATGGACTATGGTGCAGGAGATGTGTGCCAAGCTTTGTCGTGGATGTTTCACAAAAGTGCATTTCCTTATAAAAATTGGAATGAAAATATACCAAGGGATGTTATACTCATGAGAAATCTATACCAAGATTTTTGTCATGTTAATCTGGATGTGTGTGGACCACAAGAAAAAACCTTTCTTGTGGATCACCCTGGGGATATTGTAAATAAATACACTCTACAAGTTGGTGATGAGTGCATTATATCACCTTTAGCATTATTTTATACCGATCTGCTAAAAATAACTGGAACGAAAACTACCAAAATACAGAATCGGCAATCAAGCGACCCGGAAGATCCATTTGATGCCGAATATTTACGTGAAACGGGACGTAAGAAGGAAGTAGCTGATCCAACAGCAAATGAACCGCAGTCAGATGCCGCAAGTGAAGCACAGCCGTCAACTAACCCAGAAGAAGACATTGTAGTTGACACATTAGAAGGAGGACCTGGCGACATAGTCACATTGGCTCCCGGTCAAGTCTTGAGTTTGGATGCGGCTATATTACAAAGCATAGACCGCTGCCCCAGTGAAGAACTCAAGCGAAAGATGTACAGCAGTATTCTCATCATAGGAGGGGGTGTCAAAGTGCACGGGCTTAATCTCTGGCTACAAAATAGATTAGCGTTACAAATACCGTATGCATATAAAACTGAGCAGCTAGAAATTGTGACATCTCCAAAAGATATAGATCCAGCTAGTACTGTGTGGAAAGGAGCCGCTGTCATGTCATGTTTAGAGTCCGCAATAGAGTTGTGGATTAACCAGAACGAATGGAACAAGTATGGCTTAAAGATATTAAGAGAAAGAGCACCATTTATTTGGTGAGTCATGTCTTTTATGCATAGCATTGTAAATAGACAAGTGTAACTGACATATTATGGTGTTTCATTATTTTAATAGTATGTAAAAAGTTTATGACATAAATTAAACACTTCAATGTTAGAAACTTTATTTAAATAAAAGGTTTGGCAAAAATAGTTTCTATAGTAAAATTGGTATCAAAAATCAGTCTTATTAATGTAACCATTCAAACAATGAACTGGAATAAATATATTCAGCAAAACTGTAATTTATATAATACAGTTGTAAATTTGTTTAGAAAACGTTTTAAACTGTTAAAAGGGATCTATTTGCTATAAAGAATCTATATACATTTTATTTGCTCTAGATTCTACATTGTACTTGCCAAAAATGCTTATATGGATCAGATCTAATCTTTTAAGGTCTTATAGCGTAATTAAAAATATCTATTTCCCTGACTGAAAATAAAGATTCTCAATCTCAGTGTAACACAATTGCAATTATTATTTTACACATCATTTGACTTCTACTTCTTCCCCATTAAATGAAACAGATGAACTAACAGACACTTTAGGATGAAAACATCCGTAATATACAAGCATAAACAAAAGACCCACAACATATGGCACTGTGCTCAACAACATCACAGGATAAAAATATATGGACATTTTCAAGCCTTCATCTACATACAAAATCCACAACAAACCGCAGATGAGGTTTTGTATACCACATATACTATAATATAGCGTATATCTATATCTAGTCCGGCCTTCCACTGGTAAAATATATGTGAATAAGTAAACGGCTCCCAGTGCTAGTGAGAAGAAAAATTCCGCCACTTTGCTTTGTGAGCAAAATGTTGAGCGGTCATAGAACTGTAACCACATTGTCATGATGAGAATGTGGATACCGCACGCTAAGACGGCCCAATAAGGAAACATGTAGGCTACGATCGATATTGAAGTGATGCGGCTCACTGCAAAAGAGAAAATAACTGTCAGAATATACTATTATAATTGTTGGTTTAATTAATATAAAAATAAAAAAATCCATAAAAGAATAATCATAAAATAAATGTTTCATAGAATAGACTATAGACAGTATTTGTATCATAGAACTTAAGATTGAAGATAGCATACTTTATTCTCTTTCTTAATATTAATAAAACTTACATGTTACAAGAAAGTGCCACAAGACCTGGAAAATAGTACCACACCACGTTATATTATTCTTCGTCTGCTGGGCATAACGTATCGCCCGTTGATAAGCAGCAAGGCACCAACCCATACCCACGATGGATGAGCATATTGAGAGCAGTTGATGAACTGAAAATCAGATAATATGCTGTAAGTCACAGTCAAAATAAAGAAGACACAATCTGGTTAATTGATACAATTAAAAGTAAAAACAGCAATGCAATCTGACTCATGAGAGTTCATTGTAATGTTATTTGTGTAAAAGATAATATTACTCACCAGCTAGATGATCATACTGTCTTAACAGTAAACTAGTCTGCAGCACTTGCTGCGGTGCTGCTTCCAGAAAGCACTCAAAAATCCTAAGTAGTGCAGCATCTGAATCTTCTTTCAGCATGAGACTGTAGTACATCCTTTGAGATGTAGGATCGCGTTTACGAGCGGCTCGCCGACTTTTGATAGCGTAACTGGCAAAATTCATAAGTGAACTTTAATCAATTCTAGACACACATGGTATCTATTCCAAAATATTAAACAATATCCTTAAATTTAAGTTGGTTTTTACCAAATAACTATAATGAGTACAATAGCAAAGACAAGTTGAGTGCAGATAAGGTTTAACTAATAGAAATCATAATAAAAGCATATGTTTAAAAAAATTAATCTTCATATCTTACATGAGGGCATCAGCAAATCGAAGTATGGGTGCCATTTGCAGAACTAAAATAAATATCCGAAGCCATTTTCGTTTTGTGAATTCATTGCTTAATGAATTCTGTTGCTTATCTTGATAATACCTGACAATGTTTTTGAAAATAGAAAGAAAAGAATTATTAACAAAAGTTGCTTGGTAAAATATAAAGTTCCAAAAGTTTAGTTACCATCTCATACAAGATGGTGACTCTAACTGCATCTAGGCCACAAATTTCTATTATTGATATGTTCCTACATAAGATAAGGACAAAGGAATAATTAAATCCCTATTTTTATTTGTTTTACTTTGTTTTTGATATAGCCTGGTGATATAGTGAGAAGCTTCATTTTAGTATTATGGACTTAGAACACTAAAACAACAATTTTTATTTACTTTATAGCTTCAGGTTGTGTATTAATAATTATCATAACTTATCAATTGTGACTCAACAAGCAAGGGTATTTCAGACTCATTCACCTTGTCTATAGTAATATAGCAAAAGACCAATGTCCTCTGTAGAGGGGAAATGATTATCAGACAATGTAGACTAATCACCAGCCTTCTATTGGTTATTTTTAAGATACCAATAAATAATAACATAGCAAAAATAGTGTGTGATGTAGGTAATATGCAATTCTTCTGTCTATTATCTTAGACTCGTAATATTGAAACTATACAGAGAAAAGCTAGTCCACACCGATTTAATAACTTTCAAATTACTTACATTCTCACCGAAAGAGCTGTATTCACAAACGCCGGTAGGAGTATAAAAACCAGAGTCCAACTGAACTCCATCATCTTATGAGCTAAACAATACTGCACTGCGATGTTTATATCTAGACCTAAGTCTATAAAGTGGCCAACGATGGCCACCACATACATGAACATGTCCAAGTATGTAATTGTTATATTATTTGGCATTCGGTCGGGCTCGTCATGAGAAATGCGAGACCCGTTTTCGAGCATCACAGTCATTGCATTCGACATTGTCTATTGTACTTTTGGCTCAACTTTTTATCATGCCGAGAACTTTCAAATATATCAGCTTAATTTTTTAAATACTTATTGATAAATGCAAGTAATGTGTATACATGCATTAGAGTTGCCTTCGTAAATGCGTCATTGAAGTGGAGAGACCAATTACTTTTTGAACAAAGATATGACTTAAAACAATCAGTAACTAAACATTTAATTTGTTTACAACACTGAGGCGGGAGGCTGAGTGATCAGTGATATAGAAATAAAACAAATGTCACTGTCACCAACATATATATTTTTTAATACTTTAAGTCCTCGTTGTCACAGATGTAATATGAAGCCAGAAGTAGAAAAAGATAAACTGATATACAGATAACAGCCATTTATTGTTTGATGTTCTTAATTTTATGAGTTGCACTACAGACTCAATAATCTCGCGATCTTTCAGCGATATAAATACTTAAAATTATTTACAGTGATCGTAATCTATCAATTTCAATATACGTACATGCTACGCTAAGCATATAAAGCTTTAACAATATCTTGTGATGAAATATTTGCTGAAAATAATGTCATATATAGGGGTTCTTGTATATTTCCATATAGTGATTTAGCCCTGAAAAGGAGATATTATCAATAAACCAAAATAATGAAAGCGTATTTACGTACTAAATGAACTCTGTGTACGTATTTCTTACTTCTCTTTAAGCTTACTGACAAGATTTTCCCATTTTTGTGGAAACAACGTTTGGTGGCTGTTCCTCCATTTATCTGTTGTGAAATCTGTCATCGATGCGTTAACTACCTTCAAGTATTCGCAGTTCTCTGCAACGGAAATCAAGTAAGCGTTTTTATTTGAAACGCATAATCATAATCGATTATAGCGCCTCTTGCATGCCCTACTTTATGAGTTAAGGTTAATAATATGCGCAGTAAACAAAAAACATGTTTAAGCTTAAACGTACAAAATAAGCACCTGAATACGCGTCAACAAGAAGTTGGTCAAAGAAATTGGGAACAAAATTGTCGAGGCATTTTTTAACGTCATACAATGAGGCGTTTACGTCTCTTGCGCATTGCTTCGTTTTTATCTCGACTATTGATACAAGACTCTCTTGCATTGTTTCGTTAAATCTGAGAAAAATGGTTGAACATACAAAATTATCTTCTCTATGCTATTCGCAATATTTCGAACATAATAAGCCCATTACAAAACGGTTTACATGACACATGACTGCTTCGTTGGCCTAATGGTTAGCTGCAGCGGCCTCTCCGGCACATTCGTAGAAGCAATCCTATTTTCGCAAAATCTTTTCTAAAGACATTTAGTTAAACAAGCCCAGAGTTTAAAAGTAGAGAGGGCTTTACGCTTTCTTGCCTCATAGAGCACTCTTACCCAGCAGTGGGATATAAAAAGGTTGAAAGAGAGTTTCATGGCTTACAATACCGCTTGGTGCAAAATACAGTGCGCGGCTGCTACTTCATCCGGTAACTCGTTGTGGCATTTATCCACAGTGTCAAAATGCCTCACATCTTCGAAGTTTTTGATCATGCCATGAAACTGGTTTCTAATGAAATTAATTTTCTCCACTGGTTCCACTAAACAGTGGTCCATTATATCAATGATCTGTGAGCGATTAAAAGCGAGATGAATCAATTCACGCGAGACAACGCAGACTACGGTAATACATAACTTGACGAATATTTATTTATAAAAGTTATTTCTTTAATTCATATATTCTTTGCCAATACTTGTCAATCCATTTATCGCCTAGGCGTTAAGACAAACCATTGTACAAACCTCCTCCATGTTAATCATGTAATTGGAAAAGTCGTGGAGGAACTTTATCTTGTAGAATTTGACGACCGCACTCCTCAACTCCTTCGCCATTAGCTCGTTTAATATTTCAACTAAATCCAAGAACATGTCGGTGGCATTCAGGGATCTCTCTTTTAGTTGGTCGTAGTTGTTTCGACCTAGGATGAACAACGACTTTGCCATCTGATACGATTCGGACACCAAGTGAAACTTTTGATCGAGATTCAAGAATTTACTAGTGGCACCCTGTCGATTTATTTATGGATCAATTTGCAATAATCGTAAAATATTGAATACTCCTCTGTTTGAACTGAATTATATTGTTTTTCTAATAACTAGTAACTTTAAGCAAATATATTTAGGTATATAATCTACTTAGTAATTAACTAAAAAGACCTTGTGCTTGAAATGATAATATCATATACTTTAATTATATTCCATACCTCGCGAATAAATATAATGACGAATACACAAACAAGAGAATGGCAGTTCATTTTCTTCCACACAAACCATATAATATGAAATCAATAGCATAGATGATTTTATGACTTTCCATTTTGCATTGGCTATAAATCTACAAAAGTAATTGAAGTTAAGACTACAGACACATAGTATTGGTACATTTCCATTAAAAAGTATGAATCTTAATGCTATTAATAAGTATCTCTACAAAATAGTTTACATAAGTCTTTAGCGTTACTTGATAAATCTTAAAAATTGTATTTATAATAACAATATTTCTCATGTTTGATGGCCTTTGAATGAATGATAAAGACAATAAAAAAAAATCATTACAATCTTCTTGTTCTTGTCCAAGTGTATTGCTTGTTATGTGCATATTATGTTTTATATATATTTTTAAATCTAATGTAATGTTTTATTAAATGCTCCAAGCGAAGTCTCCAAATCAAAGACTAGTTGTCTGGCCTGGGCTTCCGAAAGTTCATCTGAGGCTGACATCTCAGATAGTTTTTCCAGCCACTCTTGAACCTGTAATAAGTAACTTTTTATTTCTAAAATGTCATTTCAACACTTTGCAAACAAATGGTATAGGAAATTTATAATATTACCTTAATTTTTCCAATGAAATCCTCAGGTAGCATAGCTAAACAGTCCATAGCTTCTCGCAACTCTCTCAGCTCTGGTTGAATCATATCCATGGCTCGGAGATCAAGCCTTAGTTTGTCCATCAGTGTGATAAACAGCTAGAAGGTTATCACTTATTCATCATAAAAGAATGACTAAGTTTTATTCAGAAATGGCACATGACTAATAATAAGACTATAGTGCCAATTCAGTGATAAGGATATTGATGAGCTTCTTGGTCAAATGGTAGTATTTAACGGCTTGTGGGGTCAAGTCCCATCAGATCCTAACATGATTCTAAAACCATTTCATATTTTTTTTCTTAAACTGTCTAGAAATGTAGGTGGGTGGTAGGAATATCATGTAGGAATGCCATCTAACCACCATCTAATATATTAAAGTTATGAAGGTAAATCTATGTCTTGGTTGGGTTTGTAGATTTCCAAATGTCAAAAATATAGCGTTTTTTAGGTATATATGGCAATAGTATTTCATCTTCCATCGAGCTCCGTGCTTGTGATTTCTTAAGTTTTAATGATCTTTAATAAAAGACATTGCAGTGTTGAGTGTGATCAATATATAATAAGTAGACAATGATGAGCCTGTTATGAATATATATTGAAAATACTTACAGACACAATCTCTGCAATATATTTGTTTGTGTTTCCTTTGTCGTCCTTTATTAAATTGGGTTTGTTCTCTCTGATCCTCTCAAGTGCGGCAGGGCAGTCCAACTAATTTGTATTAAGACATGTAATTTACAATAACTTAAAGTCTAATTTACATTCCTTAAAATTGTTAAGTGACAAATGTAAACATTGGTGCCCTAGCATTAAAAATACTGTAAAATTTGGGAACTTGGGAAATGATGATCCTATATTTTTATGTTTCATACTATTCAGATGGATACTAGTAATTTAGAACTTACCCTGAATTTACTAACAAAACTTTCAATGGTGGGGAAATCATCTCCCTGTACTTGTTTGAAGGCTACTCTGTATTGCACAAGCAGTCTACTGCATGCTGCAGTATATTCTTGGGCTCGGACACAGTCCCTCATATATGCCTTCTCCAGGTGTTGCAGTGTGCTTACAACTGCATATAGCTCTGCCATATTATCATGCCTGTTGCAATAAATTATTGATATACAAACAAAGCATTCATCATGTACTTTATTTAATTTATATTATACATACTTTTCACGTTCTCTAGCGTTCCTATACAATTTTATCTCTTCGTAAAGTTCTGGCCTTGATTCTAAAAAACAATGCAGATATCATTAATTATAGACTAAGCATTTGGAGATATGTGGTGTAATTTGTTTTCAATTACCTTGCATTCTAAATGTCTTACAGCAAAAGTCTAATACGTATAATATATATGTTTAAGAATACAAGTAATTTATTACGATAGATATATCACAACCAATCTAATCATGAAATCAACACAAGAAAAAAATTATGATACTATTATAAAACAATTCGTTTGCAGTTTACTTGACTTATGTCAACAACTCAAAAGAAGTTAGTCAATTGTCAAATAAGACACATGTTACTCCAGACTAGAAGCAGTAGCATAAGCCCACAGGGGCCATAGATGTATCACCAGTGTGACCTCAAAATGTTATAAATTCACTTCTCCTTATATATTCCAACTGTAAAGTTAGTTAAAAAATTAAGAAATCTGTAAAGCATTATAAGTTACAATAAAACGACTTTGATATTTATTTAAATATGGATTTTTATATGAATGCGATTTTTTAAACTTTTTTGCAGGAAAACAAATTGAAACATTATTTCTTGTTAACAATCGTAAGAGCAACAGCAAATAAACGGCAACACAGCAGGTGACGTAGTGTACTAACATGGCGGATGACGCGAGATTGCGACTCTTCGTCCCGCTCCCCCGTTATTCAGATTTCAATTTTCAGTTGCTTCGGTAAGCGGTTGTGCAACGTAAATGTTTTGTCCTAATATCTTCGATCTGCCATGAATGAAAATAATAACTTTGGTGCGTAATTCTTCGTGAAATTAATACAGTAACATCAACTTTGACTGACTAGGTTGTGGCAGTGAGTAAAGGTGGAATTGTGGCTGGTGTTATTAACTGTACACCTTAAAAATTGTGACCTACAACTTGCTTACAACTCATGTTTACGTGCTGAATTACGACTACGTGAAAAGTTCTCGCTCTTCGGCGATCTGATCTTCTTAATGGGATCTTGTTGAAATACAGGTAAGTGCTTTAGAAATCCAGTTATAATTGAAAGGTTGTCCGTTAATTTGCATAGACGCCGGAAAGGATACCGCTAAGGATAGTATACGGAATGTAATTGCGTAGTACGTTTTGAAGAAATCGTTAGGACGTGCATCTTATTTTAATTCTTACAGTTTATCTGCTTGGAATCCTGTATCGAATATAAACAGGCAATATCGAGGACTGGGCGCGGCAATGCCCTACTTTTCAGATTACCATGGGCCACTTGGCACATACAAACGTTATATTATAACCATCTCTATTGATGAAGTAGAAAGTTAATTCTGCCTTTTAAACAATCATATGTAATCATTTTTTATTTTGACATATGAATAACTTTTCCTTATGCTGCTTTGAAGAAGTAATTTTTACAACATTTTTTACGAAAGTCCTTAATGTAAGGAAAACAGTATTAACTAGTATTCATGTTTTTATAATGTGTTGCTAAAAATTGTTATATATAGCGGTCAAAAGCTATTTACTATTTCACAGATGTTATTGCAATTAAATTTTTGCAATATTATATTATATGTAATGAAAGTAGAGGCATATTAAGGCTACCTTTTAACCTCAACCTTTACAGTATGACATCATTCACTAGATGTTGGGTTTGATTGTGCTCCATGACATCATGACAGAAGGCCACTATTGAATTAAGTAACAGCATTTATGACAATTAAATTTTAATACATATAATGTACCGAACCAAGCTATTACTTAGATATTAATTTAAGAGAAAGTACACGGATTTCTTTTTAAATATAACAGAATATAAGGTTGAATTATAATAAAATTATTTTGTTTAATAGATGCTAATGAATAAAAATAATAAGTAATAGAAGTATTATATCCTATGTTATCGATACCTATTCAACTCAGGGCACTAATAATCATTGTTTCTTCAGAAATATAAACATTGGTTCCTGTTGCTAAGCTCATAAAGAGCTTCAATAAACTCCTATTAGCAAAATAAACACGAAGCCCACCCACATAGCATTCCATGCTAATTCTGATTAACGTAAAAATTAACAAGATTCTACGGAATCTTAGCAGATATTATCTGCTTATGTGCTGGATCCATTACTTTGGCTAACTGTGTTAATGCCCTTCCTTAAAATCTACATTATAAATATAAGTTACATGAGTGATTATTTATTTTAGTATGTAACTACTAAGTAATATATTTTTAATAAAGAGGTTTCATTATACAAAATTATACAGCACAGTCATAGTTCTTTGAATATTTATAAATTGTATACCTATCTAATTATATTTTGTCCCCGTCAGGACAAACATGCAATGTTGTGAGGGGTGTGTTGTTTGACTGAGGGGTTTGTGGGTAAATGGTGAGCTTGATCAGGTGACCAGGTCTAACTTGTTTCCTCTTTGTCTAGAAATCTGGATATTAAATGGGAAACTGAATATAAATAAACTTGACCAGATAAATGCTTAATAAGGTGAAAAGATTCTCATAGAATCCATGTTACTAACGGTCATCCCACTAAGTCAGTGACAAGTTTTAGAATTTTAATTCATAATTCTAACAATAATGCACCCTTATCTTATATGTAGTGCTTTGTTATCTCTGTTGTGTAAGCAAATGTTTCCTCAATAACTTTTTAAAATTTTAACTATGTAAATCATTTGATAAGTTTAAATTATTTGGAAAACTTACATTATTCATGATGTAAAAATGCAGAGTATGTTATAGATAAATTAAGCTTTGACGTTTACAACCTATATTCGTTTTTTAGCATTAACTCATATAGCATATCTTTTTTGGGTTAAAATAGGTTGTTCCAATGCTGTTTTCTAAACTCTGTGCCATAGAGGTTCACGCCAATCTAATTCACTCGAAGACAATCGTAGCAGTTCTCCTCAGCGTGCCTCCATTTGTCTTAATTACAATCTCCATTCATTCTAACTAATGGGAGTTGGGACATTTGTTAGGCGCCAAGGTTAGACTGGCAGTGTTCTAGTTCGTTAATTGTTTTTATAATTTATGTCTTATCGCCACCCTATATGATGATGATGTCATCTCTGTCTATACATTTCAGGAGGTAAGCTAAATGCTTAAACTGTTTGTGCTAAAATGGGTGAATTGTATATGAGACTGCTAGAGGCAGAGTGGCCTAATAATAGAAAATCATGATTTTCGTTAAGGAGAAAAAAGAAAATGCGCAATTAACTCAGGCGAAAATGAATTCGTTCTATTATTAGTGTAAACATTTTCGATCTCCTCTTGTAGATTAACATTTTTAGATTATGAAAATGTAAATGACACTAGTCATATAGAGGTTAGGCTACTCTGCCTCTAGCGGCCTCATAAAATATAATGCCCGGTAGATGTGCATAGAGCGATGTCGTGTGTCTTTTCTGCGAAACGAAGAATGCGAAAATAAATTTTAAAAAGCACTTTTTCGTCGCTCGCTCAGTCAACAAACGTACCGAAAGAAAAACATATTGCGTTACCCGAAACGTTGACTCAGCGCAAACGATTTTGTATGAGAGATAGATGCATTCGTTGTATCTGGCGCTGCGCCAAATGCACTCGTAACTCACTTAAAACTTTTTTGCTCTCTAATGATATTATATGACCTCTCGGCTGTCATTTTTAATCGACATCCTACTATTTACAGCTGATAAATGTCTAATTAACGTGAGAACAGGCATTTGTTAGCTTCATTAGCGGCGCATTAGAAGTCGTTTAGTGTTACCATTAGCTGTTACAAACCATTTTTTAAAACTATTAATAATAATGTAATAGACAAGATTTAGTAATTCAAGATTGATTTAAAACAATCTTCTAAAACTGTCGCCCACGAAAGGCAAGGTCCATCAATATTAGTAGCAAGGCCTGTTTCCCCCACGATTTTAATTATTAATCCTCACTCGAGCTACTGAGATTACTATGGCTCAGCTTTATTCGACGTTTTGTATTCCCGTGTTGGGAAAAAAGAAGTCAAATGTCACTGCGATAGAACGTTTAAATAAGATTCGCTGTCAATATAAAATAATAAAATACGAACGTGTAGTACAGAATTTGCTTAACTTTTCTTCGACTCGCGGTCTACGAGAGTCTACCCTAAATCGGATTCTGTATTTTTGCGATATCGGTTGTGCATTGTTCGATCCCGTCTGAAACCCGTTTCTGTCCGAATGAGTCGGCTTTTTGTCCAATTGTAATGCAAGCACTTGAGCTCGTTTCGTACTATTTTTTTGCTTCCCCACCGTTTTTGGCGCAAATTCAATCTTTTAAGGCATTTCACTTTTTGTAAGTTGTCGATCGGCAAAGGCGTGTCGATGGCACAAAAACTTTAACGTATTTTTTAAACGTCGATAGAAAATAATCAAATCCCTTCGTTATTTCTCAATATGTTATATTCCGAATATGGGTCGTAAACAACCGCGAAGTGAAAACTACGCGAATCTAAAACTTCTCAATCTCACCTAGAACTCTGTATAAGGACGTTAATATAATAAAACAATAAATCGTCTTGACCCAGTCGCCGTCTAGACCTATCACCGTCGACCAGTCCGTTAGCTTTCTTGCAAGCCCGTATCGGGCGGAGGAAATGTCTCGCGACGCTGACAACTTGCTGGTAATTGATTTGAAAAATTCTTCTCGGAACGTACTGTTCGTATGCCCTTCTTTGGCCATGTGCAGCAAGAACATGCGATGAAGCTGTAAAAGATTATCTAGTCATGCAAACGCCGTAACACCCGATTTTGTAGATCAGAAAAGTTACGATATCTACTTGCACAAAACGTTTGGCACACGCGCTTTGGGAAGTTTGCGGGTGACATTTGAGAATCGCAGTTCGTTATTATTTAGAAAGTTGCATATTTGTAAGATCTAAGTTTAATCTTAAGTTTTTACTTTTTAGTGTGTTAACGTTTTCTGTTGTGTTAGTATTTGTTATTATTGTAATTTACAACTTATTGCATTTCTCTCTCATTCTCGTTGACTTTTACTCTATTGTTATTTTGTTTTCCTTTTCTTTATACAAAGGTTGCCTGGAAGAAATCACCGAAGGCGATAAGGCCGCCTGTGCACTAACTCTTTTATGTTATTAATTAATTTAGTATTATTATATTTGTATTTGTGTTAGTGCAATAAAGTGTTTTATTATTATTATTCGTTACTTAATTAACTTTACAATAGAATCCTCGTTCTTCTCATTTTATATTTTCATTAAGATATTTTCGAACTTATTATACATTCTAGTTTCCTAGTAGGCTCGTTAGTCTGGAAGTCTATCCTAGTAACGCCTCCGCGCTCTGAGCCAATGACCTAGCGCCGTGGGAGACCGAAATGTGGCTTGCGATTAAGACTTCCTTATTCATAACCAGGGATATTAGCCACGATTCCGCTAGCGTGGGCTTCGTTTTGTGGTATAGCGACTATAGCCGTAACGAGCTCGACGTTTTAAAATCGTAATATGTGTCGCCGTTATGTTCAATGCATTAGTCCCTTTTGGTGCTGTTTCTTAAAATAAAAAGTCAAGTTTACGACATTCAAGCGAGTGATATCATTGCTTTTGTCAACTTAAACATATATTGACGTTTTTGTTTTAACTCTCAGTCTAAAAGTCCTTAGCACAGTGATAGCCGTTCTTTGTAAGGATCTAGTTAATATATGTGTTATTGTTTCGACGGAAAATCATATTATATTTACGCCCACCGAGTCGCAAGTGCGTGGGCGTCCCAAATTTAGTTAAAGTTAGCCTCAATTTCATCTCGTATGTCTTCATTTGTTTTATTCTTACTAAACGAAATGTCGTCCGGTCGTCAAAACGTAACGTTCGTAGAACTCATAAAAAGAAGATACTTAGGTAGCTAAATTGATCTTCTAAGTATTATGTTTTATTACTTGTTTAGTTTCTTATTTATTTTTTTATTAAAATAAAAACTATATAACTTTCTTCGTTTCCTCTTTATTAAGGTCGCTTACATATTGGTGATCCTATAAAAAATACGTTTTAAAACTAAACTCGTTTTATAGTTAGACACTACAATAATAAGTAACATTTGTTTATAATAAATCGTTATTATGTCATCGCGCCGGTACCCGAAAGCGTGAGGTCACGACTCGCGATGAATTGCGTCATGCGACACGAATAGCTCGCGAGAACTGCTCCTCACCACGAAGCCCCCGATAACCCCCTGGACCATCTCGTGATTAGCTCATTCTGATTCAGACCGTGATGCATTTTTCTTAGTACGGCTGGGCTACGAGAGAACTCATCTTGTAATTCATACGTGCTCTTACGTAAACCACAATATTATTAAATAATGCATGTACCGTCGACCGCCTGGATTCGCTGAGCTGTTAAGCCATGTCTTATTTCAGAAAAGATGTCAAAATTCGGTTACATTGACACCCTTACGGTTGATTTGAGGGCGATCTCATAATTCTCTCACTCGTAGAACAAAGGACGACGACAGACGACAATAGCGAACCACAATTACCGACGTGTCAAGAGGCAACTGGAGATTCTCGCTGACTCACTAGCTGCCTTAAGAAACTGATTTTTATTTCTTGCGTGGAATAAATTACAATGTATTTACTAGCGATTATGATTAATTGTTAATAGTAATATCTGTTAAGAAGGAGAATTTTTTCCCTGATTACATCGCGTTATAGCATCTAACAACTCGATTCAATTGATCACTATAAATATAATTTACGATGAAAAAATATCTCTGTAAAGTTCTGCAACTATATATGCAAGATGTAAGGTTCATAAAATGAGCTCTCGAACATTCATTACGGTAAGATTTGGGATCTCGTACTTTCTACACTTCAACGGCCATTAGTCTTATTAGGCTCAACTTAGAGACATCTCATAATTCGGAAATTATGTCATCCCTCGAATAAGTTGTACAGAGAATACGTATATCGAATTGAACGTCTCGTGCCGCTACAATAGGAAGCAATTTGTGCGCAAGTTTCGCTAAAGTTCGCATAAAACTCGCCCAAAGAATCATTTAAACGAGGACACGACAGTGTCTAACAAAGTTCGAACGATTCGGGCTATCCCCTCTATTTTATGTCAGAAGGGGTTTTTATGTGACTGATGACTGTGATGTTAATCTTACAATGTAATACGAAAGAGATGTTTTTATTATTTAAATGCACACTATACTCTATGCTTCGTGTGACATAGACGAGTACACGACGAAGCTTTATCCGATTTGTGGGAAAGAGTCGGATCTACTTATACCTTATTCCAGCTTACTTATATCTTGGTCAGAGGTCTTCTCCTGTGTATAAAAGAGGATGTAAGAGCCTGACTTCAAGCGGTAACGAGGCGGCTGTCAACTCGCGCTTTTGTGTTTGATCACCGCCATTTAATTGATAATGTAATAGAGCTTATGTTAGATTTATTTAGAAAAAATATCTCAGAAGAAATCCAAACGGCGCATTTTCGTCACAACAATGAGACATTAAGTTGTTACCGTCTCTCAGACGGTGTTTACGCGTTCGTCTAGACTTCGCCGAGGCACTGGCGGTTCGAGTAATGGCGGTCGTTAAACGACCATCTTCTTCACTTGGCTTCGTTTCATCGCTCGTCAGTGACATCCGAACGAGGTAAAGTCACTTGACAGGCCTAGGCGCTCCTATAGTCCGCTGACTACCGCCACCCACATCTACAATATTAAATGATTGAATAGACATTGTTTACTCGCGTACCTTCTTTAATATATAGATAGAAGTGAGTGAGTTTCGTTCGGGTGAGCTCGACCGGGTGACATCATCGCATGTAAATGCGCGTGGACCGGTCCCCGCGGAGTCGTTTGCGCCGAAAACCTGCTGCAATTAGGGTCCCGCGTCGTAAACGTGTCCGCGAAAGCGGAGATTAGCTCCGTTCGAGCTCACGATGAGAAATGCTTATAAATACTTCTATTAAAGTGATTGTATTTTTCAAGTACAATTATATTGTACTCGCGTCAATATTATTTAAAAACGGCTCTCAGTATTCGCGTAAAGCTGATTTATCGCGGGAAATATAGTTTATGCGTTTTTCCTGTTGATAAGGGAACTGCACATCTGACCGAATAGGTACAATCTGTTCATTTGGTCACTGCGGACGCATTACTTCGATATGTACAGTCGGAGTATGCCCGTGATGACTTTGTGGTTTAATAAAAGGTGGTGTACGAGTGGAATCATCCTCCTCCTCACCTCGTGACATATAGCAGCGTTGCCTTCAATTGTGAGACATGTCCCACGCGGACCTCAATTAGGACGAACTGTGTCATTAGCTGCGGTACCTATGTGATGACTTCGTTGCGAAGGCTTTTTGTCTACTTTTATTGTATGATATTTCTGAATGCATACGTGATGTTCTATGGTGACTTATTAGTAATTACGATGTACTAAATCGTAGCGCAAATAAAAATTACAATTATACTTTTTGTTTCAGTTACAAATAGTCTAGATTTGCCTGTACTGAATATTAAAGGGAATAACAAGAGAAATAATTAACTCTATACTGTTCTAACTTAGCGGATTCTTTATCATTCTATAGAGTTTGAATTAAGCGAAGGGTATTGAACCTCTGATAGAGATATTTCCGCGTAAAGCCATGGATAGTAATTAATATTAATGATGCAAAGACACCGCGGCGGGTCCGCACTAGAGACGGTGCATTTTAAAGTCAAATGATTGCATTTAATGAGGGATGCACCTCGGCACTGTAACAGCTCTGCCGCTGCGCCTCCGTCGCGCGGCCTTTGTACCCCGGCTGCCAGTTCGTTGGATCGAGGCGCAGCACTCGAGCTAATTAATATCTCGACGATAGGCAACGATGGAATTGCAATTCCGCGTCTAGACGAACTCTTTTCAGTGGAACAAAGCGAAAACAAGCGCGATTATGAAGGCTTCAGTTATACACTGAAATTATTGAAAGCTGTCTTTTTTAAATAAAACAGTTAACCGGTTTAAAACGCGACATATATATTACATATAATATATTTTAGTTACAATAATTTGCAAATAAGTTTAACTAAAACTACAGTTGCTCGTTTTAAACAAATTCCAACACTATATACACTCCCATATTTTCTTAGAATACTATTCTCTTTTAATCACAATAAACAGCTGTACTTTTTCTGCAATGTAAGTTACGATCAGCACTATACATGCGAGACAACGGAACTTCCTAACAATCGACGTTTTCCCGCGGCGGATGTGTTTGACAAAGGCGTATAAAAAGTTTTCTTCTCTTATTATTTCACTCTTAGTAGTCGCAATGAGTTCACGACGTGCGTGCTCTAAGTGATCAAAGCGTGATATTCAGGTTAGCCATTTATACTGCTAACGATATGTCGGTACCATTTAGTCGCGCCCGTGAGAGAAATGTCGGCTGAACAAATATTTTTGGTGTTAATGCTTCTATTATGGGTTTCATAATAGAAGCATACTTTTGTTCATTTTTTATAGCTATTTAGAAGACATCTCTTTGTGATTGGCTAAATTTATCTCTATTTAGTATTCCTCGTAACCCTTTACTAGAACATCGCGTGCAGTCTTTACTGATAACGTTGATTCTGAAAAATGTTCACCAGATGGTACTGTAACGGCATTCCTCGTTATAAAGGGCAACGCACACTTGCTCGTTTCTCTATTAAAGCTACATTCTTAAATTTATAATAACATTTGTAGTTTAATATTATTTATAGTATTGTAATATTTTTAGATTCAATTGCGTTGTTACTGGAATCAAGCAAAAATGCCATTATTTTTTATTTTTATTCAACTTCAACTCTACCTATACAGTTCTTGAGATCCAGTTTAGTGATAGGCAGATAGACAGACTTTGTCCCTAGTGTGAGGATTTAAGTTTGTTGATGGGATATAAAGTAGCAACAGGCACCTAGTACTTCAAAATCTTTCGTTTCGTTTTTAGTAGCATCAGCGGCGATGGCCACCACCGCGATAGGCTCGGCCGTAAGTCTGGTGAGATTTCCTGTCACAATACACCACCGGCCAGTATGCGCAGGGCTCAATGACGGTATAAATATCGCGGTTGGCGGTTTATTGCTCGGTTTAGGGCGCTTACGCCATTCCCCGATCGAAATAGATGCGTACACGCGTATTACCCAATGTTTCCGCGTACTATGTCTGATGCGATTAGTAATCAGATATTTGATATTGGTACATATCTTAAAAGGACAGATATTCGTATTAATTAAATAATTCTGCAATTCTCACAATTCGAGGCGAAATAATAATATCTCATCAATATCAGGATGATAAAAGTATAGCGAACTAGTGGAAACATCTCATCTGAAGCAAATACAGAGAATGTTAATGAAATCCCGTCGACTTCCTGTCTCTTGCAAATTAAGTGTGAGTGCTTCCTTTCGCTGAAACATTGTTAGCTTCCTCTCGCAGCCGCGCGGGATAATTTCCAGAAACTTCTTATTAGTAGTAACTTCTTAAAAATGTAGCAAGCAATGAAATATTTGTGTGCATTTATATTATTGTAATGCAATCGATGCGCAATCGTCCCCTAATGATGCTAATGAGCATGCAAAGTTTATCTCGTCACGCTCCACGGTTGGACGAACCCATTATTCCGAATGATAGCGACAACATTGACATTTTAATAAATAACTCTTCTCTAGATAGAGGCTAGCCATATTGAGCTAGTGCGATAAATTAAGCAACCGCAATATATACTTGTACCACATGTGAGTTAGCGATATTTTCCCTCACTTAAGAGCACAAGTGAAGAAAACAAAATTTATTTTTTTGATTCACTAATTATAGATCAACTCTCCTTTTATTGCTATAAAATAATATTCACGACTAAAACGTATATATTACGTAGTTTAATAGTAATTTGTAATTCATCTTAAGATGAATATTTTTTTTACTTCTATTACAATATTAATTAATTTTGATTTTTGCTTTCAGGTATGTGAGATAAACGTAGTCTTTGGTAAGTTCGGACATTCAAGATAGGCGCCTAATGTAATTTTTTATTAGATAGCACATTCAATATTTTATTTTGAGAAAACAAAGTAACACCCTTCAAAGTGTGAGGCGAGAATGTCTGCAAAGTTTGTCAATTATACGTTAACAATACAAACAATATGATAAATGATAGACAACAAATCAAACCTAGTACTGATATAAAAAATAATAATTATTTGAACTTGATCAGGACACTAAATGCTTTCTGTAGTTTACTCCAGTAGTACGCATTTAAATAAAACACTAACGGTATAAAACGTCGGGCCGTAATTAAAATAGTTTTCAAATAGGTTTAACATATATATTTCGCGTTTTAAACTGTTTTGTTTTAATAATAGTAGACCGCCATAGTCTATTTGAAAACTTGGGTCATACCGCCACGAGAATGAAAATGAAATTATGCATAACACGTAAAGGCGTTATTGTATCAAATAATGCTCACGAACCAATGAATGACAGCTCAAAGACGGGCTCCATTGTTTCGCAGCCAATTTCACCAATTAACACACAATACTACGCCTGCTTTATCTGAAGACTCGGCGCAGGTTATTAACGTTTAGGTGAGGCATGGCAGGCGCCGAGAGGTGATAGGCAAAATTCAGTTGCATATGGTACTGCTGTACTGTACGCCTTCAGCTGTTTAAACTTATAGGAATAGTCTGAATTTCATTAAAGGGTTTCAGTTCTATCGTTATAAATTCATGTAGACTATTTCTATGTATTAAAGTTTTAGATAAAAGACACGACTCTCGTCACACTGTGCCATAAGCCTTTCATTAATCGATGGATAGATCAACAAGTCTCTTGTTTTCCAGTAAAAAAAAATCTTTTATATATTTTAGAGATTTGCTATACACTAGACAGGTTACTACAAAAGCACTAAAACAATATCTATTGCCAATAAATGTCCCTGGCGGAGTGCCAAGCGGGGTCACTGACACCTTATCACCTTAGCCGTGTCTACCTGTTGTTGTGTTGTATACCTGACATGCTCCAGCCCCGCTTACTCAGTTCTACCCTCGATCGGTGTTAATAAGTTTATCTCTTTACAACAAAGGTGAACCTCGATCCAGGCTATCTCTTGAAGAGGGTAGAGGATTTTTTAGTAGTAGGTAGGAGAATCATTTGCTCAATGCAATGTAATGTAATCTTTAAAGAAATGTGGGCGGAAGTAAAGCGATGTTAATTTAGTCAAGATTATCGAAACCTAAATAACTCCATCAACGCAATTTTTTTTTTTCAAATTTAAATAAAGAGGGTAATTGTAAAAAGTTAACCTAAGCCTCTGCTCCAGTCGTAGAGCCAATAGTGCGAAGCGAGGAATGAGGAGCAACTGAATGGCAACGCGTCGAGGTGTGACGGTGTGAGCGACAGGGCAGGTCACCTGGGAGCTGGCAGCTCGCCGGATGCATCTGCTATCGATCCGGGAATCCGTGTTATTGGGTCATCGGGGCGAGTATTCTCTTTGTTAATCTACGTATCGGGAGACGTGCTGATCTGTTTACTTCCTTTTGTGAGGTCGGGAGCCCCAAAGTCCAGACGACTACTAGAAGACATATACATAATAGGTTTGCAGGTATCCACATCCATCGATATATCAATTTGAACTATTATAACGTAATTTGGCGTCGGTACGTAGTCCCCTGTCCCCGCTATAAAACTTCGAGAGCACCATTAAAGGAGGACACTCCAATTTAGGTTCGGGGCTGGAACAAAAGCGGGCAATAAATGTCGACGCGATCGCGAGGGCTGTTGGATCGATGGTCGTTCAGGGCAGGGGGTCTCGTAACATCGCCTTGTCACTGACTACTATTATAGTATAAGGCTTTATGTAGATGGACTTGTGAAAAGTTACATACATTTTCTTTTATTTATCTTATACCATTCCCAAGCTAATTCCTAATCTGGCCAGGAACTCCCTGCGTAAGCGGCATTAAATAACTCATTTGAAGGTAGAAAAACAAACGAAGCAGATTAAACTGTATCCCTCGTGGATAAGGGGCAATATTGCCGGAGTAATATCGACGTCCCGTGCGGCCGCAAGGGGTGGCTTTTCCGGGAAGTAAGGAAATTGTGTTTATCGTCGCAGGCTCGTGCCGGGGTAGTATTTTTTCCAATATTATGACTACGCTTATCTAGGGAAATAATTATATGAGGTTATTGACTCTGCATTCGAGCCTTAGTAATATTAATATTTTTAATAACGAAGTAAAGGCTCCGCTGAAAAGAACAATCTTTTCAGCGGTATCTGGGTGCAATTTCGCCATTCATCGTAATGAAAACTCGGGCAGGTATTGGGTTTCCAAGCGTTGGTATTTTGGGTATTGATCAATCACTTGCATCATAGAGGCGTACGCATTGTTCACTAAAAGCTTTCTTTGTAATAGTTTTTGTTGGCGGAGCGAGAGTCGGGAGAAAGTGTCGGCGGTTTTGTGGCAGTGGCTGGCTGCGGTGGCCGCGACTGGCGGAGTACTTCTTGGGTTCAGTATCGCGAATTGTTGTTTATTCTTTATTGTATTTTGTATCTATTTGTGTAGTATATTCAAATGGCTATTTTAAAATATACCTTCGCTTTCTACTAATATGCTTTGTGTGCCATCGCGGTACTATGCTAACGAAGAACTGTTTACAAAATAAATTTAGCAATGTTGCACGGAACGGCCTTGCGGTTTAGCGGAGTTTGATGGTCGCCACACCTCTTCGATGTCCACACCTAGTTGACTACCGTTTCCACCCAGAGCCTTGCTGTTACAATAATGGTGAAACTTTGCAAAATTTGGATGTTTTACAGTTGTTTAAATTACTTAAATTGCATGAAATCGAGAACGCTTCCTGGCTCTTATGTTTTCACTAAAAGTTTTGTGATTAAATTTATTACCGATTTGAGAATAATTCGTGTTTAGATCAAAACAGCGAATATGTTATGGACTATAAAAACATGGTTTAATAATTCCACTCGAATGAAATAAAAACTATACGACCGCAAAACACATCTAATTAAAAAGCACAGTTTTCAGGCAAACTGAAATAAAAATTCCACATGTAACATGTTGAAACGTCGTTAAGGCGCGGTTACGCTCGCGTGAGGTCACGCCACGGGACCCTCGTTCAATTAGGGGTTTGAGGAATTCATATTTCGTGGATTTAAAATTATACACAATTATAATAATTTAAATATTTCCTAGTATATATTAGGATGTGGAGAAAAAGTGTCAATTATCCCGCAAACGTTGTTTTGTTGTTTGAAAGATTAATATTATACAAATAATAGGTTATACATTAATTCCGACCAGATTTGATTAGCATACAAACAGTTCTTGTGAGGTAATCTAAAAAGATAAAAATACTGTTGCCACCATTTTTTAGAACATTTATTGAGGAATAATTCTTCAATTCCCAGTGATTCATCAGGAATTAAGATTTTCGCCCTTTTTTCACATTCTCCACTGTTCTTCTTTTCTTTTGGTGTCGGTTTGACCTAAAACCTTCCTCGATAAATTTACAAGTGAAAGCAGTAGTTCCCCATATTAAGGCGTTTATAGAAACAAGCAAACTCTTTCGTGACAGCTTTTATTCTCCGAGGAAAATGCCGTAAAGCGTAAAAGTAGTACGGTGTAGCGTAAGCAGTTCTCTCCAAGATCCTATACAGTCGTGTTTACGAACTCGTGAATACGTAATACGGAGACGTCTGTCTGAGCTTCCATCGATCCGTCAGCTGAGAGATAGGTGGGATATAGCGAGCCGGGTGAACAAGTGCGGTACGGTACAGAATGGGAGGCAGAAAATATATACGGAAAATGCAGCGGCACTGCCCGTAGAATAGCAACCTTATAAATTTATAGTAAGCACATTTGAAAATAGTTAAAATTAGTAGAATTTGTAGTGTTATTTTGAATATGTACTAACTGCGTGAATGATAAAATGCCGTAACGTTTAAATAAAATGTATAATGCTTCAACAAGTACATTTAAGTACGTTTAAGTAAAACACTTTTAACGGTTTAAACGCGAAATATATTATTAGGTAACTCATTTTTAATTTATTTGAATAACGGCGCGACGTTTAGGATGCTTTGCAGCCGTGGATACGGGGTCACTGAAAGTGGAGGGTGTCTTTTTAATGTCTATATCAAATTCTCCCACTCTAGCGGCATCTGTTTCGTCGTAGTTGATATTAGGCCAGTTTCTTCGTTAAGTGTTGTATTTTATTTAAGTCTCAATTTTAAAATGCGTAAAACTACCATTCTCAACATATTTCTACAACAAAGCTCTATCAAGCGCATCGTTGTTTTTTTTAATCAGAACGCCCTTTGTGTTCGTCGGAGGTGTGACACGGAACATCGGTGCACTCAGATGAAAGGCGTCCCGCCTCGTGCATACATTCATATTAAAAGATAGACTTGGCTATTTACTCTGAATAAAATAATATACCCTTTGAATAAGAACATGCCCATGTAAGTAATTTCAGTTGCGCGGGATGCTGGATGTTTTTCTCGTGTAACTTGTTCATTCGTCGACAAATATTCACTATGCATGCATTTTTCTCTGTTTTATTTAATTACCGACCGACTTCGAAAAAGAGAGTTGTTTATACGATCTGTGTATTCTTTTTAGTGTTTGCCGAACAACTTGTTCGTTTATGAACCGATTTTAATGATTCTTTTTTTGTTGGAATATATAAAATCATTATAAGTGCAATGAATACTTTTATGATATATAACAGTATTAGAAAAGTGTCTGAATTGGTATTTACTAATGCTACTTTCAAAGTTTTTCAAACATTATATACCGTCTTACGCCGTTACGTAAATACTGTGACTTAAGTACCGGCACCGACTTCAGAATTACAAAATACACGTCATCATCAATCATTTCTATTGAACTAAATCCAAATACGTGTTAATTTGTATCCAGTATTATATTATATTATATTTCTTATTGTTTGAAATTTGTTATTTTTTGTTAAACAATATCTCCTTTTGTAAAAAATAATCGTGTCTACAGCTACAATAGCTTACAGGAGTGCGCACTTAAATCAGAAACTATTTACGTTTATTTGACTGGGTAACGTCTGGCGGGCACAAGCGAGCCTTGTATAAACGTCTCGATTATACAATAAATCATCATCGTGCATACCGCGTGTCGGCCGTGTGATGAATTGCCCCGTCCAGCTTCTCCAGCGCCTGCCTCTATATTTCGGTTCCTCCGCTTCTCCGCTTCTGTTTATAGATGCGGTGATAGGCGCATTTGCCATAATTATATGGCAAATGCCGTTGCTAAGCAACGGTGATACACCGTTGCTAATCACGTAATACCGTTTTCTTTCCAGTTAATGTTTCTTAAGCTCCACACCACTATAGAATTGACGATTTACAAACTTGGTCAAATCGGGCTTAGACTACTATTCACGACACCCTCGAGTATAGTCGTAGGTTACTTTGATAATAATATACTCAAATATAACGTATACTTGAACTGAAAGCGTATGCGTTGTCATAATTATTGATTTAATATACGCGAGTACAATATTCTCGGCGTATGTTAAAGAAGACTGATAATAACGTAATCAGTATGCGCCAAGTCGCCACTATCAGGATGTAACAGCAGTCATTGACATCGCCCTGTGAGTCGTTCGGCGAGTACTTCACTTCGGTATAGGTATTGAGGGATAAGACAGAGATCGTCATAATATATATTTAAAAAAAGCTATTATAGATAGGCTTTTCCATTCAGAATAGACTCACGTGGCCACGACTGCCGCTAAGTAAAACGTCGGGCCGTAGTTAAAATGATTTGCTAAGAAGTTAACTTATATGTGGATAAAAAATAATATAATAAAATAGAAATATTGCAGTACAACATTGACCCTGTTTCTGAAATAAACTCTGACGTAATCGGGACGTGCGAAACAGTTAATTATTTTATAGTTAGTGCAAATGAGTCATTATGTCTTTATGATTGTTTAATGTTTAGCTCCGGTAATGACATGGCGGGCGAAAGATTTTGTTTAATACAAATGCTCAACATTGCTTCACTCGTACTCTCGTGCTCAGCGGTTCATGTACTTATTTCCTTCTGAAGGCTTAACTTATTGTGTGTCTATCGTTTCAGCCTTCAGCAAAAGCTGAATTAGGTAGGTACGTCGTAATCGACCATTACACTAGGATGAGCGATAACAATGGCCTGACGTCAGCGTCCATTCTATAAGCTTCACACGCGACTGCCTTCGGAAATGCATTTGCAATACATGCGACTCTTGATTACTACAAACTGCGCTAACGCAGATTATTGTGCATTACATTTATTTTTATTTTAGATATTAGGCCGGTTCTTCATTAGTATGCGGACGAACAAAATAATAAATTAAGCTTTTCATTGAATTAACTACTCACTGTATGTACCATTTAACACCCGTCCTCGAATAATATTAGATTTATTTGAAGCAGTTTCAGCGGAACAGCATCCATCATATCTGATGCATCAGTTGGCCGAGGGCCAGCGTGGGGTGTATCGATGGTTAATATTCGTTTTATGTTATCGATAAACCTACTTAACGACGTCGGATATATAGTCTGCTTTATATTAAATTGGAGGAAGTTGGTAATTCAAAAGATTCCGTATTATAGTCCTTATGATGCAATTCCAGTAAAAAAAAGTCTCTTCGAATCGAAAATCCAGCCACACCGGAAGAACCGCTAAAGACGGCTCTAGACGATAACACGATTAAACATTTCCAATTTTGGCCGGTTATTGTTTGAAATTTCCTGTTTATTTGGCGCGTGCTGGATTGTGAGCGATAATTATGATTTGCGTGAGTCCTCGACTAAAATATGTGTTTAAAAACTATTTCGGAATAATAATTCAGCTAGATTTTCAGTAAATAGACTATCGTGGAATTGAAGCGTCGTATTAGCTAGCTTGATCCTTTCTCCACTATGCTGTCCATTCAACCATTGGCTCTCCATTACGCTATTTAAGAGTCACTTTCAAAAGAGATAGCCCCCTCATGATCTGATCATCTAGGATTCCAAACCTATGGAGTCTTCGGTATTTGCTTGTCTTCTGAAATAGGTGATGACGATGACGTGCTCCGTCGTGTTCAATTGAACAATTTAGGCCACAGTGTAATGATGAGATGAGGTCACATACCGATATGGTCCGTAGTCGAGTAGGTGTCGGCGAGGAAACAGTTTTTAATGTTTATTAAGATGGCCTCTAACACACTGAAATCTTAAGCTGCATCTAAATTCGAACCCATTAATCGATTATTCTCATTACACGGGCCATTGTGTGCCAATTCGGGACGGTTCGGTCTACGAAGTACAATGGAGGATGGACCTACCTAGTTATGTTAAACGGACGACCATTTGATTCCATTGAAGTTTGGGACCCGGTTTTGACGTTGCCTAACAAGTCTTCGGCAGTCTGACGCAAAGACCGATTGGCAAGAATTTAAATTGACGAACCAATAAATTACATCATTAGCAACTAGCGTTGCATTAGTGATTAGACCGTTTATCGAGTGCTCTGCGAACGTGACTCACCGAATTGAAAGCCATTTAGAGCCTGGGCTTCGATTCGATTAGCTTTTAATGTTCTAGGAATCCAACACTTGCACTGACTTTTCATTTGTATTATTTCAACTTGCGCTCCGCTTCTGCTACTACGCTTAAATAATATCTTGTCATCGTAATTGAATGTAAAGGGTGAAGATTTTTTCAAACAAATCCCACACCGCCATATCGAATCCCATAGAATTATAACTATATCGAGACGAAAAAACATACGTACTTATGATGTATTCGCGTAAACTATACATTTGACGTTACTTTAGTTAGTTTACTACGTATTATACGAAGTAGGTAACGGATTATTTATTTTCAGGCGGTGAGAGAAAGGCGGCAAAATGCCGGAGGGCGTGTCAAAAGACGCCAAAAATGGCAAAGAAGAGAAGAAGATGAAAGAGTCGCCCAAACGGAGATCCGGCAACCTCGCCAAAGTCAAAATCGAGTTGCTCGATGGATCTATTATGGACCTGGAAGTTGAGGTGAGTGCATGTTATTAGGATAAAGAGGAACGCGATGTTTGCAAATAAACGAACAAAGGCGTCAAATAGTTAATTAAATTACAGAGAAAGATACGAGGTCACGAACTTTTGGCGAAGGTGTGCGACAGTCTAAACTTAGTCGAGAAGGACTACTTCGGTTTGCTCTACGAAGACCGCGGAGACCCCCGGGTCTGGATCGACCTGGAAAAGCGCGTGTCCAAAATGCTAAAACGTAAGTATATGTATATATACACATGTTATGTAATGTGTTATAAAGTTAAAGAAGAAGCTTGCTACTAGTGTAGCATAATGTTCAATCCAAGCTAATGATGTTTTTTTTGTGTTACTAGATGAGCCATGGTACGTACGTTTCACGGTGAAGTTCTACCCTCCCGAGCCCGCGCAACTCCAAGAAGAGCTCACGAGATACCAACTGGTTTTGGCTATCAGGAAAGATCTCTTGGATGGTAAGCGTTTTCTTATGAACGTCTCATGTGTCATTTACTTGCTGTTCATGGGGAGGCTTTTTCAGAATGCAGTTAGTAAAATGCTGCTTTGATTTCGGCTTAGAAAAGAAAAATACAAAATCATTTCATAATTTTATCCTCAGGATAAAATGAGGTTGTTGATTTGCAGGTCGCTTGCCCTGTTCAGCGGTAACTCACGCTCTGCTCGCGAGTTACCTGCTGCAGTCCGAACTCGGTGACTATGAGGAACGGGAGGCCGGCGCTGGACTCTGCAAGCAGCTGAGGCTGGTGCCGCCCGCCAGCTGCACTCCGGACCTCGAGGAAAAGGTGCTCGAGTTACACAAGACGCACAGGTTAGATGAGCAGTATTGGATTAATGGCTAAAATATACTCACACCTTCTTACTACAAGCTGTCGTACAAAAATAGCTTGTACTAAGAACTAAAGACTCGAGTGTTTATAAATAAATTATATTATAGGAGTAGTAGCGAGTTACACGAATATAAAATTTGTTGAACGAAAAATTAATATTTGTAATAAACTGGTAATTACGAATATGGCCTAGGGCAAATGTGCTTCAACATTGCCCTGGGACGTGCCAATTGTCTTTCTTCTTAGAGCTCACTATATTACGATTCCAATACAAGAATGTAACATTTTTACCCTCTTAAATGTAAAGGGTAAGGGTAAAATACAAACGTACTTTTTTTTATATCGTAATTTTTGTTGATTTCTTTTCACAATCTTTCCAGAGGTCAGACGCCAGCGGAAGCCGAACTGAACTACCTCGAGAATGCGAAAAAGCTGGCCATGTACGGTGTCGATTTGCATCCTGCCAAAGACTCCGAAAACGTGGACATCACCCTCGGGGTGTGCTCTTCCGGCCTACTCGTGCACAGAGACAAGTAAGTCGCTCAGAATTTTGACTTAACGCCCTCAGAAACTATGGCTAAATAGTAATAGAGAAAAATGTTAAAAGCAAGGAGTTATTCGTTATTCGCCTCGTTCGTGAAGTTACATGCGATAACATGCGGCGCGTATAACTACTCTCTATAGTTTTACTTCGGCGTTTTTCTTACGTGTAAGTGTACTTACTATATTCATTTATTACATTTTTGTTTAAGAGAATGATATGTAATGTAGTGACTCAATGATATTTTTATTTCAATACTGAGTGACCACTAGAAGTTATTAAAAGCAAAAAGGAAAAGTCTGTCAAAAAGTAAACCATATTTATATACCTATAAAACTACAGAAAATTGTTAAGTTATAACTTAACAACTTGACTGATTGGGGGCTCTCACTTTCCAGGCTCCGCATTAACCGCTTCGCGTGGCCCAAGATCCTGAAGATCAGCTACAAGCGCCACAACTTCTACGTGAAGCTCCGGCCGGGGGAGTTCGAGCAGTTCGAGTCGACGGTCGGCTTCAAGCTCGCGAACCACCGCGCCGCCAAGAAGCTGTGGAAGACTTGCGTCGAGCATCATACTTTCTTCAGGTATTTGTTCATCGAAGTTAATATTAGAAGTTGATGATATATTTATAGAACAAGTTGTAATAATGGAAATCGTTCGACCTTTAGGCTAACGAGCCCTGAACCGGCGACCCGCAGCACTCTTTTCCCTCGCCTCGGCTCCCGCTTCCGTTACAGCGGACGAACTCACTACGAGTCTCGCAACGCGACTCTCTCCCGCCCTCCGCCGAACTTTGACAGGTCGCTCTCCACCAGGGGACTTACCTCTCGCAGCACTATGGGTGAGTTGACTTCCGCCCGCCCCTATAATTGATGTAGTGGTGCGTAATACTGTATATATGAAATTGTGGTTTCTAAGTGTATTTAAGGCAGTCGATTAGTTTATTATATAATCCAGTGTCTCAAATTGTAAATCTTGTGAGAAAAACACGATTTCATGTAAATTGTGGGTTTGTTCACCAAAAATGCCATTTAAAAAAATACAATATAAGTACTTTTAAATAGCGGCCTTGTATTGTCTACGTTTCGCGCCAAATCAGCTGTCTCCGAGCCAGAATGCATCCGACGGTGACAAACGCACTTGTGACATCATCGCGCTAATTTAATTTATTTTCATAAAGTTATCTCATTTGGCATCTGAGTCACGGCGTTAAGAGGAAAACGACATCGACACCTTTAACTTTATCATTGATTTGTTTGACGCTAGTATTGCCTTCACCATTTACTGTCACTTCTACGTGTTCTCATATTCCTTGGCATGTAAATAATATATTTAAGTAAACGTAAAGCAACCTAATTTATGATTTCTATTAAAAGCTTCTAAATTGTTTAGAAAGCGCAACGGACATAATTTCCACGAAGTATTTGTCACTTGGCATGTCTTGATTGTTTTATAGAAAAAATGATCTAAAAATAGTAAAAAGTTTAATCGTATACGTATACTTCTGTTTTGTAGTGAATATATAATTATCTCCGATGTTTAACTAATTGTGATATGTGCAATGCATTCCTAATTTTGGCATAACACCATCACGCGTAATGAAGTAGGATTTATTTTTACACTATTTACAATTACTGAGTCAGTTTACACTCAGTCGAGAGGCGTGTGCCGTTGCAAGTAGACGTGTCTATATTTACCTAAAGTGATAAAAATGGTTTTTGACGATTGCTGGAATCCTAGTTGTGCATGTGAGTCCTTAATAGAAATATTTGTTTAAGTAACATATAGTCAATGCAGAGAATATCTGAGTCTGCAATTTATTTTTAATAAATTTTGCAATAAAATTCCATTATTTTGTAGTTTTAATATATGTATTTAAAGACAATTTGTATGAGAAAGGACCATTTTTTGGGTTTCCAATAAGCAAATAGAAAAACATCAAAAACAATTAGTACCGCATCCACAAATATATTTAAAACGATAAAAACGCGTAGAATATTCATTAAACATCAGTGTGTTTGTCGCAATTAAGTCTAACAAAATTATATGAAATTTTATATTAGTCAGTGTATTGTACTACAATATTGTTTTATTAATGTGCTCTAAAACACGTCTCATACATTTCAGCTCTGTCATCAGAGAAAGATGAGTCGATGCCACCAGATGCAGCGAAGAGACACACCATGCCGCCTCAACCGGCACCCAGACCCACCATCACAGATAAGGTAATTCATTAGATTTACAAAGACACACACAAACATTCATTTCTAAATAATGTAAGCATAACCGTATTATCAAGATAGTAATGACAATCAACATAAATATATTCCGAATTCTAAAACTTATTTAAACATTCCTTCAAAAGGTCAAGGTTTGTCTTTCCGTACCTTTTCTTCAGTAAGTAGTTAAAAAATCATGTTTACTGCTCTAGTACAACATAACCACCGTAAAAGACTGCATGTTTTTCATCTCATAAGTAATCGTCAGGAAACTCTTTCGATATGCGACCCATCCGAACTACTATCGACATGCACATCTTATGCCGAATATCCAAAGCCAAAAAAAGTCGACAGCGCATCTTGTTTAGATGTTATAGGCTGACGTGTTTCCCTACCATCGAGTGAAGCTCATGATTTAAAAAATTCAAACACGCTGCATGTGTAGTGGCGCCGTCGCACCCATCGCGTCCCACTGAGCTGATATATATATTGACACCCTTAACGACGGTACGTTATCGGTATCTAAAGAGTTATACTGACGAGAATGTATGATGCGGGACGCAGCTCCGGAGAAGGTCTGGCGGCACCGTGAGCGCCTCCTCAGCCAGCTCCCTCGAGGGGGAGTACCTCGCCGATCGAGGGGATAAGGTTTCATTCACATACCACTATTACTGCCGTACCCCCTGATTGCACTGTACTGTTGAGAAAAGTTACAATTATTAATTGTCTCTCGTAAAAGTTTTGTAAAGCGAATTTGAATTATATAATTGTGATGGCTAACCATGGCCTGGCACTATGAAGTACGGGCATTTCCCTTTGATATATAATTATTCTTCAGTTGGTCAACAGTTTCGTTGCGTTATTGAAAAGAATAAGACCCAGTAAGACTTCATGCATAAATCCTACTGCTTAGAATTTTATTTACCAAGCGTTAAGTAGTTACTATGCGATAGTGTGGATAATTGTAGAATAGAGGATGATATCATGTTGAGTGAGTGCGAGCTTCGAGTACTTTTTTGGCTGTAGTTAGTTATCGACTGTGTTTTATAAATGTTTAATCAAATGGATGGTACACTTCGTGTCTTGTCTTTGTCACAAAATAATGGACAAAATATTGACTATCAATTAGTGTTTATTCAAATTCAGATTTGAAACAGCCTTGTAAGCTTTAAATAAAACACTTTAACGGTTTAAACGCGATATATTAATTAAACTTAATTGTAAGTTTTCACAAAGATGTGCTTTACAAGTTTGTGAGTCTATCCACTGCTATAGAGAACATGTGTGTTAATTCTAAGTTTCATATAATTTCAGAAACCGCCACCCGGTGCCGTCAAAGTGATGCCCACCGCGCCTCCGGACAAAAAAGACGATAAGAAATTAGCAGAGGCAAAGAAACCGGCTGAAAACGGTTTGTCGATTTGAGCTTATAGATAAATACGGCTATTTATTAAATTTTCTCAGCATATTCCGGACATTCTTTTACATTTATAGCAAATGTCTTTCGCAGGAACCGACACGACCAGTGATCCGGGCATAACAAACAATTTAGAAACGACGCCAAAGAAATCGAAGGTACGTAGCAATGAGATCGTATCTATTCTTGTTTAAAATGTAGGAATGGTAGTTTCACTTTTGTCACATTGTGTACATTCGAAACAAGCATTTGTGTAAGTTTTAAATTTGTACATACCATCTTTAGATTCCAATCGAAGCATGTATTTGCATATTTAATTGTTTAGTTTGCACCATATAAAGTTAGTAGAACTTCACAATGCATTTTTATATTTTTATTTAATGTATTTTTTGTTATTCCTCCTTACCCTGATCCCTACCCCGAACAGGGAGGATTCGGATTATTCGCCAAGAAGGAGAAGTCTCCTAAAGATGAAAAGTCACCGAAAGAGAAATCACCTAAAAAAGAGAAACCCCCGCGAGAGAAATCACCAAAAGAAAAGGATAAGAAACAAAAAGTTTCACCGGCTAAGATAGCAGTACTCGACACCTCCAATGATAGTGCCCATCTCGAGGGTTCCGGCGACCGAAGTCCGAGGACAGAAGAGAAGCCGAGCTTCACTAAACCTTACGAATACACCGATACGGAAAAGAGTCCAACTCGCAAACCGTTGATCAAAGGCGCGTTCAGTTACGAGAAGGAACCTATATCAGAAGATAAACAAATAGGTTTAGGTGATAGTCAAAGCCCTGGCACGAGGAAAGCTGGATTAGCATTTAACTATGCCCCAGGAGAGGATAAGAAAGTTGCAGAAAGCGCCGAAAAACGGAAGACGCCGGAAGATCCTAGCAAATTGAAAACGCCAGGACTGGATTATGTCGAATCGGCTAGCCTCAAAGAACTAGCCAAAAAGCCGAAGTCCAATCTTATTGACCCCACGCTCGCTCTTCTCGACTCGGAAAGAGCTCAACATGAAGTGCCCGTTGCGGCTGCCGTTCCCGTCGCCGCCGCTAAACTGGATAATGAAATACAAGTAGTTATAATTACTGGCCGCTATAATCCCAAAACAAAGAAACTCGACGACGCCAATGGAACCGTCTTAGTCACCAAAGGCGCACTTGACAAAGCCGCCGGAAAGATTACAACCGAAACTGAAACCATCAATATGAAATCGGGTCAAGTGAGTTGGACTGACCCTGCCAGCGGGAAGCAAGAAGTGAAAAGCGGTCATGTTGATTCTAAAACGGGACACATACTCTTCACTTCCGGTATCATTGACCCGAAAACAGGGAAAATGGATCCGACGCTAGCTCAACAATATTGTTTTGTAGAAAAGGCTGATGATAAGGTCGGTGCTAAAGCCGGCAGGGAGGTCGATTTAGTAGTGCTAACGGGTAAATATGATGGAAAACATAAAAAGTTAGATGCCAGCCATGGCCACGTAGAAGTTTCTAGGGCGATTGTTTCCCCGGACGGTACAGTAATTTCTAATTATGGTATAATAGATCCTAAGTCGGGCAAAATTAATTACATTGACCCAAAATCTGGCAAACAAGATCCTAAGCAGGCTTACGTCGATCAAAAAACTGGAAATCTGCTCGTCACCACTGGCGTGCTGGATCCTAAGTCTGGTAAAGTGGATTCTTCCCTAGGTCAGCAATACAGTATCGTAGAAAAGGATGCTACCAAAGCGAACAGAGAAGTGAGATTAGTCGTTATTACGAGCAAATACGATATAAAAAATAAGAAGCTCGATTCGGCATTCGCTCATATAGATGCTATAAAAGGAGTACTTAGTGGTACCGATGGTAAAATATATACCGAGTATGGAATTATTGATCCTCGAACGGGCAACATACAGGTCACAGATTCAAAAACTGGAAAGCAAGAAATCAAAAAAGCCCAAGTCGATTCCAAGACGGGTAATATTCTTTTGTTATCGGGCGTAGTCGATCCTAGAACTGATGAATTGGACACTTCGCTGGGACAGCAATACAGTATCGTGGATAAGCCCACGAGTACGTTTGCCGCTCTACCCGGAAAGGAAGTTCAGGTGGTAGCAATAACTGGTAAATACGATTCAAAAACCAAAAAGCTCGATAATCCCAACGGTTTCATAGAAACTTCACAAGCTATTATCAGTGATAAAGATGGTAAAGTTCATACGAACTTTGGAGTGCTCGATCCGAACAACGGCAAAATATATTTTACTGACCCCAAAAGCGGAAAACGAGACTCTAAACAAGCTTTTATTGATACTAAAACGGGTAGTTTCCTTCTGACATCCGGCGTGATAGATCCCAAGACGGGTAAACCTGATTCTGCACTAGGACAACAACTCACTGTCGTTGACAAAGATGCTCCCAAGGGTATACCAGAAAAATATATGAATTTAGTGATTGTCACGTCTAGATATGATCCCAAGAACAAAAAACTCGATCTTACTAATGCTCATGTAGATACGATTTCGGGTAAGTTAGGTGATGATGACAAGTTATATACAGACCTCGGTGTTATTGATCCCGCCACGGGCCAAATAACCGTAACAGACGCTATTACGGGTAAGCAAGAAGTAAAGAAAGCTTCTATCGACCCTAAAACTGGAAATATGTTGCTCACGTCGAGTGTTATCGACCCTAACACTAAAGTGGTCGATCCAGCATTGGGGCAGCAATACACCGTCACGAATAAGCCCAAAGATACGTTTGGTTCGGTTCAAGGAAAAGAAGTTCAATTAGTCGTCATAACTAGCAAGTACGACGCCAAATATAAGAGGTTAGATAACCCGAATGGCCACATTGAAACTTCACGCGGAGTCGTGGTCGCAGACGGCAGAATATATAGTAATTTCGGTATTATCGATCCTAAAACTGGTAAAATAGAGCAAACCGATCCCTTGACAGGAAACGTGGAAGTTAAGAACGCTATAGCCGATCCCAAAACGGGCCACTTGGTCGTTGCTGGAGGAGTCGTCGACCCTAAAACAGGCAAAGTTGATTCGTCACTAGCACAACAATTTAGCATCATCGACAAGGATGCTAAACCAAAGGAAAGGGAAATTCACCTTGTCATAATCACTACTAAATACGATCCACGTACTAAGAAAATAGATCCTGCTCAAGCAGAGATAGAAACGGTTTCTGGTACTGTTGGAGCTGATGGAAAAATACATACCGAGTTGGGAATCATTGATCCCGCTACAGGTGAAATTGTCGTGAAAGATCCAAAAACAGGCAAACAGGAAGTTAAGAAAGCTCAATTAGATTCGGCCACGGGCCACATGCTTGTTACCAACAATGTTGTAGATCCGAAGACAGGAAAAGTAAACCCTTCTTTGGCTCAAATGTATAGTATTGTCAACAAACCAACCGTTCCACACGTAAAGCCGCCTACCAAAGGTGAAATTCGACTGGTTATTATAACAAGTAGAGTTGATCCTAAAACTAAAGCTTTGGATGCCACTTCTGGGACCATAGACGCGACAAAGGGTTACGTAAGCGCAGAAGATGGCAAAATTCACACTGATTTCGGAATCATAGATCCAAAATCAGGGCAGATTTTGTACAAAGATCCTATAACTGGTAAGCAGGAGCTAAAACAAGCCGATGTTGATCTAAAAACGGGAACCATCACCGTTACAACATCAGTTGTTGATCCAAAAACGGGTAAAGTCGATCCCACGTTTGCTCAGCAGCTGACTATCATTGATAAGCAAAGTGTTTTATCTAAAGTGACACCAGTGTCACAAAGAGCCAGTGTCACGCCACCCCGCCAAATACCGACTCCTGTAAAAACGCCGACCACGACACCAGTTCAAACACCTTCGGAATCATCTGCCCGTTCATCGGCACATTTTGCAAGTCAATACCAAAAGGCTTCACCGATTACATCAGTTCAGGGTATAGCTCCTACGAAACCGACAACCGCACCGCCGGCTCCACCTAAGAAGAAGATCGTTAAGATTATGGTTATATTTACTAGAGTCGACCCAAAGACTAAGAAGCCTGATTTCTTTACCGCCGAAGTTGAGCATCTAACCGGTGTATTAGACCCTAACGGATTCATCGAGACTAAATACGGGCTTCTTGATTCGAACAAAGGCAGTATGGTAATAACAGATGCTGCGGGTCAAAAGCAAACTAAAGATGGCACCATTCTCGCTGAAACTGGTCAAATATTTATTCATTCCGGTGCTATCGACCCTAAAACTGGAAAAGTTGATCCCAATTTAGGCATGATCCTCAGTGTCGCTAAGCAAGACGATCCGGTCGTAGACATCACTACTATAACGGGGCCTTACGATCCCAAAACCGGAAAAGTAAATATCGAAGATAGTGTGGTTGAACATACCAAGGGTAAGGTTGATGCTGAAACGGGAAACATATCGACGAAATATGGCGTGATCGACCCTTCCAACGGAGTTATTTTTGCATCGGACACTACTGGTTCTCAAGATGCTAAAGTCATCTCTATAGATGAAAATAATGGGCAGATCACTATCGTCGGCGTAATAGACCCTAAAACTGGAAAAATCAATCCCAACCTCGCCCAATTGCTCGTCGTCGGCAGTCATATCGACCCGGTGGTAGAAGTGACGTCCTTCGTCGGTAAAGTTGATGCTAAGAAGGGTGTGATCGAACCGAAAAACTCGGTGATCGAAAGCAGCACGGGTCAAATGAATCCCGATAACAATATCATCAATACTAAGTACGGTCAGATTGACCTAGTTAAAGGTACCGTGACATATAACGACCCGAAAACTGGAAAGTTCGAAAGCAAGGAGCTCAAAGTGGACCCCGTGACGGGGCAGTTCTTGTTACGAACGGGTCAAGTGAATCCAAAATCGGGCAAGCCCGATAAGGACATCGGTCGGTTGATGTGTCTTAGAATCATTCAAACTAAAGTCGACCCCGTCACGGGCAAGCAGATCGTCTCGAATGATCCTAAGAACGTTAAAGTGGATCCGAAAACCAACCAGATCTGGATCGCCGGACCTAAAGACCCCAAAACGGGAGAAACTCTGTACACTGCCGGACAAATAGATCCGAACACCGGCTACATCATCACCGTTTACGGTCGTCTGGATCCCAAATCGGGCACAATTTCGAGAGCGACAGATGTCGAGAAGTCACTCATTAAAGTCGACCCGGTCAACGGGCAAATTTACACGGCCACCGGCGATGTAGACGAAAACAACGAACCTCTTTACTCCGCCTCGCAAGTCGATCCCGGAACTGGTGAAATTTACACAAAGTTGGGTAAAATCGATCCCAGGACGGGTAAACTGATAATCGTCAAAATTTACATAATCACTCAGAAAGACGACAAGGGAAGAGTAAAGGAAGTCGATCCTAAAGAGTGCACCATCGACGAAACGACTGGCAGAATAATCACGACGAAGACCGTGTACGTGTACCAGATCATAGACCCGATCACCGGAGAGACCATCGACGTGGATCCCGACGACCCGAGGCTCAAGGGGGCGAGAACGACCGTCACTCAGACCATGACCCTGTCGGGTAAGATCGACCCGGTCACCGGAAGGATTAAAACCGAGTACGGCGATATCGACCCGGACACGGGCGACATCGACCCCAGCACCGCTGTGCGCGACCCCGTCACCGGCCAACTGATCCTGCACTACTCCCAGATAGACCCGTCCCACTTCGAGGACAAGAGCGGCAACTACACGATCGAAAAGGAAACCGAAGACCTCCCGGCGAACATCGACATTCAGACGGTGAACACGCACAAGTTCTCCACTTTTGGCAAAGACGAGAGTCCCCTTAGGGGCGACGAGCCCAAGTCGTTTACCGAGTACACGACGAGCGAGCACATCCGGCACCAAGGCTACGCGTCTTCCTCGACCCCCGTCTCCTCCAAGATCCCGATTTCACAGCGATCCAAAAAGACTCCGACGCCGCCGGTGGTCGTAAAGACCACGACCAAACAGCTGCTCACAAAGAACGACGAGGGCGTGACGCACAACGTCGAGCAAGAGGTGGAGAACCTCGGCACCGGCGAGGTGACTTTCTCCACGCACACCAACAAGGTTCGTCTCTCACCTATGTAACGGGCCGACGGAGCCGCCTCGTTTTATTTTTTCCTAATTTTGTGTTTTATTTTTTTTAACGCCTTCCGAAGCTTTCTAGTCGGTGTTAGCTAGTTTTGTATATAGTGTAAGCATGCTAGTGTAACGTTTAGGCCGACAACGTCGAGCCGACGGAGGGCCGCAGCCCGTACGTGACCGCGAGGGCGGTGACCACCCGCACTGCCACCACCCACCACGACCTCGACACGAAGGCCAAGACGCAGCAAATGGAGGAAAAGACGGTCGCGCACACGCTGACCTCGTCCGCCACGAGGCAGGAGCAGAGAGTGGTGACGCAGCAGGTCAAAACGACCGTCACCACGGGCGATCAGGTACGCACTCGGTCCGACTCATCTCCATGCACTTATTACCTTTTTTTTGTTTACTCTTTGGTTGATCGCTTTTACGTGGCAGCTTTTCGTGCGATCCGATTCGAGCTAAAATTCTACTCTGATCGGGGGAGATGTGTTAATTCAACCAGATTGAACATAATTATAAAATAATTTCATTAGCCAAAACACTCACCTTGAACATAACGATACTCTTTAAAGAGTTATTGTTGTATTGATAATTTTACAACAATATTAATCATTACATCTCCCGTTTCGCGATGCTTATGAGCTTATGAGAACCCCTTTTAACAAAAGAACGAAAAGCACCCGTATAATGTACTGTTAGGTTCTAATTGAGTTTTTTATTCTTTCCATCTCTCCTCGGCCGTTCATAACTCGCATGGTGTGACTCATCGCATTCGTGACTTAACCTCGTCGCATGGGAAACGTTCGATTACGCCATTTGTCAATGGGACACGACATGATAATCTTTAAACGCACCGATCACCTAACTCCATACTCCCTCCATGGCCATGTCGCTGACCATTATCACGGGCACAGTTGACTAGACACGGTTCGGCGTCGTCCCTGAGTAGCGGAGATTCCGGCACCCCGATCGACTTCGACGGCGGCGAGGGACATTACTACGTAACGGTACGTACGCGCGTTTCGAGACTTACAGCCTAGAAAGATCTTTATCGATCTAAAGACCTTAGAAAATTCCATTTAATACAAGGATTTTTATTACGCACTCAAGGTTTATACATATAATTAAACTTTAGCAAAAATCTGTAGGACTTTACGATAATGTTGTTCCGTATTTCTTTTAATAATTATTATCTTTTTGTAAGTCAGGTATTGTGTCAGCATATCAAGGTAATTAGTGTGCATGAAGTGATGTGTTTAGAGCACGAATTGCATGTCGATATTGTTCCGATGGGATGCGTATGTGTATGAAAGGAGGAGCATATGCCACTCCTAATATGCTTGTTAATGTAATTCTAGTAACGCCTCGATTTTTTCAATATTCTGCCCTCCCTCTACTTGGCAGCTGATAATTATAGATTGACAATTTGACCTTACTACAATATTTTGTAAAGTATTAAGAAAATCCTATGTACTTTTTATTTGCAATTCCTTGAAAAAAACGTCATTTATTTGATTCAGAGGTACGATTTAAGCTGCAACTACTCGATACATAAAATACGTTAGTATATCTGCCAATGTTAGTCATATTGCTATAGATTCTAGTATAGCTAATAAGTTTGATGTGTAGGAACCCGGAGTGTACCGCACGACGACTACGTCGACGACAATGGGAAACGCGCCGTTTGGTAGCATGGTGCACGGTGCTACCACTAAGGTGGGTGATCTATATTGACGAAGATTAGGCATTCGATGATGAAATGACTCAGTTGTATTATTAATTCGTAATTAAATTGTGAATTCAAAATAGAATCAATATTTCAAATAGCTTCAATATAAACGAGTGTATGATGAATGGTAATTTTTCCCTGTTTTTTATTTCAAGATGGCGCTAGCAATATCTAAAAAAGACTTTGATTTGAAATGTACATACTCTAGTCGTTGGGTTGTCCGTTTATTGTGTATCAAACATAAAAGGTTACCTGGAAGTCAATTAGTCAATTTATTTAGGTTATATGTCAATTACAGACTAGTGTCGGGCCTCAGGTTACATCTTTCTCTAAAAGCCCAGAACCCACAGAGATTCCGGAGTCGGCGGAAAACCTCACAGGGGAAGAAGTGGTCTCCTCGCAGACCATCAGCTCGAAGACACGAACTGTTGAGACGATTACTGTGAGTACTTCGTAGTTTACCATAATGTAATGTTTATAAAACAATAGCATCCATTTGAATTTGCAACACAATCGATTTAAACTAAACGGCAAATGACATTTATTATTTGCGATTTATTTCTTTGATTCTATTGAGAAAAAACTAATCAGATCAAAATATCCTAAGAAAGAACCTCAATCTATCAGTAGGAACTATGCTATGAGTAGCAGAAATGCTTGTTTGTTTTATAGCTAATGTGCAAATTCTTTTTAAAGTACAGTATAAGATATAGATTACCCTTTTATAAAAAGATGTAGATTTATAAAAGGGTCTATCGCAAATTAACAGAAGTACAGTCGAGGCTTGTTTGTTTAGTACAAGACGGAACGCAACGGAGTGGTGGAAACCAGAGTCGAGCAGAAGATCACCATCCAGTCCGACGGTGACCCGATCGATCACGACCGAGCACTCGCCGAGGCTATACAGGTTAAACATTTATAAACTTATGCACTAAATTATATTTAGATTTAAAACGCGCATATGTATAAATGGAGTAGTGGAGTGGTGAAAAACAATGACACGAAAGATAGCAATTTCACTTTCGATTTGAACGTTGCAGGAAGCCACGGCGATGAACCCCGACATGACGGTGGAGAAAATCGAGATCCAACAGCAGAGCACGCAGCCCTAGAGCCGCCTTTGCGGATTCTGCGACATAATCACTCCGAGTCGTCTGTTTATGGGGGGAATTCACTGCGAATATTACGATATCGATAAGTTATTTAATTGTAATCGTTTACTATTGTAATTTTTATTAAATGGATTTCGCGGCGGAAACGCACCTTAGGTACGCGAGTTGTAAAAATATATTAAGGTACATAGTTTGCAGCATTTTTATCGATTTCTATTAAGCTTAGGCTAAGACGGAACCTGGGCTTGCAGATGCCATAGATAAGTATTCGTGTTAAAACCTCCATTTTCGATTTAGCTTTAAAAGTATCACACGAGTTAGACCACCGTTATTTAGTGATAATTTCTCTCTAAAATGGACACGTCGACTGGACTGGACTGGATATTCAAGTTTGTCGCACGACGACCGACGCCGGGTTCGAGTGCGTTGAGATATTTACGACATGTTGCTATTACTGTTTCTATATTTCACCATTAAGGTGCTATATTTAGGTTTTAGGATAGAAGTCTGTCTTGTGCGTCTTAAAGTTTGGATAATAACGGCTTGTGCGGGAGTAAAAAAAGAGACAACGTTCGACGTCATCTTCCGTTATTGGACTCGATTCGCCGATCGCTTCAACCGAGAAGAATTGGTGATAATCGTGGAGGATAATCTCGAACGAGTGGCATGAACTAAAGACTGATGCCATAGATATTATCGCTCACTTGTTGTTTACTCCGATTGGCTTATCGTTGTTTAGGCTCACATTTACTGGCACAAATACTTTCTCACACTTCTAGTTGCGTGAACATATTATTTATAATGACAGGACATTCCAATATACCTGGGTTTCACAAACTAGATCTACTACTTATTTGACCTTAGCAGGTATTGTACGATCCCCTCGGCGAACGCTAGATTTACGTTTTCTATATAATTAAGTATATGTTACTCTGATTGTGAATCAGATTTTTACTTTTTGTAATTTGACATTTTATCGTTTGCGCGTCGCGCTTCAGAGCCGAGTGCTGCCATAACGATGTTATTTGGCGGCTCTGTGGCGTGCGCGGTTGGACAGTCGTCGAGAAAATGCTGTTTCATACTTTTCGAGCTAAAAATTAACTTAATCCATTAAAATATATTTCACGTTGATAAAAAAATCTCTTATTTGAGTATCGTTACCGAGCGTAACGTTTTTTTCGCAAGCTCGATTCTATAATGCAATTTAAATTATTTGTAACATTTATGCAATCCCTGTTGTAACGTTAGTACAACATTTAACACGTGGCACGTTTTTCTCGAAGACTGTACAATGTTGTCTACTTGTGTTGTCTTTGTATTTATTGAAGATGTTTATTTTTCTAAGAGTCCCAATTCCGGATGATTTTATATTGAGATAAAGTAATATAATGAAAACAATAAAATATGCTTTGTTTTATGGCGCATTTTACTAACGCGATAGAAGTTATCTTATCCGAATAGGTTTCCGATGTTCCTCACGATCCCCTCATTGTTGACATATTTCAACCCCTCGACGCCGAGGCCGAAAGGCGACTCTCCGTTGGTTCGCAAGAAGTAGAGTCCTTTTGTGCCGGGCTTCGAAGCGTAACCCATATAGCTGGAAAACAATTATGAAAATATTTTATCTACTAAGCTCAGCAATGAAAGCGCATTGTCTATGCAGAAATTTGCTCCGGTCAAGTTAGATAATAAAATAATGAAGATGATGAAATATCGTTCATCACGTAAATTATAATGACATCAACACAATCATACACGACCGCTTCTACGGTCTAGTCTAACCTGTTGCCTACCCTACCTATAATAGACTAAATACATAGAATATACTACTATCACCTGATACTCTTGAAATCGCACTGTCCCTTCTTGTAGGCTTCCCAATCGCGACACCTGACGGCCGGGAAGGCTTCGCCGTTGACGATCGACTCCCCGTAATAGGACACCACGCGAGAGTGGGAACACGACTGCAACACACAGTTCGGCTGCATCGCCCCATTGTTGGGAAAGTAATCCACTTGCCCTGGAGAGTAGCAATAGCAAAGGCTTAAACATAAGTTGTTCTTTGCCTTTTTGTGTCAAAGACGTAATTATTTCCTGTTTTAACTGGAGAATCGCTCAGAAATTTGTCTCTAGGTAAAAGAGAATATTAAAAAACTCGTGGCAGGTTATCTTCATTGGCAGTCATCTATATAAAGTGGGAATTCGAACCCTGTACCACTTGGCCCTATTGGCTCGTATCCTCACCGATGGGATCCCTCAGACCAAATACTCCGGCATCAGTATGGATTACGTCGACGAACTCCGCGTCCGTCGCCTTCAAACGCAACTCCGGGTCTACGTGGCTGAAGCAGGGCCCGGCCGGGTCCAACCCGGATATCCGGCCGATCTTGCGCCCGGTTGATTCCTCGAACGTCTTGCCAGCGAAACCGGATATGTGAGCGCCGAGGCTGTGACCGATCAAGTGGATGTATGCCGGATCTTGGCCATCTGTAAAGTGTGTCTGTTTGCTATAATAATTTCTTTAGTATAACAATATACATACATTCTTTACACGCATTTTTTGAAGGGACACTCAAGTCATCACCTTTTTATGCAATACATTTTTTTTTAATCAACCCACAAGTTGATTTGTGATTAGCGGCTAATCGTAAGGGGCCAAAAATTAAGTGGGGTAAGCAGTGTAGCCTTAGTTTCTATAAATCTTATATGATTTCAGTTTGGACTTATAAATTCCCCCCGTGACCACGGGCGCTGCAACGTATACGAAACGTCGGGTGGTAGTTAAATTAAAATTAAGTTAATATTTTTACACTTCAAAGCGTTAAAAGTGTTTTATTTAAATGCGTGTTAGTCGCGTAAACTTCAGACAATACTTATAAATTTGAAACGTCTTTGCCGAACAGGCCTCATCTAATATGGAAGTTATATGATGGCATACTTTTAATTGGCACAGGGAATATTTCAATTATGTTTAATTGAGAGTTTATCATGACACATCTTTATAATTATGTTAAACCTCAATTAACCGCAATCTGATGTAAACGACGAGTCCAACCTTCGTTATTCCGCGATTATTTATAACAAGGTGGACGAGTTTTCTACTTCATCTTTGTGTACTACATAGAGTAGGGTGTTGTCCGATTCCCAATATGCGTATTAATTTGTTTGTCGGTCTGTCTTACACGGCAAAACAGGGCAACAAAAGTATTTTTCTCCAAAAAAAAAATTGCATAGGAGATTGAGATATCTTACCGAATCCAATAACGCTCATTACGACATCAACGGCACCTATCTATAGTAATAATATAAAACTGAAGAGTTCGTTTGTTTGAACGCGTTAATCTTAGGAATTACTGGTAAATTGAAAAATTCTTTTTGAATTCGATAGACCACTTAGCGGGGAAGAGAAAATAAAAAATTAAGCAAATAGAAATTAATGTTTCTCCTACATGGTCGTGACCCCAACCCGCGCAATCTAAGGTTAAACCATTCTAGAATGTAGAATAAAAAAGATAACATCCGGAACATGGACACGCTTAGCATATTTATGAGGCTTCTGGTTATTACGCTCAATTACTCGTGTTTACTTTGTCATCTTATAATTTACGTGCAATTGATGGCATTTCTTAAGTATTCAAATAGATTCACTCGTATAGTTAATGTTAGTTCTTAGAATGCTGAGGGAAATATGCTTAACATTTAATATCAAAAGTTCAAATTAAGATGTATAACTTAAGTATTATGCGAAACATTTCTTTAAAAGAAGCTTAGCTTTTTATATATTCGTATGGGTACACTTACCATTGACTAAAGCCACCAGCACTTCCGCGAGCTTCTGGCCTATGAATCTCACGTAAGTGGAGGAGCGAAGATACAGCCAGCGAATCAGTGGACTGCCGTCTAACGCCAATACACTGATTTCATCTGAAAACGGGAATAATACTGTTTCGATCGCATCGTGCGTTGTTGATACAGGGAAATGAGCTAAGAGTTCATAGGTTAAATTAAAACAATGATTTGTCGATTGTTGCTCGATATTTATATATATTTTATAATAAGGACAATAGACAGATAGGTGCAACCGCCCGCTATATTATAACTAGATTTGGGTTTTTGGAAACCCACAGACTAAAATCGAAACGCGATTAAACTTCACAGCATCTTTATGGGTGAAATGGTCAATGGTGAAATTCACAGCTTTTTCATCTATGACCGGCGGTTCGTAACCCGGGCAGAATTTTTAATATTTTTACAATCCATTTAATATAGGTAGATACTTAGATGAAGTGCAATATGTTTTAATACAATACCCGGTAGCGATCGAACCCACGACCCGATGATTATTAGTCATACATAGTATCATTACACCAACGAACCGTCCGTGTCTAAACTTTATTTATGTGTATGTTGAAGTTCCAGAAAAGTCGCCAATACAAAAAGGTCGTCGCTTCCGTTCGGGTTAAGGTCAGGTTGAACCCATAGTCGAAACGAGTTTATAACAAAGTGACTCACACTGACCTACGATCGGTTAATCTTGCCGAATTAAGAGTTTATACGAAGTATTTAAATATTATCATTTAATGACGCCGAAGATATATGCAAGCGAGCATATGGCGTATTGGCGTAGCTTACTGCTTTGCAGGAACGAGTTGCTGATGTTGATGAAGTTGTCTTTGAGGGGGTTGTCGGTGAAGCCGTGCACGAAGATAATGAGTCGCCGGTCTGGCTCGTTCCGCCTGGCTTGAACCAGCCACTGGGCGGCTTGTGTTATGTTTATATTTGTCGTCGCCAATCTGCAATGGACGAGACGCTGTGAAGTGTTATTGCTAACCGTCTCATTTGTGTGCACAGCAGTCTACCACAATGCATTGCATAATTTTATATAAAATGCATTTAGCGAAACCTTTCGTCATTTGTGTCTTATGTGATCAGGTGTAATAATATAATAATAAATATGCTCGATGGTATTTGGCAAAAACCAAGACATTCTTCCTGATTAAAATAAAACGATCACTCCTCACCTATCTCTGTAGACCAATGCAAGTGTATTCAGATCCGGCTCCCTTTCCCCGTGCAGCTGCTCGTATGACACTCCTACTAATCTTTTCACGTGTTTACCTAAAAATAATAAAACGAATTAAGTCTTCATAATAACAGTATTACATAGAAAACAGATATTGCATTGTTCCCTTCTTTTTTAAAATTGTTATTGAATAGTGATCGATCGTAGGTCTATCACGGCACATGCTTAGAAAATTACTTTATGTACGTCTAGTGTTCACCAAGGCCTTAGATTCGATTTCTGCCAACACAATAAACAGTATTTTTTGCACATTACTCCTTATCTTACTTATCTACATAGGTCTAAGAAATGTGGACGTCACGTCTCACTATAACGTACATTGGGCGGAGCCGACAAAAACCAGTGTCTCCTCAAAGGGTTGTTTGACAGCAGATACTTCCTTCCCTATCCCCTTCCCGATCAGGTCGACGACGTTGTCGCCCTGCTGCGCCGAAGACAGGGAGAAGACGGCCACTATTAGTGACAGGACACTGCGAGAGTTAATCGAGTTTTGCTGAAAAAATATAAACAACTAAATTGTGTCGATCGAGGTACATCAGACATTACAGCTATTACATTAGTAATAATCGAAGTGCATCTTTTAATAAATTTGAAAATAAAGATGCTAATTTTATAGCATGAAATGAGGCTAAATTAACAAATAACATCTAAAACGACCTTAAATATTATTTTAAATTCCTTGAGTCGTAACGATACTACGGTCATTTTTAATTTTAACCAGACACACGACACTGTGCATGAAAGTCAAACAAATATTTTTATGGAGTATAATATATACTAACCATGGTCCTGACTCCTTCTCTGACCTGAAAAATTCAAGAAGATTTTAACTGCTAGTAGGTCCACAGCTAGGTTTCAAATACTATTAAATAGATATCGCCAAAATGACATCCCATAATATAAGCTTCAATGCCTCGTTCCCAGTGCTGAATCGAGAAGAAGAGAAGAATGACAAGAATTTAAATGCTGTCAGGTGTCTTTGATGGTACCGGGCCATCAAAGATATCCTCATGATAATTAACAGTGCAAAAAATAGATCGGTGCATAGCCTGTGATTGACCCCCCCCCATCAGACCAACATGTAAATGAATCCAAAGACGAGTGACATCTTAAATATTGACAACCAAAAGTGCAGTGCAATTCTCCAAAGACAATACAATTCCACTGATTTGAATAAAAATGTTCTTCGTGGTAACACTCAACACAAACACACAACGACGAACTTACTCCATCTTGTGCGTGCTTGTACCAATTATACAAGTCGTCTTCGGTGAGATCCATTTGGGCATCTGATTTTAGAATAAAATATATTTCAATCTATCCTAAACAGCATATCTCAACTAACTAAAGTAACTTATCGTAATATATTCGACGGTCGACTAAACGTTATGAAAACTAATTTTGGAATATAAACCGTGAACTCAGTAATTTCTTATACTTACTCTTAATAATGTTCAGAAGTTTTTTTAAGCACTGGATAGAAACAGTACTTAGTGAAGTGTTCAACAATGCGTTAATTAGAGAATAATTGTACCGTGAAAGTAATTAACTATACACATACCGTGCATTTTGTTAAAGATTACTAAAATAGGTTAACTTCAAAGATTTAGCGCAACTAGAACTCCGATTTGAATTGAATTGAATCTTAGCTATCTGAGCTCTTAATTAATAATATCGCGCGCTTTTACTAGTGTTTGTAGTTTTCATATTAAATTATTTTTGGTAGTTCCATTAAATAAATAGTTCTCGTTTGAAAAACGTACATAAAACTCATATAATTATCCTAATAAAAGTGAAAGAGAATCGTTCATGGGCCTTTTCCTTTAATAAAGTTAAACTTATCTATTTAATAGTAACGATGAAACGGAAATAAGACAATAAACCTACTTGATAATAATGAGAGGATTTATTTAATTGCCCCCATTGTCGCTTACATTTATCGCGTCATGATCGGAACCGAGATGAAGAAAAGGCACGATAAGGAAGGAAGCGAATGGGATAAAAAAGAAAACGTAGATAAGTTGAATTAAATTAAAGTTGGGATTTTTTCTCTTCCGCAGTTCTTCAAAATATAATACTATTAATAACTAATGCGTGGTCGACGAGCGAGTACATAGTACTGTTTTAGATTGCTTTAAATATGAGGGTTTTGACAGTAATTTTTACTTATTAAATGTTACGTTTTGTATAACGTGATTTTTTATCCCTTTTGAAAAACTACTTTGCCTTTTTTTACTCTTTTTAAAAACTTATTATTTGCCGACATCGTATTAGACAATTATCGGAGCAAAGTGGTAAAAAATCACTTGAGATACAAAAAACGCGTGTTTATAAGGATATAAAGATCATGCAAGTGGTTCTTACCAAAGCACGAACAAGAATCGGGCGCAACTTTTTCTACACTGAGTCTTCGTATTTAAAAACTACGATATTAATACTTTTAAGATGTCGTCTTTAGGGTACGGTGGGGGAATAACTAGACGTTGACTGTAAGTAATTAGAATGAAAATGTATGTTCGGGGATCAGATTAGAAAGAGAAATAATTCCCTTACGAATACGAAATCACGGCTGGTTTAAATAAAACACTTTAACGGTTTAAAACGCGATATATATTAATTAAACTTATTTGAAAACTATTTTAACTACGGTCCGACGTTCGGATGCTTTGCAACAGGCGTGGTCACGGGGAGACGTAGTTAAAATGATTTTCAAATAAGTGTAACTAATATAATTCGCGTTTTAAACCGTTAAGGTGTTTTATTTAAATGTATACTACTCGCGTAAACTACAGACAGTACTCAAAAATGCTATTAAGAGTACAAGTATAAGCAAAGTGATTCTATAAACATTTTTATATCGACTTAATCTCTTTGTAATAATATTATACTATGATTGTTTATAGTGAACTAAATTTAACCAAATTCTCCACCTGAAAGACAACCCGGTTTATTTACCTTAATATTTTTTTCTTATCAATATAAATAAAACAATAAATAGTTAATTCATTGCAAGGGACTTATTTTGTATACTGAAGATAAAATAATCAACAATCGACATTGGTTCTAGGAATATCTCAAAATATTTTTAACTTAATATTTGATAGCTTTGACCTTCTATCAATGTCGGAAGCAAAAACTACCATTTGCTCTCGCATTATTTTACACTTTACGTTTGTACTTTTTATCCTGTTTCACATGACTCTAGACTTCTAGAGGGAGAGTTAATACATTACTTGACTTATTCTCCTTTATTTACCAAGATTTTTTTAAGAACTTTACACATGTAATTACCGATGCCCCTAGTCCTGCCTTTGTCGTATTTATAAGCGATTTTTAATTTATAAGCCTAATAGATTGAACACGTTCTTTAGAGAACGACAGACCCGCATTGGGGTCACTTGACTGAAGGTGAAATGTCCAGCTATACGACGATACCGATATTCGGCTTGATATGTGGACGGTGGGGTTCGTGGCCCGGACGAAATATCAGTATTTCGAACGCCCGCTCAGTATCCAAATTTATGAAGTCAAAACATATTGGTTATTTCATATATTATATTGCATTTTATCAGTGTTTTACTAATTCACTTATATTATTATACGTGTACTCGTGAGAGTTAATTTTAGATTAAAGGTTATGTAAAAATACGTGTGATGGAAGAATAAATATTAAAATGAGCTATCTCTATATATTTTATATTGCGCGATTTTGCGATGATAGCGCATTTAAATTATTGCATAGTATATGTCATTTAATTAAGTTTATTTTCCAATATTTTACTTAGAACTTGTAAATTTTGATTCGTCGAATTAAATAGCTTTGATAAAACCTGTTCTCTCTAATCTTGTTAGTTATTTTAAATTGTGTACAAATAGTTTTTAATTGACATTGCTTGTTAATTATTATTATCGAATAAAGGCAGACGTACAATATACGAAACTGACCACGAGATAATATATAAATAAGTAGGTAGTAATACTTATTATTAAGGTATTCCTTCGTATATGATTTTTTTTATTATATTAGATTTCGTCTGAAAATCTAGTTATTTTGCGCGGGTCACGAACCGTCCACACACAGTCTGTGGATTTCCGAATGTCCAATGATACAATGACCTTCAAGACAACCAGTTCCCGTGATCGTGAGCTTAAAAACATTTTTAAATATAAAAAGTACTGTTTGCTTAATTATACTATTTAATACAGACTAAACAAATAATGAATTTAAATATTTCAGTAGTATGCACGTGGCTTAAATTTGCAATCCCGTATATTATATAGAGTTTTGTATGGAATTCAGTCATTTGGGGTAAAAATGGGACCAAACATGGCGTCCCTCTTTACTTTGCTCGCTTCTGCTGTGGTATTCGAAACCGCTTTGTCATTTACAATAGGTATAATCACAGAGCATTTACATTCAGACTTGTTACTTTTGGGATATCTTAAAAAGCAATATAATTTTAATTTTCCAGATTTTGAACTCGAAAAATCGGAGAGCGGAATAGTGTTCCCGACTGAGTACTACTTCCGAGGAGAAGTCACGTCATTATTCACTGGCCTAATACAACCTTTCCAGATTTGGTGATTATCTTACTTCATTCCAACCGCACACGAAAGGCATTTGTGTTAAGTGCGAGAGCTCCCAAGTTGAACCTTACATTACAGGGTATTTGCTATGTGATAATCGTTCAGCTTATCTTGTTTATCGGTCTGTTCGGCCGCCGTGACCGAGAAGAGGTTCTCGAAGAATTATTTTTTCGAGCAATCGAGGAGCTAACAACATCTCCCGAAGACGCCGTCCGCTCGTGATGGCGAAACGTCGAGAACCTCTTCTCTAATGTAATAATCCGACACGAATATTTGACGGTATCTCTTTCGACTGAATTGGTGAATATTGAAACAGGTACAGTGCTGAAAATAATCGATCACGAATCGATTATTACGACGGCACCACAAAGACTTATTACGTCGCCGAAAACGATGAAGACGTAGGACGCGCATACGAGGTCAGATATGTTATTTCCTTCTATCCCAAAAACGATTAAACAATAACTTTTTGTATTATAATATTGGCAAAAGTATATCAAAGTTTTATTTAAGTAAATATATTTCATATCATAAAATAGTGAAATGCGCAGGTGTTCCCAATGACAACAGACACCCTGGACTCGGAAGTAATTTGCGTGCCCGAAGAGAACGATGGCCCTCAGAAGAACTTCTTGCCGAAAACGGAGAACTACACGTACGTCGGTGAGTAGACATATTTTGTCATATAAAATGTTTTAGACGGAATTTGAATCCTATAGACACGGTGGTAGGCATTTTTTTTAGATTATTCAAAAAACAATAAATATTTAACACATATTTTTCGAGTGTCTTGATCCGTGTTCGCAGCGTAAGTATGATATTTTTTCCGTTTTTCCACATTTCCTTATGTTTCTTTGAACCTATTGGTCGCAGGCTGGTGTTTTATATCCCAAAGCCCTCCTCGATCAATGGTGACGCCAGCTCTTTAAATTGTAACCAAATATTCCTGAGATTAGCGCGTTCAAGCGAACAAACTCTTAACCTTTATAATATTATTATAGATAAGGTTCGTTAGACCAGAGTCGGAATTTTAAAACCATTATATTTTCCAGTATTCATTTACTTACGTTTATTTCTTACAACGGAAAAACTTTTAACTTTAAGGGAAGACATCCCGCTATGGCTTGGATACGGAGATCTGGGAATACAAGGAGTATGATGATGAAGTGCTTCCTTTGAACGTGTACCACACATTGTTCGTTTACCGAGAGGGTGATATTCACCTACCGCTGAGGTTAGCTAAAACACATTATTACGATAAGACTTAATTACACCTTTTAAAGTAGGAATCAAAGTGTTCATCGTAAACTCGACGTTGGAAACTATTACCTACCTATAATAAAATTATAGCTACACGTTATATGGTGTTCTTTAAATTGACAAATGGATTTTTTAATTGTGAAAAAAATATATAAGAGAACTCGATGATTTTTTTTTAATTTAAAGTACACAAATAAACATGTAACTTTTTCAAATAGTGAAACAGGCGCCTAGTCATTTACTCATAGCAAATACTCGTAAATGTTTTTGTCAACAGATACGAAGTGCGCAAATACAACGACTGGAGTAAATCGCTTTACGCACATTATATAAACGTCTATAAAGATTTCGGGACTCCGAATTTTGACGATCTCGATGTAGACAAAGGTACGAGTAAATGAGATATATGCATATTAATTTATTTAATTTGTATATAGGTTTTAACGAAACATTCTTTTACAGTTGAGGAGTGCAATGTTTTCTCGAATGTCGAAGAGAAATTTAAACGGTAATAAACATTCTCAAAATGTTAGTTGTAAACAGTTGGAACCAATATTAACTGATCTTATTTTTCAGCTTCAAGAGCTTACATAATAAGGAATACGGGTCCGATGAACACGAATTTAGGAGGACGATATTTGAGGAAAATTTAAGGTACATTTTTGTCCATAGTTTGTGTAGACATTTATTGTAGTGTTGACACGACCACTTCAAGTAGATCATTACAAGTGTTTGTACTGCTAAGACTATTCCAGAATCCGATCTTGCATCTAATCGAAATCAGAATATATTTTGATTTTTGCTCTAGGATAGTGGAAGAACACAATAGAAATAATTTAAGCTACAAGATGGCTATCAACGAGTTCAGTGACCTCACCCCAGACGAGTTCGGTGTCTTTACTGCCACAGGATTCCAACAGCCCATTGAAGGGACAGAGCCCTTCATCTACTCGGAAGAAGAGCTAGGAGATATGGTGAAGGATCTGCCGGAGAACTTCGATCTGAGGAGCGAAGGGTACATCAGCAAAATTAAACGTTAGTACTAGTCATATTAGGCAGCTTGAATATGCTAAGTAGTTAGTTATCAATCTAAGATTATTTACTATTCACGGACTGTTTTAATATTTGTCTTCATAAAATTAGGAAGCGAAATCTTAAGATAGAATATCTAGATTTGATTTGAAATGATTCAATATCGTACGTAGTTTACGCGAGTAGTACAAATTTAAAGAAAATATTTCTAACCGTTTAAAACGTGAAATGCAATAACGTTTACAAGTTATTATAACTACGACGCGACGTTTCGAATGCTATGCATCTGCCTCCGCGGCCCCGCTCAGGCTTTCAAGTTTTTTATTTCAATATAAATGTTGGCTGAATGGGAATAGGTCAGTTATAACACGGTTTCTTTGTTTAGACCAAGCCAGGTGCGGTTCGTGTTGGGCTTTCACGGCAACTGCGTCCATCGAGGGTGCTCTGGCGAGGACTAACGGAGGAAGATTGTTGGACCTCAGCGAACAGTCTCTCGTGGATTGCTCTTGGGGGTAATCATTTCTACTTTTAACAACAACAGTAACCAAGTACTAAACGTCGAGATCAAATGACGTAAAAGTTTTAAATTTACAGTTAGTAACGCGCATTGATGTTTTTTTTTTGTAAAGGTGTATTCTTTTTATACATAATTTTCTTTTAGCTTCGGAAACATGGGTTGCTTAGGCGGTCACCTGGAGACCGCCATGAAGTACGTTATGAAATATGGCATCCCCACCGAGAAGGATTATGGCCTTTACAAGAGTAAGGTTAGTCAGTGTACCGAGAGGTTTTACCAATCAATAGCAAGTCTGTATTCTACAACGAGAAATGTATTTTAACTAATTTCATGAAAAAATGGAATCACTCCTCAATCAGACTTAAAGAGGGACATCTAAAATTCTTTTGCATCTATACTAATATATACAGCTGAAGAGTTTGTTTGTTTGTTCGCAAGCGCTAATCTAAGGAATTACTGGTTTTGGAATTGAAAAAATCTCTTTCTTTTGGGTAGAGCATTTATGGAGAAAGGTTAAAGGCGCTCCAAAGGCGTTGCGCTGTGGCTAATAGCAGCGAAATAACAGCGGGAAAAAATATTCATCTTTGTGAGTTCCCGAAAACGAGGAGATTTTCAAAAACAAATTTTGATGGCCATAATAACTATTCCACGTGGACGAAGTCGCTGACACAGCTAGTAGTTAATAAAGCTCTGTCACTAATTATAAAAATCATTATTACTAATAAAATGGCTGCCGATATTAGAGTATTTGAAAATAATGAATAAACGGTATGAACAGAACGGCTACTGCCACATCCAGAACGTGACGGACGTGCAGCACATCCGCGGCTTCGGCAGAGTGCCCGTGAAGAGCGTCAACGCCATGAAGGTGGCTCTCTACAAATACGGCCCCGTGGCGGTGGCTGTGCACGTCGGGGACAAAATGAGCAAGTACTCCAGCGGCATCTTCTACGATCCCGAGTGGTGAGTTTTACAAAGAGTTGGCGGGACTTGTTGTTGCCGTGTTGTTTGACTTCTTTTTCATTAATCTACATTTGGGGCTTAGTTAGAGCTCAAAAGATGGGTAAAGCGTTGTAATACGAAGGCCCTCTCTCCGTAGAGTATGAAGTCAAATTTTGTGTCTCATAACGACGAGATTATTCATTGAGATCAGATATTGATTACCAGGAAGGATTTACCAAGCAGGCGACCAATAAGAGAGCTAAGAAACAGTGAGAAATGTGGAAAAAATTGGGAAAATTATTCATCTTTGAGGGCTACCGTTGCTTGCGCTGCGAAAGCGGTTTAAAAAACCAAAACAAAATGGGGAATGCCCTTTAAGTAATTTAAAATAATGTCCACGATACTATGTAATGTCTGTCTTTTATAAATAAAACTCAAACTCCCCAACCGAAAGAGAGGACGCGCATGATTTCGTAGGTAAAAGTTAGTCTTATAAATAGGTGACAAATATTAAGTTCAATGATTAATTACTGTAAAACTTGTATATAAGTAACTAATTAATAATAAATTAACGAAAACTTAAAAATACCTTGTTGCACAGTAACGAATCATCTCCGAACCACGGCATGGTTGTTGTGGGCTACGGTGTGCGCGACGGCAACCTCTACTGGATCCTGAAGAACTCTTACGGGGAGCATTGGGGGGAGGATGGATACCTCTTGATATCTGCCAAAGACAATAATTGCCATGTCCTAGAACATGCAACGTACCCGATCGTATAAGAGCGCACAAGTTTACAGTAATTCTTATTTACATAATTATTGATTATTTATACTTAATAGTGACTTTTTTATTCAATTTCTGTTTTCTTAATTCTTATCACTTCACAAGGTTAAAGTATTATATGCACTTATTTAGCCGTATATATGTATTTTCGTATATAACTTTATCTCGATAATCTTTAAAATGTTTCTTAGTGTTACAATAATACAATTAATTACGCGTGTGTAAGGAATGTTTCGTGTTTAAGTTTGTTTATTTAAAAACATGTTAAATTAAGCGTAAATAAATCTCGCGTGCACGATGTCTTTTTTATTTTTATCTCCTTTTTTATATATGAAAGATGTTAATGTTATAAGCTAAAAGTTTCTTCTCACAATCTCTCTTTTAAACTACAAAACCACTTATTTTTCAGTAATTGTTGAAAGTTGTAGAGTTGGGTCTCGATAAAATTATTGGAGTTACGAATCAAAAAATTGTATTAACACATTTAAGAAATACATATCTATATCAATCTATACTAATACTCACTTTGTCTGTCTGTCCGGCTTTAACTCCGAAACTACTGAGCTAATTCAAATGAAATTTGGTACACAGAAATTTTAGAGCCTGAGAAAGGACAAAGACTTTTTAATGCCAAAAAAGGGTCGATAGGGGTTGAAAGTTTGTATGAATACTGTCTATAGTTTACGCGAGTAGTACACATTTAAATAAAACACTTTAACGGTTTAAAACGCGATATATTAGTTAAACTTATTTGAAAATGGTCTGGTGAAATTTAAAGGTCTAAAGGTAGCGGACAATGAGGTTATGGTAAGCTTTGACATCACATCACTCTTTACAAACTTACCTATAGCTGATTGTATCAAAATTATTAAGAGCAAACTTATTAAACACAACATGCCTATAGAATATGCGGATATCTTAGAACATTGCTTGACAACCGGTACCTACTTTGGAATGGGGATTCTATTTCAGGTAGATGGGGTAGCCATGGGTTCTCCATTTCACCCTTAGTTGCTGAATTTTTATGGAAGACTTTGAGGAGAGAGCCCTTGCTTCTTCCCCGGTTAAACCTAAGCTTTACAAGCGATACGTAGATGATACCTTCACCATCTTACCCAAAGCACAAGTATCTGCATTTCTTACACACCTTAACTCAATTCACAATAAATTAAGTTTACAATGGAACAGGAGGACAATAACACACTACCTTTCTTAGACATTTTATAATTGTGATGAAACGGTAATATTGGGCATACCGTTTTTAGAAAAACAACCCATACAGATAGGTATTTGAACGGTGACTCACATCACCACCCCAGCCAACTTAGTTCTGTCGGAGTATCTTTGTTTCAGAGAGCCCGCCGTCTCTGTGATGCTGCCCACTTAAATGAGGAGTTACAGCATGTCAAGCAGGTCCTATGCAAGAACAAGCTGAGAGTCCCTCCGAGATCCCAGGAACAGGAACAAGCCACCCACAGTCAAACTCAGCCCGCCTACCTACCATATGTGAAGGATTACAGATAGAATTAGAGAGTCCTAAATCGAGCTTCTATTGACACAATTTTCAAGCCGCACAAGAAGATTCAGCAATTCCTGAAACCAAGCAAGTGTACTATCCCTTTACAAGATGCAGGCGTTTACAGACTGGATTGTGATTGTGGCCTATCCTATATCGGCCAAACAAAGCGTAGCATCTCAAACAGAATTAAAGAACACGTCGCGGATATAAAACATAAACGTCTCTCCAAATCTGCGGTATGCCAACACTCATCAGAAGGGCCCAATCACTACATTCGCTTTGACCAACCAAAAATCCTCGCAAAGGAGAGTCGATTTTTTCCAAGATTGGTACGCGAAGCAATTGAAATCAAAAAACACCGAAATTTCAATAGGGAGGACGGCCTCAAACTATCAAACACCTGGGATCCCATATTAAAAACTCTGGATCCCAATAAACAGCATACCAGCAAACGCGAAGACACCGTTAGTCAATTCTGTAAGGACCCGGCCAGTTTCGCCAAATACCAACTTCGACGGACAGATGGCGTAGCGTAGCAATTCTTTACTTTGACGTCTGAGACATCCTCCATCTTTAGTCTCCCGTGACCACGGCTGCTGCAAAGCATCCGAAACGTCGGGCCGAAGTTAAAAATCATTTTCAAATAAGTTTAACTAATATATCGCGTTTAAACCGTTAAAGTGTTTTATTTAAGTTTGTATGAAAATTCGTGGTTGGTGGTGGTGGTAAAACAATGAAACTTTCTTCTTTGGTATAGGAGTGGGAGTTAGAGCAGGAGTGATGTGAGGTGAGAGTGTTGCGGCAAATTAGCACTTACAACATAGATTGGCTGCCCTAAATGCGCCCTTACATAAATTAATAAACAGCCTAAAAAAATTAAAATTCTACCCCAAGTCACTCAAGTCAGACAGTCAAGTCGCGGGTACAGCCAGTATACTAATATATAAAGTTGAAGAGTTTGTTTGTTTGTTTAAACGCGCTGAACTCAGGAACTACGGGTTCGAATTGAAAAATTATTTTGTGTTGGTTAGAGCATTTATTGAGGAAGCCTAATAAACATCGCGCTGCGACTAATAGAAGCGAAGATACAGCGGGAAATGTGAACAAAACGGGGGAACAAATCTCTGTGGGTTTCAGATGCGACGCTGCGAAAACGGTTAAAAATACCTAAAAGAATTTTATGAAAGAACAATCCTTCTTTAAATGATCTAAAAAAGTCAACGACGCTATACGTCTCTCTTTTAAGATTAACTCGCAAGAACGACGGGAACAAACGTGATCGACGTTGTGGGTAAACTTCACTTTATAAAGATAAAGGGTTTTGCAGAAACGAATTTGAATGCCCAAAATAAATATTCTTAGCGGACAAGGTCCTGGCAACAGCTAGTATAAAATATTGAGTAAATTAAAGTATGTGAGTTCCAATTAGGGATCATTAACATATGATGGCTATATATCTATATTTCTAAAACATTCCTTCTTGAACAAGCCAGCCATAATACTGTGACATAATCTACACATTGTTATTTGTTATTGCAATAATCGAAACATTCGATACGTCTTGACATTTCTTCGCGAATTTATCTCAAGAGGACTAATCTTCGAGTGAAGATCAAATTTATCTGGAACAATGTCCTTTATAAGGCAGGAAATGCTGTTAAAGTCATTCAGTTGGGGCTGAAGAGGTTAACCATGCTTTCGAAGCTGTTCATCAGGTAAGTTAAAGCTATATTATTTAGAACATTTACTGACACTAACGATCACATATCTTAAGGAAACACATGTGAAATACACAACAACAAAATACTTTCTAATCAAATATTAATGTATATATTGTGTTGTCGACGTTTGTTTTGCAGTGCCGTGGTATTAGCGGTATGTGTAGCGGAGCGCAAATTTCCCCCCGGTTTTAAGTTTGGCGCAGCGACCGCGTCTTATCAGGTGGAAGGTGCTTGGAATGTTAGTGGTAAGTTAGGCAACAGGGAGACCGATTCCCTCATTAAAGGAGCATTGGAGGCCATTAGAGCGTTTTGCCCTTCCATAAGAAAGTGTCATTTCGAAATGAATTAATAAGTCTTAAAATTTACAAGTACATCCTCAGAGGCAGAATGGCCTACTAAAAAAAACATGATTTTCAATAAGGAGGAAAATGAAAATGCGCAATTAACTTAGCCGAAAAATGAATTTGTTCTATTATTTGTGTAAGAATTATGTTAAAAATTTTCGGTCACTGTAGATAAAAATTTTTAGAAAATTTTAAATAACTAAAGACTAAAGTCATAAAATTGCAGTTAGGCTACTCTGCCTTTAACGGCCTCATATATCGTGTATTCTATACTTTAGACAAATCGCCAAGCATCTGGGATACGTTTGCTCACGAGAATCCCGAGAAAATCATTGACGGATCGAGCGGCGACGTGGCCTGCGATTCCTACCACCTCTGGGAGACAGACGTCGCCCTCGCCAAGGACCTAGGTCTACACTTCTACAGGTGGGCCTTAATTGTATTTGCTTATCTTTTAAAATGGTTAATCGGACTGGGTTAAGGAAATTAAACGTTTAAAAGGAAGTATGGAGGAGTTCTTGTATACGTCCTCGAGTTCGTGTTAGATAAGAAAACACATTCCCGATTATATATTTGGCAAATTATCACAATCTCATCTTATCTCGTACAGATGCTGGGGGCTCTTAGAATAAAGTGAACTTGTGTTTGTATATTTATCAATAAACATGTCAAAATGATAAGTTTATATATTATCTGGATAATCAGATGTTTTGATTACTTAGGCGCCATTATCAAAGATCCCATATACTTACTTTAATAATGTCTCGTGTACATCCGCGCATAAGTCTGAAGAAAATGTTAACAAATATTATTTTCTACATGTTACTGCTCACGATGACACCATATAAATTAAAAACTACACGTAAGTTCAATTGGTTCTAGCGATAGCAGGGAACGCTGTGAATTCCGGCTCAAATCTTGCCAGTGTCTTTTTTTTAATCTATAATCGAGTTTTTATTTTAAATATAATTTTATTAAACGTAAACTTTATCTTAAATTTAGCCGGTTGGATCTAAGAATATTTATGACTCGTATGACTAATAGTTTTACTTTGTGATTGGCTTAGATTCTCGATATCGTGGTCTCGATTGCTTCCCAATGGTCTGGCGAACGTCGTAAGCGAAGACGGCAGTCGGTACTACAACAACCTGATCGATGGACTGCTCGAGAACGGCATCGAACCCGTAATCACTCTATTCCATTGGGACTTACCACAGAAGTTACAGGACTTAGGTATTTATATTCTTCTACATTTTCCTTACGATTGATCGTTTGAAGTCGACCTTTATTGTATGAGCTAGCAAAAAAAAAAACGCACTCTTTATAAAGAAACACAGACAAGAGACGAGAGAGAGGGGCTCAATCGATGGAAGGTAAATTTTCTTTGGATATTTCGTAGTTTCTTTTTCCTAAATGATTAATAAATATTTGTTTTGTCAGGTGGCTGGACCAACCCAGAAATAGCAATCTGGTTCGAAGACTACGCGCGTACAGCTTTCGAACTCTACGGAGACAGAGTGAAGACATGGCTGACCTTCAACGAACCTATTATCATCTGCGATGCAGCTTACGAGAAGGGGACCATCGCACCGGGAATAGCCAGCCCCGGAATCGGCAACTTCATCTGCGTCAAGAACCTGATGCTGGCTCACGCGAGAGCGTATAGGATTTACGATAAAGAGTTTAGGCCTAAGTACAACGGTTGGTTAATGGAAGATAGGCCTAAGCGTCTCTCGTTATAACTGTTAGACGTTATGATGACGCAAATCATTTATTTCAGGCAAAGTTGGATTGACTAACAACCACGTGTGGTACGAACCGAATACACCAGACGACGAAGAAAACACAGAACTAGCCAGAGACTTAGCTGTAAGTGCACCGGTATTTTTTCTTTTTCACAATAGACACGGCGGTAATGCAAATTAATTAATTACATCTTACTACAGGCGATATACGCCCATCCCATTTACTCTAAGAGTGGAGGTTGGCCACCGAGTGTGGAGGAATTCATTGCTAAGAAGAGCAAGGAGGAAGGATACCCGAGGTCGAGGCTTCCCTCTTTTACACAGGAGGAAATCGAATTCATTAGGGGTAAAATATAATATATAACTATTATATTAAAATGGACTTCAAAAGTAAAATACTATAACACTAAAATACGTCACCCCGAAAGATACCCTTTTTACTTTATAAGAGGGAATTTAGTATTCTTGTATCCTAGCATACATATATTTATTATTTAAAATAACTTAAATTTCACAACTTGTACTTGCTAAAAACTACAAAATAGTTTATTAATAGTATATTTTTACAGGCACTTACGATTACTACGGCTTAAATTACTACACGTCCCGAAAAGTCTCCTCCGGGGTACCCACCGGCTCGTCCATATCTTGGCCGAGCTCGGGTTCCCCAGAAATCGGCATCGTCTTTTCATCGGATCCCAGCTGGACTGCTGGATATGCGTGGCTCGTTGTAAGTTGTTACTTCTTTAAAAATGAATGATGAGTCTACCCGTGACCACGGCTGCTGCAAAGCATCCGAAACGTACGGCCGAAGTTAAAAATCATTTTTAAATAAGTTTAACTAATATATCGCGTTTTAAACCGTTAAAGTGTTTTATTAAAATAAGTTGTTACTTCTTTTTACAGCTTTTCTATCTTTGAACGATGATTTTTATACAAAATAGTGCTTTCTTTTTGAATAAAAAACTCATCTCGATTTACAATGTTAAGTCCGGGGAGGACCTTTTACCTTCTGCTTCCTGTTCCAGAGCTATCCACCGGGTCTAAGAAAGCAGATGAACTGGCTTGTGAAGCAGTACGGAGATATTGAGATACAGATCTTGGAAAACGGATACTCCACGCCAGAACCCATCATGTATGACACGAGCAGAGTAAAGTACTATGAAGATCATTTGGAGCAGGTTTGTCCAGATTTTGGTTCATTATCTTTACCCGTCAATTTTCATTTACCAAATTTATCCAGAGTTAATACATTGTAAATAAATAAAGGGCGTGCTTTAAAACGTTACATTTGTTGCATTTACATGCCCTACTCGTGTAAACTATAGACAATAGTTAATGATTTTTTAATAAAAAATTAATTCCTTACTTCCCTCTATAACAGAAGGCTTTATACATGTAGTAAAAGTAGACTTTTTAAAATTATAGATAGTGGTGTGTTCAACGCGACTTTTTTCGTTCTTGAGATGGTTCGTCTTTGTATAAAGTAAAGTTGTATGCTTTAAAACATATTTTTTTGTTTCAGGTGCTATTAGCCATACAAGAGGACGGTATCAACATAACCGCTTACACGGCTTGGTCCTTGCTGGACAATTACGAATGGACAAGTGGATACACGTAAGATTCAATGATTTATTAAGATAAAACAAATTTATTAGCAGATGAAGAGTTTGTTTGTTTGAACGCGCTTATCTCAGAAACTTCTGGTTCGAATTGAAAAAATATTTTTCTGTTGGTTCAAGATTTCACGGTTCAAGATACTCAAAAAATATAAGCTAAAAAGCTATTTAAATAATCTTAAAAATTGTCCGCGATAGTATTTGTCTTCTGTTAAGATTACTTGCAAGAACGACGGGACGCGACGTCGCGGGTAACAGTTATGATATTTAAAGATGAGGAGGCAAACCTATTAAAGTACATTCACAAATAATTCACAAACAAAATAACTATTCTACGCGGTCGAAGTCACTGGCACAGCTAGTATTAAATATTACGAATACTGCATTATTTTGTTATAGGTCTAGATTCGGAATAGTGAGCGTCGACTTCACTGATCCCATGCGCAAGCGCACGCCACGTGCTTCCGCCTACTACTACGCTACAGTTATAAAAAACCATTCTCTCGACTTCCCGAAACATTAGTATTGTTTAATACCTTTTATTTCTAATAAATTGTTAACAAATATACATTCAATAAAAAACTTTGACTTTTATTTCTGATCTCTAAATTAACGCGGTTAGTTAACAATATTTATATTTTAATACTTAGTAAGTAAAAATGGTGAGGCTACGTTACCATATTTTACACTGCACTTCTACGCGAAACAATATATTCATATGTTTATCGTAGACGTGCTACGAAGTAGCTAACATAAGCTACGCGTATTATAAAGTAAGATAAGAATAGTTTCGAAAAATAATTTATACTCCTATTTTCTAAAAAAGCTAACAACTTTAAAATGCCTCATTTCTTTAATGAAATTTAACGCAATAAAAGTAATGTTAAATGAATTCAATCGATGAGAAGGATTTATTCTCACTATAAATAAGCCCATAAATAAAGGTTAAGTCAGTTTTCAATATGTTTTCAGTGCGGATAATACTGAGGTACGTTTATATTTTTTATTATATTAAAATTGTTTCAAAGTGCATTGAAAGACTTTAAGATGTTATGAAATATTTAATAAGCACCTGCACCCTACCCGATTACAAAATGCACGCAATATTCCAACCAAGGTTTTTGGATCGTATCAAACATGATGATCCTCATGATGATAATGATTTTATAAAAAAAATCTAAACAATTACCGTTGTTTTTCTATTAGTGTCGTATTGGTGACTGTGTGTGCCGCCAAGCGGAAATTTCCGCCTGGATTTAAGTTTGGAGCAGCCACATCCGCTTATCAGGTGGAAGGTGGTTGGAACGCAAGCGGTAAGTGACATATGCTGCATAGTTTTAAATTATTCTAAAGCTCTATTATTAGTATTAATCACGTATTAAAAAGTAAAATTATTTTTTACGGGAAATATGGAAAGCAGAGGAAATCAGTATTATGTTTTTATCACCGCAATATGAAAATTAATATCATTCTTGAAATTTGAGACATGAATAATGTTAGAGCAAAGCAGCAAAAGGGTTTGTTCATTATCGAAATATGCAATAGAGTAGTTCTTAAAAGTGAATATGACAAATAAATACTCTCTTCCTCATTTTTATGTATTCCTCAAATCAGATGAGTTTAGCCAACCGCCTGTAAATATTGATGTCCAAAATATGCTTTACTACATTTACAAATGACTAACTGTAATTATTTAACTAAAACACATTTAGCGGTTTAAAATGCGAAATATATTAAAATATTTTCGTCCTCTCCGTGAACGTGACTACTGCAAAGCATCCGAAACGTGGGGCCGTAGTTTAAAAAAAAATTCTAAAATGTGTACTACTCGCGTAAACAACAGATAGTGCCTAATAATTTATCGTAAAGCTACATGGATATTTTTTTATTTGTTTTACATGTTTTCTTATGAAAGGGTTGCCTGGAAGAGATCGCTTAATAGCAAAAAAACTGCTGTTTATAGATTATTTTGTTCATAGTAATTGTGTGTGTTGGATAAATAAAATAAAAAATGTTTTATTATGGATGCGCAAAAAAAAACAATTCTAAAACGATAAATCTACTCGGGTAATTGTTAACTGTCTAGTTACTTGATAAAAATTTTGTTTGACTTTAAAAGAATCATGAAGATGATAGGACCAGCGTGCGTGAACAACCATAATTTTCTAGATAAATCGCTCAGCATCTGGGATACCTTCAGCCACACCCGTTCCGAGAAGATACTGGACAGGTCAAATGCGGATGTGGCCTGTGACTCCTACAACCTCTGGGAGACAGACGTCGCCTTAGCGAAGGCGTTAGGGATACAGTTTTACAGGTGAACGAAATTGCTCAGTGTGAATTATACTCGTAGAATTTCCAGTTTCCCACGAGTCACGGAAAATCTTTTTATTCTTGCAAGGTCTCTTATTATATATATTATGATAGAGATATAATTTATGAATAACTCTGCGTGCAATATAAATAAAGCTATTGCAAAATTCTGTATTGTTTACGTAAGTTTTTATCTAGCGTATCTCAATATTTTCCAAGTTTCCATTTGTATTTAATGAGAAGTGGAGTATTTGTATTTGTAGTGATAAAATGTATATTCAATTTTAGTTAGACTTAGGTAGCAATGTATTGCTAATACTGGATCCAACAGTTTGTGTTGAAACATTTCGGACCTCGTCTGGAAATCTGGATATTTAATTGAGGGTAGGAATATCGAAATTCAAACATCGATGAAAGACATCACATCTCATTTAGATGTTATATGGCTAGGGTATTTGTGATCATAAAAAAATTGTAACACACTCATTGGACATATGAATGGATCGATGGATGGTCTGATAAATAGACATATAAGTATTAAGATAAAAACAGCTAAGAGTAGCTTGTTGCAGTCACACGAAAGCCTCCGGTAATGTTAATTAAAATAATTTTATCAGGTTTTCAATATCATGGTCTCGACTGTTGCCCAACGGCTTTTCAAATTACGTGAGTAAAGATGGTTATCGATACTACAACGACCTGATCAATGGATTGCTCAAGAATGGAATCGAACCTACAGTCACGTTGTACCATTGGGATTTGCCCCAAAAGTTGCAGGACTTGGGTAAGTTTCATTAATTACAGTAATGTATTAAGTATAGTTTACGCGAGTAGTACACAGTTAAATAAAATACTTAAACGGTTTAAAAAGCGATATTTATCAGGAAAACTTGGTTACAAATTATTTTTAACTACGGCCCTACATTTCGGGTGCTTTGTAGCCATGGTCAAGGAGGGGACGAAAATAATTTAATATATTTCGCGTTTTAAACCGCTAAATGTGTTTTATTTAAATAATTACAGTTAGTCATTTGCAAATTTAGTGACTCATATTTTGGACAACAAAATTTACAGGCGGTTGGCTCAACTCAGACATCAGCATCTGGTTTGAGGAATATGCTCGCGTCGCCTTCGAATTGTTCGGAGAGCGGGTCAAAACCTGGATTACCATCAACGAGGCCGTTCTCATCTGCGACATAGCGTACAACACGGGAGACTTGGCACCTGGAATATATAGTCCCGGTATAGGAAGCTACATCTGTTCGAAAAACATTATGATGGCGCACGCGAGGGCCTACAGGTTGTACGATGAGGAATTCAGACAGAAATTTAACGGCAAGTCATTTTGTTTGTAAACTTTGTAATTGAGTTAATGCGATAATCAAGAAAAACATTTGTTTGGCGTATCGAGAGATGTCTGGCGTATAAAAGAGTGTCAGGTGTATTTCATGTCCCGTGAGTTGGCAACTACGAGTTCATGAAATGAAAATTTTCTATAGTTTGTCAAATGAATCTATTTTTTATACTAATATATAAAGCTAAAGAGCTACTGATAAAAAACAATTTTGTATTGGTTAGAGCATTTATCGTGGACGGCTACAAAACATCACGCTGTGACTAATGGGAGGAGCAATGAAATGAGAAAATTATTCATTTCTGCTAGATTCCGATGTGTACGCTGCTAAACTTTTCAATAAACCCAAAAAAAATATTTACGAAAAAAATTATTTATAATTACTTCTTTTAAAAAATCCCGGGACACTATATGTATATCTTTTAAGATTAACTTGCAAGAAAGAAGGGACCCGGCCGACGACGTAGGTAACAGCTTAAGTTTATAATGTCGACGTAGGTAATAGATTTAGTTTATAAGAGGTGCAAGGAGATTTGAAAAAAAATTGGATTCCCAAAATTCAACGCGGACGAAGTCACTTACACAGCAAGTATTGAAATAATTTTCTTTCATCATTAACGGTAGTTATAATATATAATAATTGAACTTTACGAATCTTTTAGGCAAAGTAGGTCTAACAAACAACCATATTTGGATCCAAGCAGCATCTTCCGACGACGAGGAGTACGCAGAACTCTCGAGAAACATGTTTGTAAGTATACAATTATATGATAAACAATAAGTGTAATAAAACTATGATACGTATAATTAATATTGTGATTTTAACAAACCTGTAAAATATTTAAGTTCCTTAAATGATTAACACGCATTATCTTAGCTTATTCATACTACCTACCGACTTCAGAACTTCTTCAGCTTACTTCAGACTTACGAAAAACCAGAGCTTAATATGAACTTTTCTTAATATTTGCCGACTTTAATAATACATTGAATACTTATATGTCATTACAGTCGATTTACGCACATCCAATATTTGCCAAAGACGGAGGTTGGCCGCCGAGCATCGAGCAGTTCGTCGCAAAGAAGAGTAAGAAAGAAGGTTACAAGAAATCTAGGCTTCCGGCATTTACTAGAGAAGAAATTGAATTTATTAAAGGTAATAAATACGTTTAATATCTGACCGCCATGCTTACCACCAGATTGGTATTATGCGTAAGCTTAGTAAGGGAAGGTAGGTGAGGGTAACTAAATGAGAAATTCGATTCACACAAGTTATAAATTTCAAGGTAGGCATATGAATGTTTTTTTTAAATAACGAAGGTTACCTATGAAGCACAAAAACGACACAGTGCAACAAATAGAAAGTGTTTTTCGAAACCTCTTTATTCACCTCAAATAAATAAACACTCCTATGTCTTTATATACACTTTACAGTATGTTAAAAGACTTCAAACTTTTTAACACTAACAGCGGGTTTAAAAAGACTCACATTAAAGGAATTGAACAGTGCTGACAAACATAACTGAACATCTATGACGGATTATTTGTCAAATAAGCTACATTCAAATGTTAAGCATCAGTTAAAGCGAGACAGGTGTCCTCAGTATGCTGTCAGGTCGGGTGTTATAAAGTGATGCAACTACGACATTTACACCATCTGCCAGCCCTCAGAATCGCGACATGTAGTTCTGTGGTTACAATAAATACTAAATTAGAGTATAAAAATATTTAAGGCCATAAGGGAACTATTTATTGAAACAGTTAGGCACTTGAAATGACTTAATAGAATATTAATATGGAAAATTAGTACACATACAGTTGTTCTAGTGGTGGTGGAATGGAAGCAGTACCGACTCGGTCTTTGGATTTAAGGAGTATTAATTTACCCATTTTGTACAACGTGTCGCATTTATAATATTAAGTATTTCTTGTTATTTTACATATAAAAAAATGTTATGTTTGTTTCCAGGTACATACGACTTCTACGGTTTGAACTATTATACCGCCAGATTAGCCTCACCCATACCCCCCAATATGAGTGTTGAAATGCCGGGGTGGCTTGATGGTAATCTAGAACTGGGTTTGGTCTACAAGCCAGATCCTAAATGGAAGGAGGGATACGCTTGGCTTGTAGTAAGTGAAACTCTTTTTGTGTTCTAAACGCAGGATGGACAAAATGTTTTTTAGCCATATATGGCCAGTTTCTATCAGCCGGTATGAACTTCTATATAAATAAAAATCAAAATAAATAACACGGGCAGGACTTCCACACCGTTCTGAACTGTCCGTCCGATTGAGCTACCGTGTCCTGCACGTCATCGTTGAAGTTTTTCGACCCACTGATACACCTCGCGCGCAATTTATATAATGCCATTATCTGTGAAGAACATTAAAGTTTCCACAGAGTCTAATTATATATTTATTTGATTGTATTAATTATGTCCTAGAGCTATCCCCCCGGACTCCGGAAGCAAATAAACTGGTTGGTGAAGCAGTATGGAGACATGGAAATAAGGATATTTGAGAACGGATACTCTACTCCAGACTCCGTCGACGTAGACTCAAACAGGATAGACTACTTGGAGGACCATTTAGAACAGGTGCAATCACTACGTACAACCGTATACATTATGAACACTTTTGACTTGTTATGTGGCAGATGTTACACACACACACAACACAACGTGGATAGAAAATGGACGTACGGCGTTAGAGCAATTTTACAGTTTCCAGATTATTTGCCAAAGCTATATTAATATATAAAGCTAAAGAGTTTGTTTGTTTGTTTGAACACTTTAATCTCAGGAACTACTGGTTCAAAATGAAATTCTTCTTTGTTTATCGAAGAAGGCTGAATTAAGGCTATAATTTACCACGATGGTCCCAATAGGAGCGAAGATATAGTGGGAAATGTGGAAAAAACGGGGAAAATTATTCATCATTAAGGGATTCCGTCGTGTACGCTGCTAAAACGGTTAAAGATATGAATAAAACAATGTCCGCGACTCTATATGTCAATCTTTTAAGATTAACGTTCAAGAACGACTGTATATAAGCATTATATGTGTGAATGTATGCGATAGAAAAAGTGTCGGAATCATTAGACAAATTAATACCAAGTTTTTATTTAACAGGTGTTGCTGAGCATACACGAAGATGGACATAACGTTACTGCGTTCACTGCTTGGGCTCTGATGGACAACTATGAATGGAGTAGTGGATTTAAGTAAGATGACGTTTGCATTGAATGCGCGGACCCAACATAGACAAAAATCTTTTTTTTTTAATTTTTACCTTATCACAGCAAAATATTCAATAGGTATTTTCTCTATCATCTAAACTAATATATAAAGCTGAAGAGTTTGTTTGTTTGTTTGAACGCGCTAATCTCAGAAAGTACGGGTTCGAATTGAACCCCGCCCTTACACAAATTAATAATAAACAGCCTAATTAAAAATTCTACCACAAGTCACTATTCCACGCGGACGAAGTCGCGAGCACTCTAGTTTATATATATTATTACTATACTCTATTTTTAGCTTAGTGGATGACATTTATAATGGCGAAACATCGTTAACTATTTCTCAATTTAGACTGCCCAACAGCTCGAATGCAAATAATTAATTAAAGTATTAAAAATATTATGTTTATTTATCTACTAGGATAAACAATAGGCATTTTATGACAATTGCAGGTCGCGATTCGGTTTGGCCGCCGTAGACTTCACGGACCCGAAGCGCAAGCGCACCCCGAGGGCCTCGTTCGCCTTCTACGCGGCAGTCATCGCAAGCCACTCCCTAGACTTCTATTAACCCTCTTTTTAAACAAAAATAAAGTAACTTTAACACGTATCTATTATTATTCTCATTATTTCAAATATATAAATACATACCTGGCATTAACGCGTCGTTTGAATTGATGTTCTATAAATAATCCAAAAAAATCCTAATATATTTAAAGCAGATTTGCAAGATACGACGTATGTACACTTGTTATGAGACTAAATTTGAGCAAAAAATTAAATGTGTCTCATTGTACCACAAAAAGACATTGAATTTCGTAAAAATTATATCTACATAAATACATTTTTGATGTAATTTTAAAAGGTTTGTAACTCTGTTTGAATTAATCCATAATGGTTTCGAAAACATTTGTTGAAGTCACCTAAAATATGTTAAATGCCGTTTGAGCGCGGCAGAATAAGAAATGCTCATGCTTACTTTGCTTCATATTTGTTAAAGTAGGAAGTAATTTATGGAACTCTTTACAATTACTAAAATATAGTAACGTATATTTAACTTATTATAAAGAAAGTTTTAAAAATGTCAAGTTACGGCAAAGAGAGAGAATCTCATTGAAAATTAATTAAATTACTATTATAACAATTTAATTTTTAGTAATTTAATTCTAAATAAGTACATATAAGAGTGGATATTTCAAGAGGTCAATATGAGATAGTTGACGATAATCTTCTGTTGAGTTAAAATAATTTTGTGCTATTGTGCTAAAGAAAGCCCTCCACAAGATATCGATTTATTTTCAAATATGAAATGCACACATCACATTGAAAGGACAGGAAGAATAAATAAAAAAGTTAAGCCTTGACCCAATGTTCTTCAATAGATAAGTACAATAAAAAAATATATTTATTACCTACAGTTCATTAATACAATGGTGGATATTCTCTTTGCTTTTCTTAATTTTTAGGCTTCAAATTTCTTTTCGTCTGACCTCAAATTTAGGTTCCTAATGATGATACACGACGTTTTAAAGCAAATCTACCTACATTTTATAAATTTCTTGAACATACGCTGTTCAGATAAATTTTAGATTGGTTTCAAATTTTATTTATTTAATTGTATTTAAATAATTATGTCGTTTAAGGTTAACTTGCTAGCGATTGCACCGATCTACTGCGCGAGCGCACACTTCGTTCGTCGCTGTAATCGAGAACTATTCCCTCGACCTCTCTTAAAAATTCATTATTCTGGTAAAAAAGTAATAAATATACATGAGAAAGTTATAAATATAGAATGGCATTAGTTCGTCGTTGAAATTTCAGACGGAAAGATTTAATCATTGTCAGATATCCAAACAGACATTAATTAATCAAAATATTATACACACAAAGATCGATAAAGCGTCGTACAATCGCTTATAATCGTACGCAAACACAATAATATAAATATCGAATGATTGATTAGAACAAAAGACTTTTATATGACTTGGGCAAAATTATAAATACACTCTCAATGTCTTCAAGGACGCGAAATACTTTCTTTATGTAGAGAACGTATTACAACATAGCATTGTTTTTGTTTTTGGAATTTGAATTATAGATAAGACCCCTCCGCGTGAATATTTATGATATCGTATTATCTTTTACAATTCTCGTGTTTCGTATCATATTTAGGGCTTCTGCGTGGTTATTTGAAATGTTTATCGCGTATTTTTTTTAATTTTAAAAGAAAAATAATGCAATTACGTCGCTGTACCATTCTAATTGTAGTATACCTATGAACTGTGCATAGCAAGCACGAATGAGCGAGGGTAAGATGTACAGGCCAGTAAAGCTGAAGACCATAATGAAACTGTCTGCTCCATATGCGTACAGGACTTCTCTCTCCACGTCTCCAGAACTAAATTACTGACGAAAAAGAGATTTTTTAGATTACACCACTTCAAATATGACAGTGGGGGCACGCCTTAACAATATTAATATACCGAGCGATAAGAAGAACGCGTGCCGCCATCTAATGATGATAAAATCGTTTCAACTTTTTAAGATAAGTACATCGCTTACATGTCAAGTTTAATGCGGCCTTCAGATTAATAATAATACGTCACTGACAGCAAAAGCAGCGGGCATTTTCATTTCCTCCAGAAATGGTAAAAAAACGCAATTTTATGACTAACGTTTATTACCTAACCGAAATATAGTAATCCTAGCCCTGATTATAAAACTGATGCTGAGGATTCGTGTTGTTGAAGACACCGCAGAAGTTGTTCGTCTCCAAGTCACATTTCTCCTTCGTCACCGTTGGTGGGTCCTCCGGAGTAGGGGGGAAAGTAGTGGTTTCAGGGATGCTTGCAACTGCGCATACGCACAGCATTATGTACAGCAGCTTCGTCATTATACGCTTTCTGTATATAAGAATATAGCATAACGTAATTTCTTTTTGTGGTCAATGTAAAACGACCTAAATATAATTATGGATAAAATTATAAAAGATCTTTGATAAACATAATATTAAATATCAACTTTTTAAAATTATCTTTTATTACAATTAGTTCGATTCGTATAAACTAGATGGCGCTGACGTCACATGCGTATATAAACAATGCAACTTAAGGTGTAATGTAATAAATATTTGATAGACATAATATATGACTGAATAACTATACCTTCTAAATATCTAACAGGTCCATAAATGAATAAAGATTATTTTCAAAGGGACAGTAGTCAGTTTAGTAAAAAACAAGGTTATCAAGGCCAGTGTACTCTGTTTTATCAGTAATAATCGCAGTTGTGATGCGACACAAGTGACTAATGCAATCGTCACATAGATGGAGTACAGATGTAGAGTACTTAGAAGCTCAATAGGAATAGGATATCCCAGATATAGGTGTGTCTGGGGACGTCTGAAATACGTACCAAATTGACAAGCACACAAATAAACACGCAAAGGCGAGATTAAACTACGACTGATGCATGAGTCACAGCAACACCGTCATATTATCAATTGTTTCCTGCTTTTTACTATTCGATTTTTATAAGTACACATGTCGGGAGTTTTACGCCGCAGTGGCTCGACAAATTACAATGAAATTTTGCATCGATATGAAACTATAAGTTTTTATGTTTTCTACCGGCATCAAAGAGTACGGTATAAAAAAAAATTAGTACACGGGTGTATTATCAATATTACTAATTCCTTACTGATTAATTAAATACATGATAATAGATTTGACACATTAGGTTGAAATTTGTAGTTTATATTTAATGCCATCTAACATACCGACATGGAACTGAGACAAGTAAGCTCAAGACTACAGAAATCGCCAACAATTGCCAAAAATTTTGAACTACACGGTACCTACAGAAAAATGTGTGTTTACTGTGGACGTTCCTAATAAATATTTCTAAATGATTAATACAACGTAAAAATTTATAATTTGTCAAAAATGAATTGAAAATATTGAAATTAAAATTTTGAAAAACTGAACGGGAAGCTGTGGATGCCAATTCAAGTCCAGGCCGTATTTGTTTTTAAATCTAAATTGATTATTAATTTATTCAAACGAATGTTTTCGTTCTTATTGCATTGCTAGGTAACGATATGAACTAAAGGTGTCTTAGGATAAAAGTGTGGTAAGAACCACATTTAAGTTTTCTTGGAAAACACTGAACGATATTTTTTCCTCTAAATAAATCGTGTATCCTGTATAAGCCAAATTTACATGACACACGAGTAATGGAAATTTAACAATAATTATTTGGTGGTTATCCATCGAAAGATATGAGTAATATCACTAATATTGACGATCGTATGATTATATTTTTTTGTCAGGGCGCAGCAGGAATAGGTGTGTCAACAATTCCAGCAGTTTTACAGAAATTCGAACTACATTTTTCAATTGTGACTTCTTCTTCAGTCACCGTCAATAAGAATCTAGAATATACATTAGATTAACTTCGACGGGACGCGAACGACGTCGTGGGTAACAGCTATAATTTATAAGAATGAGGAGGATGTTTGCTAAACAAATGTTGACGCCCAAAATACCTATCCTATGCAGACCAAGTCGCTGGCGCAGCTAGCAGTACAACAAACTCAGATCCTTTCAAACTATCACTGTAGTTCCACTGCGGTGTAAGTAATTAAGAATAGCTCTAAAACAGTATATACAAGGTTTAATGTTTTAGAGCTAACTTTATTTTAACGAAAAGGTACTTTTTCTTCTTAATATTCAACGAAATAATAAGCAGCATTTATGAACGAGAAGAGTAGCCCAATTTATATTTGAAACGCCTATTTTTCCAATATGTTTAACTAATAAATGCAATAACACTTATATTTACATTATTATATAATAATTATATAATTACTGAGATAATATTCCATAATATTGTACTTCCTGCACCTGCTGCTGTCATTTTAAATCAATAGATTTATTACAAAATTATTATTAAAATGATCTTCCCTTTTAAGGATTTAGCTATTGGGTTCCATGGCTCAGTGGTAAAGCGAGTTTTGCACCGCATTGAGAGCCTTCAAATCGCGACAAAATATGATAGTAACGATAAGTTGAGATTAGAAATAAAACCGAATAGTCAAACGGACGCTGAAATATCAAGTGAATCTCGGGTTAGATACATTTTAAAAGGACTTTCTGTGTACTCTATGTGGATCAAGTCCTGCACTTTCATAATTTTTCCAATTTAAATAGATTTCTAATGTAAGAACTCTTCTCAAAACCTAAAACATGAGTTTAAATCAGGCATTTTTATCACTTCAACACTTTTTTGTTTAAGGTTTCCCGGGAAAAATACAAATATTTTAAACGGTTTAAAAAGCTGTAACTATAAATGATTTTCTACGACGACTTGACGTTTGCAGCTGCCGCGGTCTCTTCTAAAGCTAATCTATGTCAGTTAAACACTTAATGGCGTTTATTTAAAGGTGTTACATAAATTTTGTCCGCCAACCTACGCAAGGGAAAGGAGTTGAAATTTTTATGAACAATTCGAAACGTTGGAGTCACTGAACCTCATCTGAAGGTGCCCTACGGTAATAATTGGCGAGTGGAGAGTCACTTTTGTATAATTTATTATCTGGATTAGAAGAGTGTCGTGGCGGAGAATCCTTTGTCGCCTTCGCGTCGGGGCGCGGAAATTAGTATAAATTCAGCCGTATCGGATACGAACACAAATAGTTTTGAATATGTACTCAGTGCGTTTGGTAATCGGGTGAGTTCACTAACGGCGAATCAATCGACTTTTAATTCAACGTAATCTCTAACTTTCCTCCATCCAACTAATACGGGAAATTTTACAGGCACTAACGTAAGCGTAAGTTTATTTCTCATTCTCTGAATTCCTTTATAAAAAACTCTACCGTCACTGAAAATAACCGCAACGGGAAGACTGGAAAATCATAAGGAAAATTCTGTCCTATATATATTATATACGTAGACGAAGCTATCAGAGCATTTCGTAACCACACACTGTAACCGCAGAACGTTAGTGTTACCTGTACATATAAAAGTGATAAACATTTCTTGGGAAACTTCATAATACAATATTTATCTTTTGTAGGCAAACCGCTTCCGCCTAAGTACCTACTAAAGATAAAGTGAAAAGGATATTCTTCCTGTTAAAATATATTAAGGTTCGTGATATATATGTCTGTTTTGTATGTGTTTGCCGTGTGTCCGTTCCTTTTTCAATGTTTGTAAATAAAACTACATCTACTCAATAATAAGATCTGTCTGCTGTACTGATTAGTAAAAGACTTAAATGTTTAATTAGCTACTGATATTTTTCAGTTATCATCCGAACAATAAATAGGTACTTGCTTATCTTTTAATTTTCCATTAATAAATTCATGGCCGCACAAGGTAACATCACAAAGTTCTTATTTTAAAATTAATTTTACTTTCACTAAAGCATGTGTATAGAAGTCATTGGAAAATAAGGTTGGGTCTTTTCTTTCTTTTCTTCTTAATGTTCTTTTTGAATGTTTATTTCTAAGTTATCACAATATTAGGAAGATATTTGCAACTTTATGTATGCTTATCGAACTAAATAGTAATAATTTAATCGATTTATATACATATTATTATATACTTATTTATCAAGAGATTTCACATTACAATTGAAACTTTCACTTTGTGTGTTATTTGTTAAATAAATAAAAGACAGCTTTAATCATTTTTATAATTTTTTGTGAATTTTAGCATCATGTTCGCCGCATCGTGTAACGCGGCGGGTAAGTTTCCCCCGGGATTTAGATTTGGAGCAGCCACTTCATCCTACCAGGTGGAAGGTGCCTGGAACGTTAGTGGTGAGTGGTTCCACAGGAGTTATGAAGATGGGAATGTCCTCTTTCAATATGATTTTACGTTGTACGATGTGAAACGTAAATAATACCATTTTCTTTTCAGATAAAACCCCTAGCGTCTGGGACAAATTTGCTCATGAGAACCCGGAATTAATATCGGATAGGTCAAACGGGGACGTGGCCTGCGACTCTTACCATCTCTGGGAAGAAGATGTCGCTATAGCCAAAAAAATTGGATTGCATTTTTATAGGTGCGTAAAAAGTGTAACATATAAAAGAGAAGCCTGGATTTAGGGAGAGTTTGAACTACAGTAGGTACAGTAGGTACGCTAGTACACGTTAATTTTAACCACTTACATATCTAATACCTTATTAGTTTGCAATCTCATTCAATTCAATACAATTTAAAAACCAGAATCTATTAATAAAATTAGCAATCCATCCATTGTATAGATAGAGTATACAATGGGAGTGTACATTTTGTAATTAACAGTAATTATATCACTCCTTAAGTGTAAGAATAGCACTTACACCATAGTTTTGTAGAAATAATTAATCCATTGATACAATATGTATTCCGTTTTGAAAATACATATTTGAAGTGGATAAGTATCTTTTAAGAAAGAGTAAGACGTAGTTTGTATTTCATTAAAAGGAATATGTGAATATGTATGCATTTAAATAAAACACTTTAACGGTTTAAAACGCGATATATTAGTTAAACTTATTTGAAAACGATTTTTAACTTTGGCCCGACGTTTCGGATGCTTTGCAGCAGCCGTGGTCACGGGGAGACGTTAAAGTGTTTTATTTAAATGTGTACTACTCGCGTAATCTATAGACAGTATATGTATACATATTTTTGTTTTTGCCCTTTATATAGAGTGCATACATAATACTTTCGTTTACCGTCACGATAAGAGTAAAGATTGCTTCTTGTTGAATATGTGGTAGGATATATAAACGCTATAGAAAATCCCACCCTTACCTCAAGGAAAATCAGAACTATCTTTCCCGTTGCAAGAGGAAGGAAAGGCTAGTTCTATTTTTCCATTGAAAACCCGATGGATAATTGTACTGGAAAATCAATTTTCAGTGATTGTTTCAATATCAATTCGATTTCAACGTTTAGTTTTTCTTTTATACTCCGCTTCAAAATCAAAAAATACACTCAAATGATAATTTGTTTTAATTATACGACTTTAATAAATATTTTTTGAGTTAACTGCACATTATGCGCCGTTATCGTAGATGGGATTGAACACGTCCTCCATGTTTGGAACGAGTTTTGAAAGACTGCGCGCATTTTTAGTTCAGATAAGGGAAAAATTCTCTAGCGAGTACTTTAAAGGTAACTGCACTTTGTTTGCAATGTATAAAATAGAAGCCAAGTTCGACTTCTTTCAGAATGTCCTTGTTAATGACACGAATGCAGGACCAAGTAACATTGGTTATATTTTCAACACATTCGGAGTACGTCTATTTTACGATACAAAAAAATTGCTTATTCAAAGAGAGCGTTTGATACGAAGGCGAACATAAATAAAGCCTTTACGATACTTCCTTCTTTTCCGATTAAAACTTTAATAAATATATATATTTCTTTTTTATTTAGATTTTCTATTTCTTGGCCTCGTCTGCTGCCAAATGGTTTTACTAATATCATCAGCCAAGACGGTACTCGTTATTACAACAACCTGATCGACGGACTACTGAAGAACGGAATCGAACCAGTGGTCACCCTTTATCATTGGGATCTACCTCAGACGCTGCAGGACTTGGGTAAGGTTGACCAAGAAACTTGGTTTTACGTACAGGAATATGTGTGAGACCTTAATAAAAAGGGGAAATCTATCATCATATAATCTTCATCACCTTCTAGGTGGCTGGACAAACCCAGAAATAGCCATCTGGTTTGAAGACTACGCCCGCGTCGCCTTCACGCTTTTCGGTGACCGGGTCAAGACTTGGGTCACTTTTAATGAGCCCATCGTATTTTGCGACGTAGTTTATTCCACTGGTTTCGTGGCACCCAAGGTATTGAGTCCAGGGATCGGGAACTACATCAGTGCGAAAAATGTCATGATGGCGCACGCGAGGGCCTACCGACTCTACGACAAAGAGTTCAGGCATAAATGCAAAGGTAAGATTTTGAAAGAAAAATCAGTTGTGTCTGTGGTACATAACGAGTGAAGGGTTTTTTTTAAAAAAAAAAATTAACTAAACAAAACCAAACCAAAGGGTTATAATTAAATTAAACAGTAATAAATAAATAGTTATATAAAAACTATTTATTTATTACTGTTTAATTATGTAAAGGCAACCAAAATTATAATGTTGCTTTCTTAAAAAATAACCCTACTTAAGTATGTATTATTTAATACGTATATTTAATATGTCTTTATTCTTTTAGGCAAGGTTGGTCTAACGAACAATCATATCTGGTACGAAGCAGGAACACCTGATTATGAAGAGAAAACAGAGTTAGCTAGAAATTTAGCTGTAAGTGTAATTCTAATACCAAATGAATTGGTTCTTAAATAAAGTAAAAAAAAAAATCATATTGAACTTATTTTTACAGGCCATATACGCACACCCCATTTACTCAAAGAAAGGGGGCTGGCCTGCGAATGTTGAGAAATACATAAAGAAGAAAAGCAAAGAGGAAGGTTATCCCAGGTCAAAACTTCCAGCATTTACCAGAGAAGAAATTGAATTTGTTAGAGGTAAAAAAAAAGTTTGAAAAAGTTTGACAATGACGTGCAGGACTCGGTAGCTCAACAGCACGACGCTGACGAAGCTGATTCAAGTCCTGCCTGACTCGTAAATTTGTCCAATTTAATTTCGATTTTAAACTTAAGTACAACTAACTTCTGTGTCTCGTTCTTCCAGGTACATTTGACTATTACGGAATTAACTATTACACGTCTCGTTTGGTGTTTCCCGAAGAAAACATCACGGGCCCTTACAACTTTTGGCCGATCTTTGGCAGTCGAGAGCTCGGAATTACTCTGAAGCCGGATCCTAGCTGGAAGGCAGGACACGAATGGCTCGTTGTAAGTAATTCACAGAACTAGTAGTGAGTACAACCCGAATTTTAATCGTGTTTGATTAAAATCTCTAAGTAGACGTAATTTGGACAAATATACAGTGGAACTGGGAGAAGTACTTGAATGAATACTTGTTGTTAATGTTATAGAGTTATCCCGCCGGCCTCCGGAAGCAGTTGATATGGTTGGTCCAACAGTACGGAGACATCGAGATCAAGATTTTAGAGAACGGATTCTCAACACGAGATCGTGAAATGAACGATTTAGACAGAATCGAGTACTATAAGGATCATTTGGAACAGGTGAGTCATTATTTAGTATTACACCCACAACTGTGACTTAGTTATACGTAACTTTTAAGTAAAGGTACAATACAATTTCTGGAAAATTGTTGATTCTTAATCGAATTGTTCGCTTGTAGCTTGTATTGTGTTACATGAAACAAAATGAAAAGTGTAATTCTTTGCAGGTGCTGTTATCAATAAAAGAAGATGGCCTAAACATCACTGCATACACGGCTTGGTCACTGATGGATAACTACGAATGGATCGGTGGATACACGTAAGGAATAGAATTTTAAATAACTTACTACGAACTTTTTATCGAGCCAGGTTTATTTTAAACGTGATTTTTACGTCCAGGTCGAAATTCGGCTTGACGGATGTGGACTTCGAAGACCCGAAACGCAAGCGCACGCTTCGTGCTTCTGCGTCATATTACGCGGCTGTGATTAAGAAGCATTCAATAAACGTCTAATAAAATTTGAAAAGACGCAGTTACCAACATCGGTTGTCAATAACACGTTTTTGTGTATTTGAATATAAACAATCGCATTTATTTGTAAGATAAAAAACAGTTAATTATTAAGTTGTAAATATATTTTATTCATAAAATTCATATAATTTATGTTTTCTGTTGGTTTCTGGTACGATATTCTCTATTTGTATTTTACATAACATTTTACTGTTTTTTTTAAATGTTAAACTGTTGTTACTTTTGTTAAGTTCTTTGTTGTTTTAATAATTCGTTAGTTATTTAGGAATAACAATTTACTCTGTGATCGATTTTTAGTATTATTGTTCATTATTGTAAAGTTACACGGTAATAAAAACATTAAAAACCAAAAGTTTCTTTTCATGTAAATATTCTATACAGAATTTTTATACATATCAATTATATGATAATTTCCTTTACACACAAGAATAATTAATATTCAAAGTGAGATTGAGTTATGTCATCAATATTTTTCGTATATTAAATATCACAATACAATTTAATAAACTCAGACGCAAGATTTATCTGCAACCGTCGTAACCATAACACGAGTACTAGATATCGTTTTCTGTAAACAAGACTGAATTATTATCAACTGTCTACATGAGAGATAACAGAAAATACCTAAACCTGTTATCTTTATTCTATTGACTTTGAACGACTTACATTGGGTCAAGGACTATGTGACTAATTTTAATTCTGGGAATTAAAATTAGAGACAGGTCATTTAGGAATGTGGCTTGAATGGTGTAGTTTGTAGATTTAAACAAAACACTTTTTACGGTTTAAAAACCGAGAAACTAAATTTTTAATTTATTTCAGAAAAATAATGATTAAAGAAACCAAACAATAGGAATGTTTAATTCAGAGTTTACTAAAGGGCATATCGATCACACATTAATAAAATGAAATGTAAAAGTAAGCGAGGGTTTTATTTCTTTTGATTTTTCAATAAGCATAAACAATAAAACTTAATTCAGATATCAAATTGGCATAGTACAGTACAGATCGGTCGTCTACCTTGCTTTTCGACGTCCGGTACGTTATCTCTACTCCAAAACATTATTGCCTCATCGGCTGTGCTATGAGCGATGTGTCCACTGCCACTTCAGCTTATTCGAACTATATATAATGACTTTAGTTCTCCTACGAATCTTCTCATTTCTCATTCGACCACGCGAAAAACCCCGAGATTTTCCATGGCAGGCTGAGCCCCGCATTAGTGTGTCATATAAAAAATAAGAAATAATTGAAAAAATCACGTGAGGTTATAATTGTTATCAAGAAATAATGCACGTGGTAATACGTTATGTAATACATAGTTTATAATAATAATTGTAATCAATTATTGATTTATTATAAAATAATGTAATAGATATAAATAGAGAACATGTGTTGTTACTGTAATTGGTTAAATAGCGTGGAGGTAATGCCCAAATTGATATAAAGCTACCACATTGGCTACTAGTATACTTTTAATTTCTTCGGTACCTTATTTATCATGATTTAATTTTTTAACGATCACTGTGAGTACATAATGTTATAATCTGCATATAATAGTGAGTCCACGATTAAAACTTTAAAACAACTTCAGGAATAAACTAAAGACTCAAAACAAAGAAAATTCAATAGATAGTTTCCTTCTAAACTAATAAAAAAGAATATCATAAGCCAAGCAGGAAATTGATTATATTCATAAATGACATACGATCAGCGGAATTTTTATTGTTTACTTCACGGGTAATATATTATTTCAATTCCTAGTCCATAAAATAATAAATAAAAGCATACTAACTATCTACTGTCATATATATATATATATAACTATATTGCTTGTAATTGAACTGTTGATCTCATCTGTTTGTCTATTTTAAAGGATTGCCTTCAAAACCCATCAAACATATTTCAAGTCGTTTAAGAATTAAGATTAAAATCCTGTAAAAAAATCAGATCTTTTTAGTTTGTCACAGACTTACATAATAAATATGTTAATTTCATAGTCAAAATTTGACAAGACTTCATCATAATTTGATGTGATAAAAAAAAAACAATTTGGAAGGCTTAATTAGTAATTTCATAAATGGAAATAATACATAATATGTTAAAGTGTCCATAGGTTGAACGTGACTTATTATTAAATTTATTGCATTACCAATATTCACGCAAAACAAAAACAAAATCTTATACTGAAGTTAAAAAAAGAAAACGTGAAATAAGTTGTAATGAACAACAGTTGAGGGCCAAAGTGACAAAAAATATACATGTGAACTCTGAATTAAATCAGAGTAACATATGAAAAAAGTTAAAAGCAAAAATGCTACGTACTTGTAAGTTTATGAAACGTCGCTAAAGTTGTTTTCAACAAAACTTCTACGTTGTGTTGCGAAGTAGAATAGAAAAAAGAATAAAGTTAATTACGTACAGGTTTTTGTTAACTGCGCCATCTAGCAACATGTTCACAAAATTTAATAATTTTTTGCCAAACGTAATTTTTTAGTTGCTCCTCGATATTCTAGATGGCGTTGTTCTTAAAATAATAAACTCATCTGCGGGCTGCACAAACTGTGAAAGTTTCAAAAAAAAAATATTAAGAAATTGTTTGTCTTCTAATCAAAAAGCTAGAAAATTACCAACCGTGAACTACGTTTATTCTAGTAGGCAAAGAAAAAAACTGAAATATTTGAGCATATTATACGCGTATCTGTAACACTATTACGGGTAAAATATAATAGCAAAACTGTTTAATTAAGCTATATATTAACAATAAATCCCATGTTTTGAGGTAATTTGCAGTAACTTAGACTCCAAAGATTTAGATTATAATTGATGTATCTTGGTTTGCACACGATATTGTAAGTTTTCCTTCTTGAAACTGTTTTGATTAAAGCATATAAGCAATATTTTTTTTTCAGGGTTTAAGTTTTATTTTAATTCAATCTTATTCTTTTACCAAAATGTATGAGTGTAGTTTACGTCTCTCTACACTCGTAAAACTGACTATTAAAATCAGTAGTTTTCAGTTGAAACCTTCAGTCAATAAAAACTTCAAATTAAATCACTACTATGACCTAAATCGTAGTGTAGTCTTTGAAGCAATTGTCAGCATACCTATTACATGATTGTTTTGAGTGAGCAAATGTAGCCTAAAGGTCGGCCCTCTATCCCCGGCGTGCAACTACATAATATACTGTATTATATAACACCGTTTCCCAGGGTTGGGTGGAGGGGCAGAAAGCTAACGTGCCTCGTCGCGAGCACACGCGCGATATGTTCTTTGTCCAGTGATCCGTGAACGAGAAAAATGTCAAAATACAAGTTCTTAATTGTTCTTCTGTTCTCAGTTTGTCTAGTTGCTGGTAAGTCGTAGTCTTGCATACACATAGCTAACTTAAATCGACCGCCGCCTGTGCGTCAATCGAGTGGTTAATGATTTATTTAAAACATAGATTATTATTGCCGATATCTGTGACGCAATGAGAGAAAATATTAAATATTGTTTTTGTATTTAACATTGAGTTGTTTTTTTTTTTGTTGTTTATTTATTTTAAAATTTAGATTACATACCGAGTATGTACTGTAAATAATTTTAAACATTTTTAACTAATATATTATAATGAAATATAGCTAGTTTTTAACGATTTCATATAATTTAAGCAATTTTAAAAGATAACTGAGCATTGCATCGGTGCCATTACAATTGAAAGTAAATGTTGATTGTTCGAAAACTACAACTTCAAGTGTTTACATTTATTTAATATATTCAAAGAGACACATTAGTTCGACACGGCGCCTCATGAAAAGTTGCAAATCTCTCGGGAACGTGTAAAAGAATAAAAATAAACTTAAACGTCATACTCCAAGTCCCCCTACACCACTCAGGACTTAATAGCTAACTAAGCGCAACCACAAGTAATTCCTTCAGAGAGTTTTCTTTAAAAATAACAATTTTAATCCCGCTTTCTCATGAAACAAAGTAAAATGTACATAATTTTTGAGTGCGCTCCGGAATGGAGCTAAAGTTATAAGTTGTTAAGTAGGAGCATTACTTTACTGCTTTAAAGCAGATATTAATAAATATATATAAAAGGACAGGGCAATGTTATTCGTTATTCTTTGAGGAAGAAGACAAAGACAATTTAAATGCAATGCAAAGTTACCTCTATGTTCAGACTGCCTCGCAAGACAATCACAAAATCCCAAATATTAAAATTTCCATCATATGATTTTGACAATAAATTTAATTTTTTTGTGACAGCTACGCCGTACACTAAAAAACGTAGCACTGTTTGTAGCACTGCTACGCTGTAGCGACGCTACGGGCTACGGCATACCGCTCGACCCTATTTATGACAAGGGTAATCTTTGAGCCTGCGAAGTCCTTTTTAGAGATCATACATAAGCCTAATTTTATAGTAGTTTTGATCGTGTCTTCAAGCTCACTTATTTATTTGTATATGGTAATTTTTTAGACATAATAGAACATTTACTTAATTCATTCTTTATGTCGTACTTTCGACGGTCTCCTTGGTTACCATTAGACCATGTGTAGCTAATAACCGATGAGTTCGATCTCCATTCGGTTCCACGCGCTTTTAATTGGTTTTATATTTTTTCTAAAAGAAATTTGGAACTTCGTCTGGAAAATCTGGAAATAAGTCGTAAAGTTTAATCGAATTTTGGTTTCACCATGGATTTCCGAATATACAAACGAAAGAGGTTGACAGCGCGCATCTAGTTTAGACGTTATCATAAAATCATAAAAAAAATGTTAAAATAAATAATCACGAGTCGATACCCGATATATTAATACGCTGTTTGAGAAGATATCAGATTCATCTATAATTTAGAATTTTGGTACAAAATATTCCGTAATTTTCGCTATCGTAAAATCACATAAAACAGTCCAACACGACAGCTAATTATCGTTTCCGAGTAGAAGACAATGGAATGATATATTTCCTAGAGTTCCGGTTTCGGCCGATCAACTATACAGGAACACAGCGGCACGCCATTCTGTTGTGGAACGTTTTTATATTCGTCGATACAACTTATCGGAACGGCCGCGTACGTCAAGACGAATACGTATAAAATATATAGAGTTATTTCAAAGAGAACGGTTTTGAGTGTAAAACGTCTTGTGATCTATGGAGATTTAAAAAGTCATTAATGAATTCATTAATTAAGTGTGTAATATTATTTCTTTTTTGTTTATTTAATTTACATATAAAAAGAACTCTCGCACCGATAGTATAACACGTATCTTTTATGATAGACAAATGTTTAACTTTGGGTTAACTTGACGGTAGATAAAATGCTCTAGCCATATGACATATGAACTAGAGGCGCTGTCAACCCATTCATTATCCAGATTACCAGACGAAGTTTAACATGTTTCATAGAAATTATATATTTTTTAAACACGCCAAGTCGTTTCCGCGACCCGTTGATTATTAGCCATACACTGATACCATTACACCAAAGAACCCGTCAAACTTTTGGACGACTCTCGCTTATGAAGTACTAAAAACAGTTCAATTTATTTAGCGAATGAGATATCTTTTCCCCCCTGCCTCGGTCTAACGGTCCACGATATAATGAGACCTTATCGAGGGCCCGGATTATATACTCGTAGTCTGAAAGGCCGAGTTAATAGAATGCTCTTCGTGATAAGAAATATTAGGCCGAGTCTGATGAAATCTAGTCGGGACGAGAGGAGTTCGTTCAAGTTAATAGCTCAGCATTTGTTTTAAGAATTTCTCGAGTCATTCAACCGTAAATGGCGTAAATCTTATGTCGGGCAACATAGTGGAAGAATACTGTGACAAAGTAATTAAAGAAAATTAAGACATCAGACGTATTATACTGTATTCGTACGATAATATTTAGACATATAAGAATATTATTTGATAATATTGAATTAGGTACCAAGTTTTAAATATATACTTGAATAGGCACTTACTCACTACTTAAATAACTTTTAAAGTAATAATTAATCGTTGTATTTGTTTTATTCGGCACGGACTTTTAATTTGTAAATATTCATTAAATCAACTAAATCGAAATACGTATTACTTTGTGCTAATTTAATTATTTCTTTTAGTTTATGGTTTGAGGTCGGTTATTTATCTATTGTTGTTTTTACACAGACAAACTCTTATATTTAATTTAAACTAGTCTTTTTTAACAATGACGATTTGCCAGTGCGTAACCTAATGTATTTCCCGTGCCGGTATCTTTTTTTGTAAATCACCAAACGATTAATTATGTATATTTATATACAATAATACAAAATAAAGCGAATGACAACGATAATTGTTAGGAAAAAGGCTCAGTACGAAATTGTCGGTTGATAGATTACAATTTATGTGTATTTCAAATTATAATATTAGTTAAATCAGTAACAAAAACAAGTCAACGCATAACAATTTAAAGAGGAAAGATATCTCGAAGTTCGTTACTTCTTTCCGAAGTCGTTCTTCACTTTTATCAGTTTTTTCTCGTTCTTTATCTCGTAACTGAGCCAGTGAATCCGTAGCGAACACGTTTCGTAAGTTTCCTAACTTCTAACGATCCTCCTGGGTCCTTTTACTTTAAGTGTGTTATTATTTTTATCTGAAATGTCCCACACTTTTGTCCCACATTTGGGGACATTATTTTTAGGAAAACACAATGTTTTCTTTACTTTAGAAAAATAAAGTAAAAGATTTCTTAGCAAAATAATTTATATTACAAAGAATAATTATTGCATAATCCAATTAGAGAGTAGTTTTAGTTAATGTAAGGTTTTAGATAATGATAATTTAATTAATTGTAATAGTTATCTCAAAATTAACTTTTCTCTCTGGCTTTAGTTATCATTAAGTTTTACTTTGTTTGGAGCTTCAAATCCAGTAAATAACATTAATTAAAAATGTCGACGCAGTGAAATTACTTAAAAATTAAGAACCTATAATGGTTTCGCTAACATTAGATTATAATTTAATAAACGCTTGTTCGAATTCCCACCAAATAGGTAACGCTTAGATAACTTTTCCAATTTAACTACCTTTTACAAGTTAAAACCTCATTTAAATTCTACCCTTTTAAGAGCTTCGATTCTGTAACGAGAACTTTTGTTTTAACATTATAAACAACTAAGTACTTCTGAACAAATAATAGCATTATAATGTTCTGGTATAATGGCGTCTTATCTAGTCGATCTGCTTGTTCTGAAACCGTCGTATGTATGTAGATAAATTGTTTCATTTCTCATTTATGCTTTTTTATTGGTGCAATTTCTTATGAGCCATGTCCGTGCAACCGACTTGCAAATAAGAAAAAAAATGGAAGAATTGAGTGTAAGCCTTCGCCTTCGCCTTCGCCGCCGGTCCCAATAATGGAGCTGTTAAAGTGATGATTAATTGTCCTACAAATAAATTCATTGCGCACCTCTGTACGTTATCGAATACATTCTGGATTCACTATAGCTTAAAGAGAAGATGACGTCACGTACGGATATTAAATGATCCGCTATCATAGGACGTCGCATCTTCTATATTTTAATGTTGTGATAAACGTATATTAAGATGATGATAAAAAGTGTAAACTTATTGATTTGATTGAACTGAATTAAGTGATAATACATACGTAAGGACGCACTTTTATTTTCACTAAAATTACATAAGCGAAGTTAATTATTGGTTTGTAGATGTTGGGTTAGAATTTAATTTAGATCATTATTAAATTACTTTACCACACTCTGAATTTGAAAATAGGGCTCCTTTTTTTAGTTAATTATCAACCTATTCCCTGAAATAATTATTTGGGACGCGCGAGAGTCGGTTTGTCTATTGTAATGAAGGTTTGAAGGCCGTCTGTGCTACATTTTTGATGTTTCAATTAAAACTGAGCAAAGTAGGTCGAGTCTAGAGATTTGTAAGTCTACGGTGTCATTACATGGCTTAATGAGTTTAATGAACAATGTAATACATATCACTTAAGTTTCGAAGACTGTCTCCGACGACAAAATGCAAATCTTGCCGACGGATGTAGACTTGCCTTTGCCAGGGTAAATAAGAATTTCTCTATTATAATCTTCAATTTATTTATCGAAAGATTCTAAATCTAATTGAGTTAACACGTAAGTAATCACTAAAAGAAAACTTAATCAAGCTAATTTTTTGACGTCAACTCAAGAGCTGGATGTTAAGGAACATATTAAAAACAATTTAGAAAAGCAGCCATATTTTGTCGCGCGATTTATAAATCCAAAAATATGTTAAAATACAGCGCACCGCCACATATTTTAATACACTTTGACACTATCGAAACAGCGCCGGTTAAACACCCCCGGATATAACGAAATACCCGGATAACCGGACAATGCAGTGTCCATCATTACGATGAATGTTTTGGAACATCGCCAAAGACCCGACGTGCCCCGGGAACAATAAGGATGTTTAATATAATTGAATTTCGGATTGCGATATTATTCGCTTCGCCCGAACAACTATTGTTATTCTAGGAGAGTTGCCTTTTATTTGGTTTAATGAAGTCAACCGGAAATATTCGCTAAACATTAAAGTATTGCAGAGAATTTTACCTGTATCTTATAATAAAACAATATGGAATGGTTTTCGTAGCTAACTTTTAAACACGCATTACCAATAAGGGCTAGGATGTATGAGTAATTCTTAGCTTAGCCGCAAACAATTTATTAGTTATTATATTCTTAACTCATACATGATATGACTGTATTTGAAAGAAAGAAAGAAAAAAATATTCAATGCCACAACATTTACAAATACAGCAGAATACTTTAAAATAATACTATTACTAAAATTTTGTGGCTCCGATAGATCAGTGTCTAGAGGGATCGCACAGCTTTTTCTGTCTTCCTTTGCCGATTCCGTGTTTGAAGAGTAACGTATTTCTATCTCTAAAACATAAGCCTTAAATAGACTAAATATTAAGTATGAGGTTGATTCCGCCGGCGTCATCAACAAAATTATTGTAACTAAAATAATTTAATAATTTGAATGAACAGCCTTTTCTGCACCTACTTAGAACCTCTGAAAATTTATTGAAGTTAGAATAATTTTGCAGTTTAGAGTGAATGCTGAAAAAGTAAAAACAAGTGCGAATGGCCGGCATTCAGCTTCGAGTGTGATGGGTGCTGTACTCATCTTTTGTGCCTCCAAATGTGGGTCAGCTGAATTAAATTGTCTGCGCCCCTGGAATACCACGAACTCGAATATTTGCTCTGAAACATTGCGAGTATTGGAACCCGGCGTAGCTTCTATTGGCTATGCCGTGGAGGTATCGAATCAAATTATTTAAATTCGTGATATAAATTAACTAGAGTAAATCTCTGCGGTAAAGTAAATGTGCAACCGTGAATTAAACCTAGGAAAGGTTTGAGTCTAACAACGGGAAGAACGTTCCTATTGGGCATTAGAAAGGACCGATTATTAACATTTCTGTATCTTATTCGCAAAACAAAAGACTACCGCTTATTCGTTGAGCTATTTAAGTACTTCAATATTTTTGTTGTACAAAAATACGTACTCGTACTCCCTTTGCAAAAATATCGAACGTCCTAAACTTTAACGTGTCGACTCTACCTTCACAACAATGGGTGCCAGAGTTACATAGTAAATTGGAAAACAGAGATAATTAGAGAAAGATTTCAATGGAGTCCTTACTAATATTATAAATGCGAAAGTAACTGTCTGTCTGTCTGTTACTCTTTCACGCCAAAACTACTGAACGGATTTGAATGAAATTCGGTATAGAGATACTTTTATTGCGAAAAGGGGGTTGTAAGGGGTTTAAAGGGGGATGAAAGTTTTTATGAAAATTCATTGTTTCTGAAGCTAGAACAATGGAACTTTCTTCTTTGGCTTTTTGGGAATAGGAGTGGGAGTGGGTGTGAGAGTGAGAGTGGGAGTTAGAGTAGGAGTAATGTGAGGTGAGAGTGTTGCGGCAAAGGAGCACATACCACAGATTGGCTGCCTTAATGCCTCCTTCATACATTAATAAACAGCCTCAATTTTTAAAATGTCTACCCCAATTCACTATTTCACGCGGACGAAGTCGCGGGCACAACTAGTCGTCTATAAAATTAAATTGCTTTTATACGTTAAATTACCGCAAAACCACCTCTACCTATTGTAAAATGATTAAGCAACCTAACTTATTTACTTTTATCATATTTATCTCGTAGCACTATTTTAACCGCGTTGTTTCTTAAACGAATGTTAAAAAATAATTGTTAATAACAGATTTTCAATATGACGTTAAAATGCTACAAAATTCAGTTGGGACTGAGTGCAATTCGTATGTTTGATGCACGCGAGTTTCGTTTAAAAGTGTAACTGGCTGCACCTTCACAATCAGCATTCGAAATTTCATGGATTAAAGCAGAAGCCACAATTGGAAAACATTTTCCAAACACATTTTACAAAAGAGCGAATAAAACTAGACCGAGTAGTAAATATGAAATGCTGAAATTCGAAACGTTTTTTCAGCTATTGTATTGATGGAAAACATATCCATTAAAAATAGTGAGTTGTTATTGATTATTTTTTTTTAATTTTTGTTTTAGCTTTTTGATAAAACTTGAATAAAATTGAGTTTGAATATTGTGGTACATAGTTACATGAGTAAGCCTACCCTCGACCAAAAAAAATTACATCTAAAAATATAAGAGACCAATTATGATAGAGACTGGTGGTAAATTGTCAGTCGTTCTGGTCTAAAATGTCAGTTGAAACGGGACATGCTGCTCGTTAAGAAAATATTTTGCTAAACTCGCGTAAATGTATTCAGATGGCAATATCTGAATTCCCGGCCGGAAGCATTCAGCCATAAAAAGCAATCTTCTATCGAACCGTGAAATCTGTTCTTAAATTACGTTAAATCCGTTCCAAATTTTAAAGTTACGGTAATTCGCTTTAAATTTTTATCCGGGCGCAGTGACCGGGTTGCAGCGCGAGAGACCCGCTCCGTTGCACTTCGTGTCGCCATTTTTATTCTATCGCCAGTTCTGGGAATGCTTTTAGAAAAGATTTTGCCGAAAACGTCGCTTCTAGCGCGGAAAGCGGTTAAAACTCAACAAACCGATTGAGTTCATTCTCTAGCTGAAGGTGAACAAATGCTTAACAGTATAACAAAAATTAAGGGTTCGTTGAGTATTTTTATTTCCGTTACCGGACACTACATATTCTGCATGTACTTATGTATTACAAGATAAACTCAAGCATTAGCTTATTAACTGCAATTAATATGCCAAAATAACACTAAAGAAGAAAAAAAAACTTAGAATAGTGCTTGTGAAATGAGCGAATGCTTTCGCCCCGGCTATTTATTATGGTCCAGGTAATAAAACAATATATAAAGTAAATTACTTTACTGGACCATAGCTCAATCCTGGCGTCTCGGAACCAGTGCAAGTCTAACTCCAGCTGTAATTGTTTTAGAGCATTTTATGATATTGTAAATTTGGAGCGTCGGTTTGGCAACTCCGCTCGCCTTGCCTTGGCCCGTTGCCAACGTAACGACGAATAAATCTAATCCGGGTAACCGGTGCGGCGTGATGGATGCCCGGCACATTCTCACCCGGTTATCCGGATCGTATGTCACGCTAAGTGTACGCCGAATTTATGGCTTTGCATAGTGAAATATATTGGAAGGATTACTTATAGATTATTAAGAAACACTCCAAGGGTCAAGTGTGAAAGTTTTTTGGACCACCGCCTGTGAAAAGAACCTAATTGAAGACACCCAAAAAATATGTATGATGGTATCATTTCTCCTGATGAAATATAAGGATAAACTAGCTGTCCCCAAATATAGGCTCCATAAAATATCTAATTCATTTGCGGGGAATTGTATTCGTATGCCAGTTGAGGTTTCAAGTTTATCGATAAATAAATTAAAGAAAGTTATAAAACTTAGATTGTCTCAAAAGGCGTATTATTGTCTGAACGATTTCTTTAATGACAAGACCGCCTGGCAGTTATAAGAATTGCTGTTGTTAATAGATTTACAAAAATGTATATTACAAAATATTTAAAAAAGCCGCACTGAGTTTCTTGGGTGTTCTTCTCAGTTATGTTGCTCTCTTGAACTCTGTAGAAACACGACGAACAGACAGACAAACGAAAAACAATTTGACAAATCTAAATATTTTTTTAAATTTTAAAGAGAATAAAGTATATTTTATTTTGATGAATGTGCGTGATACTATGTATATCTTCTTAAGATTAACTTGCAAGAACGACGGGGACGCGTCCGACGTCGTGGGTAACACATCGATCACTAATAAAGTAACAGCTTAAATCTTTTCTACGCGAACGAAACCGCCGACACAGCTAGTGAGAGATAATGATGAATATTGCTTATTTAAACGTTCAACAACGTTACCTACTAAAAAGTGCTTCGTAAGCAAATAAAACGCAACATCTCTCTCTCTCTCTCTCTCTCTCTCGGGAACGACTATTAACGAGAGCGAAATTGTCTCCGATTAAACCTGAATAATCGCTCTTTTTATGAACTCGCAACTTTTCGTAAATTAATGACTGAAGCGCTGCCAAGTCATGAATCTTTAATCTTATATCGAGAGGGTGATAAGAACGAAATCATCACTTTTTTTATTTACGAAATGTATTTACTCCTAAAATTAAAATACTAAAAAATGGGTATAATGTATTAATTGATATACCTAATTAAAATAATGTTTTGGTATACTATATTCATAAAATGCACTCGCAGAAACTAGAACCGTTTAATAAAAGTTAGTATTACACGGAATTCTTAATGCAGTAAAGTTTTCTTTGCAGAATATTTAAATTTCATATTGTACCAAACTTTCAGATGTAAAATGTTACCGCAAAGGCACAGTCTGCTGACTTACAGTTGGATACAATTTTCATTCTTATATCTGTCACTTAAGGTTGAGTTGTGCCAAAAAATGTTAACATATTTAAGTAAGTAAGTACACTTTTAACAGTTTTATACGTGAAACATATAAGTGAACTTACCTTTAACTACGACCCGATGTTTAGAATGCTTAACATTAACAATGCTGTCATCAGTCTTTGTCCAATTTTCCATTGCTGCGATGCACCTGTCTACTCTGTTAACGTACTCTGTAACGGCTCTTTGTTTTTTTTATTTATATCCTTGGCAAAGAGCCCGATGACGACAATTCACATTATGATTGCTGAGGACTCTTTTCCTTTATAATTGTAAAAGAAATAGAAAAGTTTTAGTTCCAATTCGCCTTTATATGTTCTATAAACTGTGGTAACTACTAACATTAAGGTTTTTCTAGTTTCATTACAGTTTGCCAGCAACTTTCATGGAGTTTTCGCTCCAATATTTACTGTATACTATTTTTATCTTACTCGCGTTATTACTGGACTTTTAAAAACTTAAAGTTTATTTGACATAACATAATTTATTTAAATAAAAAACCTTTTAAAGGTTTAAAACCTAAAAAACACTTAATGTAAAGGCTTAAATATATAATAAGCATCATTTTTCTTCAAAGCTTTTAAATAAGCATTTTTTTTATTTTGACAAAATTTCGTAGTTTAAATAAATTGCAATGTGTACTAGGCGCGTAAACTACAGACAATTTAAGTAACATAATTCATCTTCGTGTTATTTTTTTAATATTTATTAAGTTACATATACAGGTAGGCAACATTTACTAGTTACATCGAAAAATCGACGCGAACTAAATAATTGTAGACTACGTCGTCCAAAAGTCACAATCCCATCTGATTGCTCAAAAGACCCCGAAACAAAAGACAAAAGGAGAAAGTGAGTTGGTTCATCAGAATTAGTTTCCCGGCAAATATTTGCAGTCGACAGTGGGCTTGCATCCGGTATTTACTCGGTCCGGACAAAGGGACTCGCGATGGAGATTCACTCGGCTCTGCGCTAAATGGGGCAGGTTTTGCTTTATTGCTTTACGACAATCAAATTGTCAAACAAATGAGATAAAAGTTCAATCAATTGATTGTAGGGTAAGTATCCTAATACAATTAAATTTATTTATTTTTAGACACTTGTGTGGCAAACACACGAGTCCCGAAAGCACAACTACCCACCCTCAAAACTGATAATTTATTTTGTAACTTCTTTTTATTCTGAGCAATCCCACATCCATACATAGTCGGACATTTTTTTTATAATATTGGAGATATAAATAAATGGAACAACTGCGAAGAAATGTTAAGAATTCGGAGGCCCTATAAAACGAAGCGATTTTAGTGAACGTGCAGACGACAGGTTTTTATTGCTTTTAAAGAATTTTTCCGTGAGGATCCAATGAAATGAATGAGGTAATTCGTGCAGTCCAATTTTTTTGAAATTCTATTTTTATAGATTAGTTCGTTTGTCAATTAAATAAAAACTTAAAGTTTAAATATTAGTTAAATTATTTTTAATTGAATTTAACTACGGCCCGACGTTTCCAACCACGCATCCAAATCATCTGCTATACTTAAATTAAATAAAAAATAAGTTAACTAATATATTTTGCGTTTTAAACTGCTTCAAATCGATGCTAGGCGGCGATAGTTTATAATACTTTGAATCTAAATATTTACAATTTTTGAATTTGAATATTATACACACGTAGTGTGTATAATTACAAAAGATTTTTATATGCATGTAAGACTCAACATAATAAAAACTTAATCGCACAATAGCAATACGGTTTTCCGCCCAATACCGTCGCTACGCTATAACTTGACCGACTTCGAAAGCCAAACATTGAAAACACCCGCATTACGTAATATTACATTTTCTTTTGTGCTATTCGAGTCCATTTTTATTCCCGTTTCGTTCATTGTTTTCGTAATTTGTGAAAATCTCCGCATTTCGGAATGAAAACGTGATTTAGTGTGCGCCGAAATGAAACTACTTGATAGAGTTGCATTTTCTCTTTTCAAACTGATTGTGCTCGTTTTGAATACAATAATCAACAGGGTTTTGTAAGGTTTCTGTGACTAGTAACTTATGAAAAAAAAATTACAAATAATATATGCGTTTTTTCAAAAAGTGTAAATAATAAAGCGTCCCCACGGACCCGAAATTCAGGGTTCTGGTCTGAAATCTTACAGTTTATGTGACCACTTCCCCTTTTATCCGTTTTCGAGCAATAACTAACAACTATTGTCTGTAATTTACGCAAGGTGTACACATTGAAATAAAATAATATCATATAGCACAATAAATATATAAGTTCAATCATATTTCGCGCTTTTTTATTATTGAAATACCAACCAATTGATATATTTTTAAAATACAATATTTTTCTTAGTTTATTATATAAATTAAGGGCAGGACTTGAACTGGCATCTACAGAGCGACACGGTAACGCAATTAGTTAGAGAAACAGTACTATATGATGCCGGTTAAAATCATTCCGTTTTTTAAATGAATATATAACAATAGAAACCACTAACTTGAGAAAAATATGATTATCTTATTGTAATAATATGAATATTTCGCAAGAGCGCTCATAGTTTATCGCCGTTACAAGGAGACACTGATTTCGCAAGTCGAGTCGGAAGTCGAAAAAAGCGAACAATACATAAAGATAATGCGTCTATGTTCTGTGAGAATGTCGTTCTTTGATCCGCTCGAACTGTACGAGCGTGTCCCTAATGCTGAGGAAAATATTCAAATTAGCTTTGTTTTCTAGAATACTATTACCAAATCAATGCTTTTTTATGACAAGACAGACAAACACGAAATTAAGTTGGTGGAAATAATTTATTTTCGATAACCTATAGGCTTATTTCGCTTTTGGACATTCGAAACATTTCAGTAGTACCTACTTGTACATATATTTTTTCTCGAAAACAAAAAACTGTTGTACGTTATTAACTGTAATTATATTAAACTAGCTGAGCTGATAGGGGTTGATCGTAGAAGGGTGAAAATTGAGCATATATTTATATATTAGATTATTCAAGTTTTAGTTCAAAACACTTGCAGTTAAGTATTGGCAGTGTAAGGGAATAGCACACATTTAATAACGGTTTAAAATACTGTCTATAATTTACGCGATATATTAGTTAATATATCGCGTTTTAAACCGTTAAAGTGTTTTATTTAAACGGTTTAAAACGCGAAAAATATTAGTGAACTCACACTAAATACTTAATCTGTACTTAATATATGAAGTTGAAGAGTATGTTTGTTTGTTTGAACGCGCTATAATGTCAGGAAGTGCTGGTTTGAATTGAAACATTATTTTTGTGTTGGTTAGAGCATTTATTGAGGAAGGATTTATAGGCTATGAAAATAGGACCAAAGAAACTATTGACTATTTAGTCCATTATATTATCTATCTTAGCCATATAAGCTACTGTTTATTGTGCAAAATTTCTATGTTTTTACGGATCACTTTATTCGGCGTCAGATTCAAAACCGGCTTATTAGAAATGGGTTTTTATTCCTATTCTTCGATAAACGAACGTTGCTAAAATTAAATACAAAATACATAAATGTCAGACTAACACCGGTACTCTTTTCAGCGCCAAGTTTGATTTACACAATACTTTTACCTAAATGCAAACGCGTTTCTATAGATTGTTTGCGGAAGGCACGGAGCCGATGTTATCCAGCGTAGCCATTATCACGAGAGCACAATGAGGAGGTTGTTAGAGCGCCATTGTGGATGGACCCGTTGACGCAACAAATCGATTTACGCTTTTCAAAATCGGGTGACTGTACGTTGGTGTTTCGGCCTATCTATGTTTTATAAATACCGATGGTATCGCATAGGTCTCCTCGGTACCATTAATTCTGTTACAGCATTTCAGCTAACTATATAATAATATTTGAGCTAATCGATGTCATTTTTATAGAAAAAAATGGAATTTAAAGAGCTTCCTTCGTTTCGACAAGCACAATAAGTATGTATAGCTAGATTAAGTAATTTCACATGTTCAAAGTACTCACACTTGTATGTACTAAATGTCTGTCACCAATGTAAAAAGATATTTTATATAAAAGGTAACAGACAAGCATGGAGTTCATATTTTGTTGGTTGATAAAATGAAATACCCCAGACAATAAACATCTCAACAATATGCGCTGTCGTCCTATTTCGGCTTCGGTTCTTTACTTGGATAGAATTAAGATATTATTTGATTACAAATACATATGTTGGAGTCGGTGGGGATCGAAGCCACGGCCAGCTGATAATTCGCCATACATTGCTACCTTGACCAACGCGTAACATTACCGTACATTTTACAAGTTCATAAAAATTGTCCCTAATGGTATATATCGAAAAATATTTGAACAAAGACGTCCCAAGCTTTAACGTGACAAACATAAAACTTAATATCGTTACATCCCGGCGAAGAAAAGTAGCCCGTGTCTCGTAGGCACAAGGACTACATCGATAATCGCTTTGTGCAATTTATTATTTTGAGCACGTAATTCAGCGCTTTCAGTCGTTTCAGTGTTCTTTGAAAGATAATGAGAGCGTAAGAGTTAGAAAATCACCGTGCGTACAAATCTAGTATATTTTTGTGGCGCTATTAAACCATAGCATACATGGCATTCGCTGTTAGTTTGCAAACTGCCTTTACTTATAGATTTGAGCTATTCGGCCGTCATAATCTAGAAATGATACTCTATGTATTATGTTACAAATGATTGCAAGGTTTATCTTCAATTTGAGACATATATTTCTGTCTGTAGTCTACGGTAGTAGTAGTAGTAGAGACATTTGAATAAAGCAATTAACCGGTTTAAATGCGTAAGTAGATTAACAAATCCTTGTAACTTAAAAAAAAAAATTCAAACTTTAAATATATTAGATAAAATAAGTGAAGAATAATATCTACCAATACTAGTAGAAAGTTTCGTAAGTTAATTCTTACACGGAACTGAATAGATAAGTAATAATTATTTATTCATGATTGCTTTTAGACTTAATTTAATGCGGAATTTAATTTAAAACACTTTTTATGATTAAGAACACAAAATATTGCAAAATATTTTAAACTAAAGAGCCAACTCGGTTGTTTAACAGTAACTGTGGTCACGGAAAGATCACGATTAAAGTATTTATTTATTTAAAATTTAAGGCGCGCTATTCGTATTGTAATCTGGGCGGCTATTTCTACTTATAATAAACAATCAATAGCTTTATATTGGTAGTTGAAGACGATTTTACGTGTTAATAAATAAAAAGCGTGTCAGTCAAATGTAAAATGTTGCCATATTGAACTGTCTGCCGAAGGCCACTCTCAGAAGATGCTTCAATCAGCTTTTATGGCACTGAGTGTTCTCGCTTACACTTTATGTTTGGTCTGAGAGCTTTTCCAAGACTTCTCAAATAAGTATTTGCACTTGACATTATTGAAATTTCAGGTCATTGTATGATACGTAACAGGGATTGAAAAAATACGCGTTCAAATGAAAACAAAATTCGTGCATTATATTCTTTCAGTTAATTTTTAACTACGTCCCGATGTTTCGTATGATTTGCAGCAGCCATGGTCACGGGGAGACTTCATATTCATCCAAAACGTCGGGCCGTAGTTAAAAATAGTTTCTAAAGCTAATATATATCGCGTTTTAACCGTTAAACTGTTTTATTTAAATGTGTACTACTCGCGAAAACTACAGACAGTATTAAAAAACTAAAACATTAGTGTTTTTTAAAAAATAACACTAATGTATCAGTTGCAATAATGTATTAGTTAACTTACTTTCAATTTATTTCAACTACGGCAGCTGTTAACTGATATAGTTCGAGTTTTAAACCGTTAAAAGTGATTTATTTAACTGTGTGCAATTCGCGTAAACTACAGATGATAAATACTTAGGAACCTCTTTCTTAAAACTTATATCAATGTTATGAAGTCCGCCTTCAAGAAATTGTATTAAGTAAAATTGCATAACAGTTATTTTTTAGTATGATTATTTATTATGAGTATCATTTACAATACTTGTGTATCGGTCGCATTTTGTAAGCCGAACCTCTTTGAAATGGGTAATAACAAGCGAGATTTTCCTATCGACACCGTACACCGTGTATCGTGACGATGTATTGAGTGTCTTCCGGGTAAAAGTTGTTCGCACACTAGGAACAATGCCACGCTCATGAGCGGAGCGATGATGACACATACATTACGCGTAAATACGTTTAGTTTAAAGAAATTCGATTTCAGATTTCACATTTACACAAAGTTGATTTCAAAGTTGTAGAAGTTCTATTACTCTTAAGACTAAACAAAAAAGCAAGGAAACCTACTCAATTAGATCAAAACACTAGCAAACATAAACATGTGAAAGTGCTACTTTTTTCAAGTAAAATTAATTGATAGTGCGTTCTATTTATCGCTATGCCTCTCGCTCAGCTTGTCAAAATACTTTGCCTTATTTAGCGTGCCTTCAACTGTTACACTTTTTTTGTCGAACATTTGCTAATAACAATACATAGTGCACGAATGTGCGTACATCTTAAGATACGATCATGTTTTGCATATGCATCGAATCGTTGCGTCGTTTGATTTGTGATTTTTAGATATTATTTATGGTATTGAAGAAGCATCAAATCGACCTTGGACAATTCAAACAAAATTATTTTGTCACAAAAACATTTCGACTACCTAACCCATGATAAATACTATCAGATTTTACCTAAAAATCTGTCAAGTTATCCGGGCTTAAAAAAACACCACTCGTTGTCTGTGCCATAGATTTGTATAGTAATTCCTTCGTTGTTTTAGTGTCTGCTCTTCCAAATCCCACGACAGAAGAAGATGAAGACGAAGACGACACAACACCAAGTCGAGCTGACGCTGATGATGACGGGAGAGTGTACAAGAACCCTCGGAACTCTCCCTCTGCACAGTGTCCGAGAGATGAGGAGCAGGCCACGCTACTGGTGAGCTTTTGAAACCATTGAAGATGAAGTTGATTCTGTTATGCTAGGCTAGTTCGTTATAGCGGTTCGAGGTTTTAGATTTCAATCGAAAAGCGCATTATGCATATCTATACTAATATATAAAGCTAAGGAGTTTGTTTGAACGCGCTAATCTCACAAAGTACTAGTTCAAATTAAAAATTCCTAATGTGTTGTTTAGAGCATTTACAACTATTCACCTCTGTGGGTTTTCGATGCGTACGCTGCGAAAACGGTTCAAGATACCCAAAAATATGTATGAGAAAAGAATTTCTCTTAAAATTATCTAAAAAAATGTCTGCAATATTATATGTCTATCTATTAAGATTAAAGTGCAAGAACGACGGGATCCGAACGACGGGTCGCGGCGACGAGACGCGACGTTTGAAAAGATGACGAAGTTTGCAAAAAAAAATTGGATGCCCAAAATAACTATTCTACGCGGACAAACTCGCTGACACAACTAGTCTATTTGTATCTTATGAGCCCTCTTTGAAAACAAGCGATATACAG